>JBBMOL010000407.1:23604-333957 GCA_037954665.1 Laguncularia racemosa
CTTTGGTTTATCTGATGGATTTGGCCTTATCTCGACTTTAATCTAGAAGATTAAAAAGAAAACGGCCGATTTCGCCTTCGTCGGACTTCTGTCGGATTTTTTCCTCCGGCTGGGCTCGCGAAGAAGACGATCACGCGCGACGCGCGTGACTTCCCTCGGCCAATCACATGCTGCCACGTGGCAGCTCCAGGGAAAAGAAAGAAAAAATTGCATCGAGCGCTCGGGGGAAGATTCGAACTCGCGACCTCCAAGCCTCCCACACGTTCCCAGCGCACGCACGAACCAGCTGAGCTGGCCCAATTTCCCGATTTTATTTACATCGCAAATTGTACATATGCGATGCAATTTTTTTATTTTTTTGTATTTTTTGAAATTTCAAAAATTTGTAAAAATTATTTATTATTCATTATTGCTATTTCCAAAATCATTTTTCAAAATTGAGGTGTTTTCCTATTTATTTTTATTTTTTGAACATTTTTATTATTTATGCTAAATTAGGAAAAAATTGGGAAAAATTAGAAAAAATTGAAAATTGATTATTGATGAGAATTATTGATTCCTAGGGCAAAAATGGGGTGTTTACATTAACCAGTTAATGATTTTTTTTATTGAGTTATTTTCTTTCAAATCCTTTGTTCTTATTAGTCTCTTTTGATTGTAGCAAGCAAGATCTTAATCTTTTTGTGAGTCACATCAAATAGATTAAGTGCAATTCGATCTTTCTTAATGATTCATATCCAATAGGGAGTTGTCCATATCTTTATTTTCTCTATTATTCATAAAATCTTATAAAAATACTTATTGCCTATGACAATCTAGTACCCATTTCCCTAGTTAGCCTAGTGATATTTCTTCAAGGTAAAGCTACGGTCTATGCAAGCCCACCTCGAATTAGTAGTGGCCTTACACTTAACCTCATCTCTGTGATTTGCCCTCATGGCATTATCCCCATATACTACACTCCTATCATTTCTCCCCTCAGTATTTCTCTTAACTTGACTCGGACTAGCCAATTTTGTTGATGACACTAGTGCCCTAAGAAAAACTCCTTTAGTGATGCCTTCCTACTTTTTGGGCCACTTGTATAGCCTCCTCTAATTAATTAAGCTTTTATAAAATAAATAACACGAGAGATTTCAAATTTCAACTTAGTAATAAAGTGGGCTATAGTTTGCTCTTTCGATTCCACGACTTTCTCGGCACATCATGAACATCTTGAAGTCCCTTACATAGTTATCCGCACTTAGTCCTCCTTACTTTAAGGATTGAAGTATACATCTCCTTTTTGTAGTGTTTTGGACAAAAATAAGACACATAAGATGTTTCATCTTTTGTCAAGCATCCACCTTGCCTTTTTTCTCATCGCCTTAATTGTGCTTTAGTTTTTTTTTCTTGCAATAATAGTGGCATCACCAATGAATTCTAACACCGCCAACCTTACTTTGGTCTTCTCATTATAATCATAACACTTAAAGGCCTTCTCCATTTTATGATCTCGATCAATATATGCATTAACTAACTCGTTTCTTTCAAAATGCAGTATTTTCATCTTTATAGTCTCCATACCTTAATTCAATCAATTTTTCTTAGTACCTCTACCATCCTCAAAATTATCATTCTCACATTCCTCAAGGTTATCATGAGCTTGTTGGGAATCCCTTGTGCACCACCCCTTTGCACCTCTAGCACGTCTAACTGTACATTTATAGCCTACATAGTTCAACTAAATCCTACAATGTATCTTGAATAGTAACATCGACTCATTGACTACACTATCCTTTGCCATTGTCACTATCACTAACTAATCTGTGGCATATCCCCTCTACTACCTCCATGAATAGTTTCCCTAGACATGTTGTATAGAATAACACCAAAATTTTTCTAGATTTAACAATATAGAATGGTGACCTACTTCCCTAAATCTATAAATCAACAATAGCACATCATAATCCACATGCACCTCCGATAACCACCACATAACACCAACACACCACATGCTATACTCCCTCATTGCAACCATGCTTTGATACCAAAAAATGATATGACTAGAGTTGACATCCATTGATTCACAATTGATTCAATGGAAACTATAATTTACAAATAATTTGACTTTTCGGGTTTAAGTATTTAAGAAAGATATGATCAACCTTTTAGTAGATATTGCACACCAATAGGATTTTAAATACACTCATACGATTTGATTTTACACATGAATAAGACAAATAAGTTAGTTCGCCTTAAATTGAAGGTTTAATAATAGCTAGGTTTTTTATGGGAAAACTCAATCAAGAGAGATAATGCTATTAAATGATTAGTTTGTTTGTACTAAGAAGACCTTTATTCATTTGTAATTAAGGGTAAAAATGTCATTAAAATAGATTGAAACACATGTTAAGAAAAGAAATGTTGAAGTTGTGAAAATGCGAAAAAACAAGATTGGTCTGAAACATTCATTGTTTGTCTAAAGCATTACTTCAGGTCTCTTGAGTATAGGCCATTAATCTTCAAATTAGTCTAGAACTTTCATAGGGAGTCTGAATTATTTGAAGCCATAAAATGCCCACCTTTTTGTTTGCTAATTGGTTCAATGCATCAATTAAAGGTCTGAATCATTAATAGTGCTCTGCTTTAGAGAGTTTAATAAAGTCTTAATTGATTCCATCATAAGAGCTATTTCACATATACAATTTGATTTCCCTTAATGCTTGCAAACATGGTTGTCAAAATCATGATTCTATCGATAATGGTAAGGTATAGAATCGATAAAATCGTATAAAACTGTATAGAATTAATAGAATTGGAAACTTATAAAATTGTATACCTAAACTCATAATTCTTTTCAAAGTCTACACCTACATAATTTTGCATCTGTTTTGACAATGATAAGTCACATAAAAATGTAAACTCCTAGAATTGTATAACAAACTCGCAATTTTAATAGCTATGCTTACAAGCAATCGTTACATGCATTTTTTTTCCTATAGGAGGCCTTAGATCACTTATTTAATTTCTTTAAATGTTTTATCATATATAAAAGCTAGAGCTAAAAATAGGCTATTGCAAGGATGATAACAGTAAAAGTGATTATTCTACCTTTCATCAATAATTTTGATGTAAGATAAGGCTTTTCATCATATCTACCATATGAAAAAGTCTTACAATAGGGGCTTTAATTTTTATCATAAATAAATATTATCTAAAAAAAAGTATCGGTAGCTTTTCCCATGACATATTTGGATAGCCTATGGCTTATGATTTGATTGCATGTCACTATGGCTTGCAAGTTATGTGTATGTTCATAAAAACTTTTCAACATAATGAAAACAATATCGAAATGAGTTAGTTATTAACAAACAATGTCTTTTTATCCATTTCTTTTTCCTTAACCAAATAATAAGTAGATGTGGTTATAGTTAAAAATGATTCTCTTAAAAGCACGATTTGCAAGCTTAACCACACGATTGATCTTGTTAATACTTTTCAACATCAAATTTAAGTAATGAGCTAAAAGCACAAGTAAATATGACCATACTTCTCTCATAATAACCTTATAGTTGTCATATAGTTACCTACATTATTGGTAACTAGATGCACTATATTAGAAGGCTAAATCCATTCAATTACATCTTAAATGAATTACATGGATGCTTGGCATTTCTTACAATATCCAATTTATTGATATATTTTACAAATGTCACTTCAGCAAGACAATACACCAAAAAGTTAATCAAAGTTCTTTTTTTTTTTTTAATCAATCTAAGCATTGCCCAATAACCATACATCCGGATTTAACTCAATTGTTTTTGTAAAAATCAATAAAAAATTGTACTTTTTTTGCAATTGCGTGATAATCAAGTATGCATGTAATAATAGTGAGACAGACTTGAATTGCTTATTTTTTTTAACCAATTCTAATAATAGCATACAATGCTAGTTGAAAAAAAGGTAATCTCAAAGCATCATAAAGAATGCATGTATCAAAAAGCCATCTAACAAATATCATGTGTGCTTTTTTTGTAGCATATTTACCAACAAATGCACTTATCATACTTGGTTGGAACAAGAGAGTAGTATTTTTTGTCACATGATTTTTTATACCTTCCTTCTTCTTATGTTGTGGTTTTCATTAAGGACAACTCTTCTATTTTTTTTCTTCAATTTCATTATATGTGATATTATAACATTTTTACTTCTTTTATTTGAAGTATTTGAGATACACTAACATTTGCTCTTGAATATTAATTGGAGCCTTTCTACAATATGCTATATCACCATGATCCATCTTATCAATGTCCTTCAACATCAAATTTACATAACAAGCTGCACATAGAGACCAATAAATATGGTCATATTTCTCTTGTAACAACCTCCTAGCTCTTGCATTATTGGTAACTAGACACACCACATTAGAAGGCCTAAAATAACATAAATGCTTTACATTTTTATTACAAATATTTGATGCATCAATATGCTTCATAACCTTTACTCGAATAGGAAAGTGAATTGAAAAGTTAATTAAGGTCCATTGTTTCTAATTAGTCTAACTATCACCCATGATTAGATATCTAGATAAACTCAATTGCTTTTGTAAGAATCAATAAGTGATAAATACTCTTTTTTGCAATATAGTGGTAGTTGAATACCCATTGCATGATACGACAAGTCTAACCCCTATATTTTGTACTAATTCTAATATTCAATGTCAATTGTAAATAAGGTGACTATAAAACACTAAAAAGGAGTACATGTATAAAAAATGTATGTTTTTTAAATAGCTTGTTTGTTGATCAATTGAATGATTGGTTGAGTCAAGAGTAGTATTTTTTATCACATAATTTTAAATATTTTCCTCCCTTTTTTGTTTTAACTAAAGTATTTTTTATTACATAATTTTTAATATTTTCCTCCTTTTTTTTGTTGTAACTAAAGACTTAATTCTTCTACTTGATCCTCTTCAATTTCATTGTATAGGATATCACCATATTCTTACACTTTTTGTTTAAAGGATTTAAGACTTGTTAGCATTTGCTCTCGAATATCACTAGGAACCCCTTTTTGAGATGCTATGTTACCATAGATCCTAACTAAATGATACTTCATCCTATTAATTCTTTCATTATACCTTCTTCCTTTATCATTACAAGGAATTTATGCCTCTTAGGTCAACATTACAAATTTAGTTTGTAAATGATTCATCTATTTGATATTAGTATTTAAACAGTCTCCATGACTAATCGCCCTCACTTCTACTTACATGAAACAGGTAAAAACTAAAATTTATTAGAAAGCTTTCATTAAGCACATTGTGAGCATATAAATGATTTTTGCAACTTTCTACTTAAATTGACCTACTAAATCTTTTGTTGTGATATGAGGCAATTAGAAATTATAAGAAAACTTTCATCAATCATTTTATTTTGTAAGCATATATATGATTTTGGCAACATTCTATTTAGATTAGCATTTTACTAATGTAAATCAAGTATTTAATTATTAGAAAACTTTCATTAAACACTTGATGTGTACAAGGTGATTTTGAAACATTTTACTTAAATTAATCGCTATGCAAGCATTACAAGATTACTTATTTACATGAATCAACTAATCAACTTTTTACTTAAAATAATGAGTACATTGCATATACTACTCTCACTGTCATTCTACTTAAAATATTAAAGCTTAAGCTGCTAACCTAAATTTGTGGTTTTAACTTACGAATATGTGATGTGTGGTTCTAAATTATTGTTTTATTTAGTTTAGATGCAATCCAAGTTTTGATCATATGGACATATATATTATTTAAGATAATGTGTGTTTTGTGTTGATGATTAATGGGTGGATTTGATCTAGCTAAGTTGATATTTGGTATAATGTATAGATACATGCTTCATTTTATGTTTTTGTTAGATTGAATATTTAAATTTTAATTTATCTAAACTTACAACTTAATATAGATTCGTGTTTCTCATCTATTAAAGTTAAAATATAAATTATTCTTTAAAATTCATTTTGATTTTGGATCCATCCTTTAACCTTTGCCTAAGCCCTTTATCCTTTTCCCCTTTCATGGTTACCCCCTAAGTTTCAGTGGGTCAAAGTGCATAACCCTAAATAGTTGGTTGAGGTTGTTTAATTTTTAATTTTTTTCTACTATGCAAATATCACTGCTTCAACTTTGGGTGATTTTTTAATTTTACACATGAAGACAAAGTTTTAAAGTTGTTGAGTTTTTATACTCAACCAAATTTTTACTTGTCATATTTATCATCTCTCTCTAGTAACTTAATACTTATATTTTGGCCAATGACTAATGAACATTTGTCATACTATCTTTCTTAAGATGATGAAGCTAGTAAATTTATCAAACAAAAGTTTAATTAAATATAATATTTAATAATTTAAAACTATGAATGTAATTAGCTAAATAATATAATAATAATAAATTTAATAAATAAAAATTTAATGGGACATTTCATTAATAACTTCAAACTCAAGCGTAAAATTGAAAGAAAATCTGAAGGGATTTTAACATGAACTTTTTTTGTTCTTCCTCTTCAACAAAATGCATTCATGAGATTCAGGCCTGTGTCGAAACCCTTCAGTCAGGTGCCGCAGCGTAATGGTAATATTTGGAAAACTTTTCGGACTTTGTTTTACCGAAAGGGAAAAGAAAATATTTCGGTAATTCCGAGGGCTGCTTTCAGACAACCGTCACTCCTTGGGAAGTCCTGTCTAGTGTAATTCCTCAACTACCAGTCTCGGCAAGGGCACCAGACGACCGATTGGTGACATTCGTTACACATTCTCTTCTCCTCTTCTCTTACCTGTATTTTCCGATGGGATCTTCTACTTTTACTTGTACTTCTCTCGTAGGTACGTCACGTTTCTTTCCTAATTTTAAAGTTAGGGTTTCAAATTTCAATACAGCACAAAATTAGCTGATTTTTATTTTTATTTTCAAAATCTGAACCAGAATGGCAGAGCAGGGACAAAGCTCCTACAATAGAGAATCTTCATCTGCTGCTGCGTCTTCTTCTTCTTCTTCTTCATCAACATCATCCCGTGAGGTCCACGTTCATGAGGAGGACGATGATCGAGGGCGTATTGTCGTCGACGAGCCTCATCAGTATCATAGGCACCTTCCTGAGCTAGAACAGCAGCAACATGTTGGCATTTCTTACCGCGGAAATTTCACCGCTTCTGATGATGCCACCGCTGGGATTCGGGACGATACTTGGTCTTGCATCATTGTGGTCCTCACTTTTTGGTTTTTTGGTCAGTGATGAAACTTGTGAATTAATTAATTGCATTGTTTAAAATTTTGAATTAACGTATAAGGAGAGACTAGTGATCACACGCTTATGCTTTTATATCACGGCGAATGACTGGAAGAGCGAGTTCTATTGTTGAGGCAGTTTTAGTGGATTGTGTTATGTGGAAAGTTCTCTCAGCGATTTGCTTCGTTAAAATAGAAATTCGAATCCTAGTTTATGAGGTGATTGCAGGCTCTAAAAAAGTTCTCTTCCTGTTAGAATCCTAATACTAGCTTTATATTTGCTAGCATCGGGAACTTATTCTTAATGACAATCAATGTTACTTTCTAATGAACTAAACAAGCCCCTACAAGATTGTGGTTCGAGAGTGTCTACCATTTTTAATTATTACTACTGTGCAGAATTCATTGCTTAATGTAGAGGAGATTTTTATGGATTTTATCTAAAGAGTTGATCTTTCTTTGGGATTGCAGTTTCTATGACATTGATTCTGGGAGTTTATGGTTCTGTGAGTTTAAAGCTTGGTCCGAATAGTTCAATTCTTATACAACCTAATTCAATATTTGTGCAGTCACTAAAGGTGACGATCCCTTTGTCTTTGTAATCTTATTTGCTTTTTGTTACTTGAAGTAAGATATAATTTGGTTTGTTTTTCTTTAGGTGGAGGAATTAGATGATACAAAGCCGGGGCCAGTGCTCTATGGGTTTTATAAACTTCCATCTCTTGATATTGAAGCCACTTGGTCCACAACTTACAATGCAACTGTGGCTGCTGATTCTCATGAGGCAAGGCAGATGTCCTCTTAAAAGTATATTTGTCTTTGCGTGGCCCTGTCTGAGAAGGTTATTCAATTCTTTTCTCTTCCTCTTTTTCAGGAGTGGATCTACTATCTAAATGAGGGATCGCAAATTAATATCACCTACAGTGTCAACTCCCCAGGCTCTTCTCTGTTCCTTGTGATTGCACAAGGTAAGTTTTGAGTGCTTAAATTCATTACAGGCTGCATTCAACTTGGAATGCTCTGTTCCTTTCAGTCATCTTCATAATGATAAAACCCTCTAACATCACTGATGCTTGTTGTTGTTGATAGCCTCTCTCTTGAGTTTTGGGATTACCCTATTTGCTTTATTAATATCTGAATCTTGCATTATGCAGGAAATGAAGGCCTTGCTCAATGGCTTGAAGATCCTACATATCCCAACACCACCTTGTCATGGAATCTCATCCATGGTGAGAAAGCAATTATTTGAGATGGTGTCTTGTACAGATATACTTTATACCTAATCCTGTCTCTTCTCCAGGAGCTGGTGTGATCCAGCAGGATATATATCAGTCCTCCAGTTATTATGTCGCACTTGGCAACCTGAACTCTGAGGATGTGGAGGTAGTCCTAAATGATTAATCTATATCATGTTTATATAGACTTATAATGCTTGCTACTTTCTTGACTGCCAAGCATAAACTTAATGTTGTTTTCTTGTTGACTGGCTTATTGTGGTGGGTTCTATAACTTCTTGAAAAAAATTAGTTTTTTCTGGGTCTTGTTTCGACTTGGAATTTGTTGAAATATATTTATTTGCCTATGATGTAAAAGCAAACAAACCCTCTTTATAATTAACTAAAAAAAAAACAAACCCTCTTTATCTTGTATATCCCACATATTATTGAGCATTTTTCAACAGTAGATTATGTTGATAAAAAGCAGATACTGTCAATTGAGTTTAAGTGACATATTTGAGCAAACCGTTGTACTTTGTTTAATTTGTGTGCACAAGTAGGAAGTATTTAAGTTACATTGCAACCTGTGGAAAAGTGATGGAACAGAAGGTGCTAACCCTGGGAAACTTGTTCATGATTTGAACTTGGCATCTTTGCGTTGTATCCTTTAGAAATGATGCCTCCATTGCAACTTCATGTTTGGTCTGTTCTACATACTTCAACCAGATATTTAATCAGATGAAGGACATTTCTCTTTGAAAATATCAGCCTGTTAAGTACACTTGTTCAAACATTGTGGTACTTAAGGAATTGATCTTAGTTAGAATTAAGGGGGAAAAAAGGCACCAATCTTAAGAAACTTGTTCATGAATTGGTTTGGCCACTTTCCTTTGCTTTGTATCTTCTGAAATGATGTGGCAATAGGGTCTTGCTATCATATTTTATCTCTCCACACATGCTTCTTCACCTGAATTTTTTACCTGATAAAGGACACGTCTGTTGGAAAAATATCATCCATGTAGGTACCCTTGTTCAAACTTTACTGCATGAAATCTCTATACCAGCTGCACATAGCCATAATGCTTGTTGGGGTGGTCCAGCTTCTGAGCCCTATTCCTTATATTTGCAAAGTTGTTAATATGGAGCTAAATTTAGATGTTTGACTTACACCAATCACCTAAGTACCTTGAACATAATTTTACCCAGAAAAATGAATACATATGGTAAGTTGAATTTCCTTCCTTGTTCACCTTGTCTTAATTTACTTATTTGTCTATATTGCAAAATGATGCTTTGATATATCCAGTCATATGAAGGCAACAGCATATAGATTTTTAAAGAAAATCTTGTTATTAAAGCATAACAATCTGCCTTTAGTGGTCCATTTTCTTTAAGTTTTTTTGTCTTTTGCATTGGGATGTCTAGTTATTCATATTTGATGTCTTAAATGGAAGAAGCATCAAATTTATTACTAAATTAAGGAAGGTACTTTGAACATTAGTGGATAATATTTACCCAAAAAAAAAATTAGTGGATGATATTCTTACGCTTTGTTCTTTGTGATTGGATTTTGAAATGTGAGACTACTTAAAGCATTGGAAATGGTATCTTATTCATGTGATTGTTTGGTTTTTAGAGTGGCTAAAGGATTTTATTGAATAAACAAAGTAAAAGAATGAATCGATTCAATAAGAAAATGCAGAACCTAGAAAGCTGTTTGAATTATATTTTAAAGCAAGTTGGCAGATGTTATTTTGGTTAGAACAGCACTTGAGGGGACCTTGAATAAAGTGAAGCAGAATTACAGAGTAGATGCAAGAGATTTTTTGGGTTGAAAATGCAAGAGGATATGCTGGTTGCTTAGGTGAGCAAAAATAGAAAGAGAAATATGTGTAGCATGCAAATATATTTAGAGTAAGTTTTAAGCTGAGCTGATGAAATTTCTTTGAGAATGCTTTGGCTGCTGGCCACAATCCAAACCATTTTACCATAATTATTAGTAATTAAGTGGGAGATTATTTACTTGAGCAGATACTGTCTCATATTCTTATGATATCATTAGTCATTGTGGTTGACCAACCAATGGATCCACAAGAGTTAATGTTAGAGAGAGAATATGTTGATAAAAGAAGGGAGAATGTCGCATTTAGTCCCCGAAGATTGACCAATTATTCAATTAATGACCTGAACTTTAAAATTTCTAATTTTGGTACCCAATTAAACTTTTTGTTGCCAAAGTTAGTACTCGAATTAACTTTGTTAGCTGCCATTAGATGTTGTGGCATTATAGACCAATAACAACGTGATGTGTATATTTTGCCACACATCAATAAAAATTGCATCAAACTAAAAAAAGACATGTAATTACTTTCTATATTACTAGATGTAATTTTTTTTTTGATAAATGGATAAATCTCATTAATAATAAGAGGAAGTTGCTGCCGCAACAAGTGGGAAGGGGTTACAAAAAAACCAAAACAAAAGAAACTAAAGCAAACAAATCTCTATCAATGTACAAGCGCATGTGGATAAAAAAGTATCTGCCTAGATAGGAGAGAAGGAAGAGGACAAGGTTTTCCCAAGCGGCTGAGTATCGAGCTCTTTAGATTAAGTATACTGCTCCAGTAAAGGCGAGAAATGCACACTTTGTCAAGGGAGAACCTGGAAGAGAGGCCAGTAGTAACTCCTCGCCAGGAAGAGAAAGAACCTGGAGGACCCAGCTTTCCAACCACAATTGACCAAACTTGTGCAGCAAAGGGACACGAAAAACAGGTGGTTAAGGTCCTCATTTGCATTGTTGCATAAAAAACACAAAGACTGGCTTGTTATACCCCAAGCCTGCAATTTATCAAGAGTGTAAAGCTTGGAATTTCAGGCAAGCTAAAGAATAAAAGAGTGCCTAGGTACTGAACTAGCTTACCACACAAACTTCCATCACCATACCCCATTACATGGATTACTCAACGCTTTATAGACGCTTTTAATTGAGATAGCACCTGAAGAGTTAGGTGACCAGATAAGTGTACCTTGTGAGGCTGAATTTTCCTTGAGAGTGGGTGGTATGCTAATATTTTCCTAGAATGGATTTTGGGGAAACACCCTTTCAATTCCTTCTATTATCGAGCACAATCTAGATCTAAGGGGCAATCCAGAGCTTGCAACCTCTCTTGTAGAGAAAACATCCACTAAAGGGCCTAACAGTAGCCAATAATTAGCATCACTAACTCTCCACTCGAACCAGGGACAAGTAACAGGCCTAAGCAGGCCTAAGCTTTAGAAGTTTCTTCTAACTCCTGGAACAAGAGGCTGGACATTAAGCACTCCAAAAGTTGTTACCTTTAAGAAGAATTGAATTTACCCATTCTGCCCATATACCTTTGGCACCATCCTTACACAAGTGCCAAATATGTTTTAATAGTACAGCTTTGTTCCATAACTTCAGCTTGGGAACTCCCAGCCCACCTTTGGCGATAGGTCTACAAACTTGTTCCCAACTCAATTTTTCCTTGGTTGAAATGTTTGGCCGCCCACTCCACAAGAAATTTCACATCATTTGCTTAATGTGGTTTATGACTTTCGAAGGAAGCACAAAAGTTAGAGCCCAAAACATATTCATGGAGAAAATAATAGACTTTAGCAAATGCAACCTACTTGCATAAGAAAGGAACTTTCTCATCCAAGAGGAAATACGACCCATAATTCTTTCCACTAAAGCTCCACAATCTTCTTTTCTAAATTTATAAGGAGATAACGGCATCCCAAGGTAACAAACTGATAGCGTGCCCTCATGGAAATCAATGCATTGAAGAGAGGCAAGCTTAATTGTGGTGGGGATGTTCGAGAAGAATGCAAGACTTTTACTGCCATTCACTCGAAGACCTGAAGTATTCTTGAAAGAAACAAGGGTCTGCTTAATGGATGAAATGGTTGCCAAATCTCCTTTACAAAAAATGCATTAGGTCATCCGCAAAAGTTAAGTGAGTAATTTTTTCTTGCTTACACCTCATGATAGTAGAAGGACAACGAAGAGGCTGCCTTCCTAAGATATCCTGTAAGGCCTTCCATAGCCAATGCAAAAAGATAGGGTAAGATTGGATCTCCTTGTCGAAGACCCCTCAAACTCGGGAAAAAACCCACCAATTCTCCAGTCAAACTCAGAGAGAATCTCGGTATAGAGTGACACTAAGCTAGAAGGCAACGATAAAAAGGAGGAAAATTAAGACATTCTAGAACATGATCCAAATAACTCTAACTTACTGTGTCATATGCCTTAAGTAAGTCCACTTTCATAGTACATCTAGGTGGTCCACAGTCCAAGTGATATCCATGGATCAATTCTTGGGCTAGAAGGATATTATCCGTGATGCGCTGACCTGGAACAAAAGTTTTCTGCTCATAGCTAATTAAAGAAGGTAGAACTTCCTTTAACCTGGAAGCAAGAAGCTTAGATATGGCCTTATAAATAACATTACAGCATGAAATTGGTCTAAAGTCTGACGACCTTGATGGATTTTGAACTTTTGACACGAGATATTAAAGAATTATTGATTTCTTTCAGTAGAAAACCTGAGCACAAAAATTCCCTTGCTACTGCTATAAGGTCATCTCCAATGATGGGCCAAGCAGATTTAGAAGACTTCGCTGAAAATCCATTAGGGCTAGGGACCTTGTCATTTGCTTGGGTGAAAAAGGCCCTTTTAATGTCCTCATCCATGAAGGGAGAATTTAGGGACTCAACTTGGGCATCACTTAATTTGTGATTAAACAAAAGATCAACATCCACGTTGGCATCAAAATCATGCCTACTATTGAATAAACTAGAAAAAAAAGAAGAGCCTTTTCTGGAACCTCAACATCCCCTTTTGCATTTGACTCGTCAGCTTGAAACAAGGAATGTATAGTGTTATTATAATGTTGAAGAAGGGTCTTGTGGAAGCAAAAAGTGTTCTTATTGCCTAAATGGAGCCACTTGATTCTAGATTTTTGTCTTAAGAAACTTTCTTCCACTTCTCTCATCAAGTAGTACTGCTTAAACACTCTTCGTTCTTCATGAAATAGCTTGGTATCAGCTGAAGCAATTGCCCCCTGAATTGAAGCAAGATTGTCCTTGAGGCTGCTAACTCTAGCAGAAATATTGGAATATTTCTGGGAATTCAAGTTCCGAATCTTGCCCTTAAGTAACTTAGCTTAGACACAGTTGCAAACATGTTACAGCCAGAGATTCTTTGGCTCCATACTTTTGAAACTATGGGAAGAAAATCCTCATGATCAACCCAAAAGTGAAAAAAGTTGAACGGAATTTTCCTTCTTCGCTTTAAGAAATTCATATTTACTATTCCCATAGAATGGTTAGAAATGATAGGTGATACAAAGAGTCCCACTATGTCTAGGAGCTGCTGTAACCAACTATAATTAACATGGATGCAATCCAACATCTTCAATATAGGGTTTGCTTGTTGCTTATTACTCTAGGAATATAAATCACCCAAAAATTGCAGATCGACCAGCTTGGCTACATTTAGGCAATCATTGAAATCTTGAACTTCCCCTTACTGAAGACAGATTACCCCTAACCTATTCAAAAATCGATCTAGTAACGTTAAAATCACCAAGAGCAACCTAAGGTGTGTCCAAACAAGACGCCTTCAGATTTTTGATACCCTCCCAAAGAGATCTCTTCTCCAAGGCTCTATTGGAAGCATAGACAAAAGTTGCTGCCAAATCCATATTTATAGCAAGATTATGACAGCAGCAACGTGCATATTGATCATGCTTCTTTATCACTTGCACTATCCAAACTTGGACATTCCAACTAACCCAAATCCTCCTCCTAGCAATGTTATTAATATGATACTGCTATCTAAGATTAAGAGGTTGTTGAACAAAATTTCCATTTGATTGGTTTACCTTAGTTTCCAAAAACCCCATAAGAGAAACTTCATTTTCGATGCACAACTTCCTTACATTGGCACATTTTATGGGGTCATTGAGACCACGTACATTCCAGACCACTATATTCATAAAAAAAAATTTCAGTAGTGCTTAAGTAAATTGGTGCTTATGTTTGAAAAATCTTTTCTTCTTCTTCTTCTTCTTGCTGCTGGAAGAACTCCTTCCACTACTTGAGCTAGTACCCCTCTACAATCTCTGGGACGAACTCTACTGGCTACTAAATTTACAACAGGAGACTTCATCAAATCTTGCACTCCCACCTATTGACTCTTATCTTGGATAATAGGAGCTGGTTCAGAAGCTTCACTCACTGGCAAATGCTCATTATCCTGTACATCAGGCTCTTGTGTTTCTGACACATCAGATGTAACTGCATTACCATCAGGATCAGCCTCTTGGCCTTCTCATCCCCTTTCTTCTCTTGGTCATCATGAACAGAAAACACAGTTCTATTCTTCATAGGGGGGGTAACTTCCTCACTAACAGCAGGCTACATACTTTAGAAGGCCCTCACATGGGAGTAGAAGTTTTCGAGCTACATACTTTAGAAGGCCCTTCTCCCTCCATTGGTGATGTGCCTAAAACCAAGATTAAGCACATGCAAAACCAATTTGAAAAACAATTAGACAATTTCAATCAAACTAGCTTCCAATCACATGAACAATGGCATCAATTCTCAAGATCCATAACCAATTTTACAACACTACGTGATCAATATTGAAATGAACCAAGTATGTGCAGCTCTGATACCAAATATGATGTGACTAAATTAGGGGTTAAGCACATGCAATTAGGGCAAATTATAAACCTCAAATGCACTAAACCAATCTCGGTTCAAACTAGTAGAATTTGCGTGAACCCTAATGGAGATGCAATGAAATCCGAATGCTCAAAGTTGCAATTAACAATTCAACAATGATAATTTCCTCCAATATAACAATAATCACAAGTAATTTCATGTGAATTACATACAAGAACAATAGGATCCAATTCCGTGATCCACTTTCCCAACAAAATGATCTACGGTTCAAATGAAGCTAAATTGAAGGTTAAAACTTAAGGGCTAAAACCAATCCATTGTAGCAACAAGAATTTGATTACAAATGCAATCAAATTTGGTTAATTAAACATCCAAATCAACCCTAGATACTACTCACTAGAAAAGAAAGGAAATTGCAACAAAGTAAATTTGATATTACTCACAAGTTAACCTTGATGCTGCTCGCCACAACCTCAAATTGGGATTTGAAATTGATAAGAGCAATTGAATTAGGAATAAACCTTAACTCTCTCACGTAAAATGTGAAGTTCTATTATGAAAAATTCTCCCCCAAAACCCTACTTAAGCAAGTATTTATATTTACTTCCTTTAGGGTTAAAAAGTTTACAAAATTACAATTATGCCACTTTTAGGCTGGTCAGTCCTAAAAACATAATTACAAGCAAATGAAAAGTGTCCTAAAAACTTATAACATAAATATCCAAAGAAAATAAATTACAAGTAAAAATAGTCTTCAACATGCTAATTCTTCAATAGGATTCGTCGGTCTAGCTTTTCGTCGGTTTAGGTTGGTCCATGGATAACTCATAAGCTGAGTCTGAGTGAGTTTGTCTATCGCCCCTTGTAAAGCATGATAGGTGTTCTTGTTGGAATATACAATACATGAATAAGAGAAAAAATGTTAGTAGACAAATAATTCCTGAGTCAATTTGCTCAAAATGGGCCTTCATTGCCAAAATTCGAAATCTTTTGGTTTTTGCCTTAATGATAGGTTTTGTCAGATTTTGATTCCTATTAATTGGCCTTTTTTCTCTCCTCTTTACATTCACTTAGTCACCCTTAGCTCCTTCCTTTGTGGTTCTTTGAACTAGTGGTCTAGAAGGAGCTCTACACTCACAATTATGGCAAAAAAATTTACAAAGTGGGCAGCATGTTGAAAGCCACTGTTACTCAACTTGTATCAGTGTAATGGAACCATCAAGTTGCTTCACTTCAACTTGAGGTACAGATTCATCGTTTGCGTTTATTTCAACTAAGACCCGAGCTTGGTTTGCTCTTTCCCTATGAGCAGTGTGAGTATCAGTTTGTACTGGTATCCCCACCCCAATTGTTGTATAGCTTACACCTTCAGCATTTAAATATTGGATAGCACAACCCAGGTTGGGATTATCGAGGGTTGGGGTTTTGATAGAGACATCCCCACACGCTACCTTTGTAGTACCAACAAACGTTGTGCAAAATACCACAGTTTTTCTAAAATGGCATTAAGGTTTGCACTTTGGGTGAACTGAAAGTAGAAAAAACCCTCTTTACTCCTTAGGACATTGATGATCCCATAATCCTTCCATACACGAAGAGCAGTAGTTCGAACCAAAGAAAATGGGATTTTATGGCCTAGAAAGAATCCTACCAATGTAAACTCCCAATATTTTACTCCCCTTTCGACTATAGAAGAAGGGGGACGAACTCTAGGGACTGTCCCTTTAGAAACTGGCAGAATAAAATGGAGCTTAAACTTTGTTGCCGGAACCTCCATGGATGGGGCTATGGCCGCTGCAAAAGACTTGGATGAAAGGTGGCTTTTCCTTTCCACATTTTCCAAGATATCATTCAACTCTTCAATGGTAGTATTACCAAAAGAAGAAGAACCTCCTGTAGATTTTTGGTTCACCTTAGAAGCTCCTTTAGGACAAGGCTGTAGCCTTGAAACGACAGAGGCTTGGTCTCTTTTTGGTGCATAAGGCTTGGTGTTATCCTCAGAATAAAAGTCAGTACCTTTTTGAGGGACTTACTGTCTTTTGTGGGGCGACTTGAGAGCAGGGTTTGGCTTACCTGAAGCCTTATTGTTCCCTTGGTTCAGAAACTTAGGTGGGAGATGATCACCAAGAGTATTCCAATAAGGTCTCCTAGAAGTGCCACCCCTCATTTGACAGAACAAGTGATGCAAAACCAAGATAAAATGACGAGAGAGGCTGGACTAAATAGATCTAAGGACACAGGAGAGAGAGGGATGAGAAAGTGAGAGAAAAGTAGGAGAGAAAATGATGCTAAGAGGAGAGAGAGAACCAATGGGAAGACACTAGAGAGAGAGAAAAAGGAGAAGAGAGAGAGGTGATGAAGGATAGGGAAGGAAAGGGGACAGAAGGACAGGATGAGGAGAGATGATGACCAGGAAAACCACCAAGAAAAGAGAAAAGAGAAACAGAAATGATAAGAAAGGAGGGGAGAGAAAAGGGAGAGAAGGAGAATAGTGGAGAGAGAGAGAGAGAGAGAGAGATGGAAGAAGATGAATGGAAAAGGAAGGCGAGAAGATGATGAAACTAGGGGGGTTTTTTCTTATAGAGAGGAGAGAGCATTTTCTCTCTCTAAAATTTGAATTTTTTAACAATAACCTATTTACTGCCCTAATACCTTCATGTCTCAGGAACAGAGAGAAACTTAGAGAGCTGGATCTATCATCTAATAAATCTCATGGAACCATTCCCCTAGAACTAGAAAATTGTTAAAAAATATCCAAGCTTTCACTATATGGCAGCAACATATCAGGTGGTATTCCACCTTAGAATGACAAACTGACTTTTTCTTAGTGTGTCCTTAATGTAGAAGACAGCCACCCTTCAAGATTCATTCCTTAATCCAGCAATTTAAGAAGCATATGAGTTGAGACTCATGAAGAATTCCCTCATGGGCTTAACACCATCAGATTTAAGGCTAAAAATCTCTTTTTTCTTCTTCCAAGTGCTTTCTTCATGTAAAAATTTCCAACTTTTTTATTATTACAAGCTTTTTCTAACCTAGAGTCATTAAAGATTCAATCTTTTGTATAAATCTTGACCTATGCTCTTTTCCTGCAACCATATCCACTCAATCTCGATGCTTGCCATTCTTTTCCAACCCCATCCAGAATCTTTTTAGAGATGATAGTGGTTATAGGTGATGGGAAAAGATTTTTAGGGAGAAAAAATGAGATGGCTATAGTGGTGCTGGAGAGAGGGAAAGCCAAGGTGGTGGTGGTGGTCTGGCCTTGAATGAGAGGGATAGGGAAGAGAGAGAGATACAGGATATACTGATTTTTTATTTTTTTAGTAAATGTGGTTGTTAATTTTTGAAGGGGATTGGGTGTTTTTATGATTTACTTAACTTAAAATCCAATATGGATAAAGTTTATGTTTGAGTTGTCCCTTGTTTCTTTTAATGAGAAAAAGATGTATCACGCTATTATTGGACCATAGTACCACATCATGTAATGGCAGCTAATGGTGTTAACTTGGGTACAAATGCTAGCAACAAAAAGTTCAATTGGTTATTGAAATTGGCAATTTCAAAATTGAGGTATTTAATTGAAAAATTGACGACATTATCTCAAAATATAAAGATAGAATGCAATGGCATTTACTACTTTAAGCTGACCATCATACTTAATTTTGGACTGGTCTGGGAAAGATCGGTAGTGCCAAATTCTTTTCTCCCAATAGAAATAGTGTTTAGTTGCTATCATAAGATACTCCTGCCATTTTGAAGGTTGTGCCATATCATGGATTTTGTTATAAGTGTGATCAGGTACAATGATATCTTAAAATGCAGATGTCTATTTGATATTTAGAGTCAGACATCCTAGTACATGAGCTAGTCTTTGTATTTGACTTTCTCTGTTGATTCGTTCTCAGGTTCAATTGGATCTCGGATTGAGGGCTTATCTCTATAACACCACTGATGCCTATTACAAGTGTACCTTTTCTCATGAAGAGTGCAGCTTCAATGTCCGGTTTACCACTGGAAATGCTGCTGTCCTCGTCACACCTGGTCTAGGACAGGTAATACGAAAAAAAACTTAAGTGTTCTTCCATTTAGAGCGAATTTTGCATCTAGTTGGGGAAAGAATTGAAATAAAATTCTTTGTATATGTTGAAGAGCATTTATATAGAACTCACCAAATTCCTGCTAATTAACTATCTATTGATGTTGCATCTGCAGAGATATTACCTATCCATTCTCTGTTAGGGATGGTTGAAAGATATTAAATATACTTCTAACAAGCCCATGTTGCATTCTATCATTACTTTAACTTATTCTTTCTTCTATCATCCTCAGGGATCACCTAGTGATGATTGGTATATAAGGCTGTCATATGGGCCAAGATGGATTACATATGTTGTTGGGATAGGTATACGTGATTTCCATATTGCATTTTCTCAAGCCACTTGAAAAGTATAAAACCATCTTGATCAAATTCAACTTTTAGGTGGAATGACTCTGCTTATGCTACTGGCCTTCAACTTTTTGAGCAAGTTCCGGTATACACGCGAAGATGGAGCTGAAGCATTTGGACAGGCAGGATCTGAGAGGGCACCTCTTCTTTCATACAAAGATGATGATCTCTCTAGCTGGGGATCATCCTATGATTCTTTGTCTAATGATGATGAGGATCTTGAAGAGTTATTAGCAGCAGGTTCTGCTGAAGGAAAGTTACTAAAAGATGGTGAGGGTAATAATACTCGCCGTCTCTGTGGAATTTGCTTTGATGCTCCAAGGGACTGCTTTTTCCTTCCATGTGGACACTGTGTGGCCTGCTTTGAATGTGGGACTAGGTAAACTCTCATTTCTTCATTATTACGTCCTGAAAATGCACCTTTTTTCAGCAACCTTTTTCTTTGGTGAAGTTCACCTGATATTATATTTCCCCAGCTATAATGAAAAATCTTTACTCTTTTAATCTAATAATTTGGGCTTAAAACTGACTTTACCCCAAAAAGGAAAAAATAAATTATTTGGGCTTGATTTGCCTATGCCTTAGAAATACTTCATCAAATAGATTCATTGCATAATATGATACAGTATACATAGCAGGTCTAATAATTCGTGTGATTACCATGCTATATTTTTATTGAAAATTCAGTGGATTTGAGTGCTTTGCAAGTTTCAACATCGTGCCTACCCAAAAATTTAAAATTTAATGAACTGCTGCAGGATTGTGGAAGCAGCTGGTACATGTCCTGTATGCCGTCGGAAAATGAAGAAAGTGAGGAAGATTTTCACGGTGTAGCCATGCAAATTTTGTTACTGCCTTGGCCTAGTTGAATAACTAGCAAAAAGCACATTTTTTTTTAGCCTATTACATTACTTCATTCCATTGAGCAGCAAATCAATTAATCTAATTGTATCCTCCATCAAGTAAATCTCCTGCCGTGTACTTACAGAAAGTGGAATGACCTGTAAAACTATTCTTGTCATCCGATTGTCGTGACATACGTTGAGCTTTGTATATTTATATTGTTTTAGCTGGAATTTGCTTTGGAGTTTTAACCATCATCCATAACCATATGAAGGATTCTGAGTTTCTTGCTACTGGTTGCTTTTAATAGATGTATAATGTATTCATCTTGTTCCCTCATACGCTATTTTATCATTCATCTAGCTTTGAGAAGATGGTAGCTAATCACTTGTTTATAGGGAATAGGAAAAGGAGAAAGCTAGCATCAATTATTGAGATCACCGTCACCGTAAAGAATCACTTGCTGAGCTTGTTTATATGGAAGGAAAAAGGAAAGATTGGATTGAAAGTTGAGCTTTCAGTGTTATGGCTGAAGTTTCAAACTTTTATTAAGCTTAGCAACATGGCGGACCATGAGTGGGTAGGAACTTCACGACATCTTTAAAAAGATGATGGAGATAATAAAATAGATATGTGATATGTGACTACTGAAGACCTCCAGCTCCCACCAGCATGCATTCCCTGCACTGCATGTCTCCGTTACCTCAGAATATTCACCTTAAGTAACTTCGCATCGCGTCAATTTTATTTAGTTCCTTATTGTCACAAAGCCCTCCGAATCTCGGTGTTTCAGGATGTGCGGGAAAGATACCTTCAGAGGAGCGAGAAAGACGAGTAAAACAAAAGAGGAGTCGACGGTTTGAATGAATGTGATCAAATTCTTCCATCTTTAGAGCTTGACTCCATGAAATATATAACCAGACGTAGCTAGATTCTGTGAAATCACTACCACTTGTTCATTATCGACAAAAAAAAAAAAGAAAATAAAAAGGAAGAAGATGAAAATTTTGGTAGGGATTATTGTATACTAGATAATATATAGTATGTTTGGTACGTGGGAATAAACTTAGAATATAATTGTTATTTTAAGTTTTATTTTCTTTATCATGTTTTGAAGTATTTTTAGAAGTTATAATTGTGATTTCAGCTTTAATGTCACATTTAATATACAAGATTTATTTGGAATAGAATGGCAATGAAGTGAAAAGGAATGAAATCAAAATTTGTATTTTCAAATTCAAGAATTAAAAGCCCACTTAAAAGTTAGAATCGTTGATGTTTTAGAAAATTACGATTCTATTTTTCAAAGTTACATTCAAACATTAGAATAAGAGTAAAATCTAAAATGGTAATTCTATTGGCCAGAAGAAGAATTAGATTTTGCCTTTAAAGGGTGGAATTAATTCCATTTCATCCTCATTGATTGAAGGTTACAGAAATAGGCTTATATATATTATATGTTTCGTCCACCAATTAAAAATACTATTAATAAATTTTGTTATAATATATGAATAATATCAACAATTTTATATATGTTTACAAATGTAAAAATCCATTTTGGATTCTATTTAGATCCATTTCATTTATCATTCCCCATGCCAAATGTGATCATAGTGGATAAGGTAGGAAAAAAGGTCGACTCAACGGAATCTTGTTTTGTTGCAATATATTTATCTGATTTCATGCAATTTGAATTTAAGAGAGTGAGCTGTGGCGCTTAATAACAAAAGCTAAAAATCTAACCAAACAAAGTCGACTTATTATTATTTTTTATCATCATTTCTGGTGGGGCAAATTTTATACGAATATTTTGATTTGGTTTAATTTTGCACGTCCTTGCAAACAATGAATTCGAATAAAAAAAATTATATATATATAAGAGTCGACATTATTAATCGATAGATTATAATAGATATACTCATAATATAAGTATGTAAAATATGTCATGCTTATATGTATGTGTTCCGGGGTATTTTTGAATTTTAATTAATAAATTTGCAAATTTCAGATCACTTCTTACAAGTTTCACGAGATTGATAATTTCATAAAAAGTGAAGAATTTCTTTTGCTGGATCGTTATTTGTTAATGTGTGCTTTGGAGTGAACATTATTAACTGTAACTATGAGGGCAAAGACTACACAGCGGTATAGATATATAGAGCGACATATATAATCAATTAGGGAACGTTAGGTTAAATATCTAAAAATGATATTTATGCATCTCACGGCCATCTTTTCTTCATTATTTG
The DNA here is from genome assembly GCA_037954665.1 of Laguncularia racemosa. NCBI lineage: Eukaryota > Viridiplantae > Streptophyta > Magnoliopsida > Myrtales > Combretaceae > Laguncularia > Laguncularia racemosa. Next base: position 46,352 of record JBBMOL010000407.1, read on the forward strand.
GCGTCCACATTCCATTGCTTTTATATTATAGAAGGTACCACTAAAAACTGATCATATTATTACTCATGGTAATGGTATTGATTGTAATTTTAGTTTGTGTTGTTTAATAGCAAGGATGTGTCCTACTCCCACCCCCCATATTTTTGGCTATATGTATTTTTTTTTTCTTTTGTAAATACATGATATGTATTTCTCTCTTTCTTTTTCAAATGCAAAAAAACTTCTTAAACTTTAACCTAGATATAAATACATTATCTAAACTTTCAAATATTACAAATCACTCTCTAAATTTTAACCCTAGTGTGAATTACCCTATCTAACTTATCAAAATATACTTTAATACTCTTCAAACTTTGATCTTAGTGTATCTTTTTTCAATCATTTTTTTTTTGTTGCCTAATTATTAAAGTTTAAAAAAATAATTTACAACATTTGAATATTTAGGAGCCTATTCATACTTAAATAAAAGTTTAAAAGAGTTAGAGTGAAAATGATACGTGACACTTGTGTTTTTCAAAAATAATTCCAAATTATATACCATTTTAAAAATCCTAAATTAGATAAAATATGACACTTTTTGTGATACGATTCCAAGAGCTAAGATACGAGCACCAAAGAAATCAAAATCAATCCGAGCTATAGGTGACAGTACGGGGTCCAAAAAAAGAGGACATAAGCGTCGGGAGGACCTAAGGCGAAGTTTGGCCAGCCTTAAGCCAGCCTTGAATAAAGGCTGGCCGAGTTAACTTCAAGGCCACTGGCCTTGGTGTCGGCCTAAATGAAGGCTGCCGGCCTTGAATGTCCTCGCACAATTTGTTTTAGACATGATATAAATAGTGTTCTTAGGGTTTTTTTTTTTTTTTTTTTCGAACAGACGTTATTTTGGTTGTAAGCAAACACTTTGAGTGTGTGTGTGAATCCTCTTTGGGATTCTTGAATATTGAGAATTGATTTCACTTTATTTTGTTGTTCTTATCAAATTCTTGGTTTCTATAGAATTTGTGGCAAGCATTGTTATTGAATTCTTGGAATTCTTTAACCTTAGTGATTGATTTATAGAACGCGGTCTCTATTGTTCTATGATTTGATTGCGAATTAGTTTAATTTTATCAATCTTGGAATCTATAGATTGGCAATTTTATCCATATCCTTGTTTGATTCCGTTAGTACCAAAATCCAGAAAAACCTTAAAATTTGTAATATTTGATTGTTATTGACGATTTGATTTGTGTGAAAATGATTCCATTCCAATTTTGTGTCATTTGGTATTAGAGCGATTTCCAAATCCGTATCATTTGGTATTAGAGCGAAGGTTGGTAGATTTGTGAATCGACACGGGTTAAATAAGAGCCGAAGGATTCAATCAGAACATGGGTTAAATCGGTAAGGTTGTTGAATCTCAACTCAATTGTAGTTTTAATTTAATACTGCTGTTGGTTGGAAAATTTGGGAATTTATTTTGATAAGTATTGTTGTGAATTCGATTGTTGGGTGTTGAATTGGTGTTTAGGCTGTTGTTGAGAATTGGGGTTTTATGAATATCTTTGTTGAATTCAATTGTTGGGTGTTGAATTGCTGTGAATTGGTGTTTGGGGCTGTTGTTGAGAATTGGGTTTTTGTGAATATCTTTGCTGGAATTTTGAGTGGTAGAGATGTCGTCGCATGGAAGTGTTCATAACAACAACAAAGGGAATGATGTTGATAATGGGGGTGAGGTTGTGACTAGGGCTGAGTTCAATTAAATCCAAGAAAATATTAGATTGATTATGGAGATATTGGAGGTTAGGGATAGAAGAAGCCATAGTGGTGCAGGAATTAGGAGGAGACATTCTAGTGATGATTCTGATTGTCGTAGTGAAAGGAGTAGGAGAGGAAACAATGATGACAGGCGTAAGGGGATTGAAAACATAAAGCTGAAAATTCCACTTTTCACTGGTAGTAGTAAACCAGAGGAATTCCTAGATTGGGTGCCGCGGGTTGAGAAGGTGTTTGACTACTATGAGTGGGATGAGCGCATGAAGGTAAAAATGGCATCTTTAGCATTTTCTGAATATGCTAGTCTGTGGTGGGATAAACTACAAATTGAGAGACGTAGGGCGGATGAGGAGAAAGTGCGTTCATGGGCTTTGATGAAAAGGTTGATGAGACGCAGATTTGTGCCAGATTACTATAAACAAGAGATGTTGATGGAGTTGCAATTCTTGAGGCAGGGTAAGAAAAGCATAGAAGAGTATGTGAAGGAGTTTGAGACACTAATTGCAAGGTGTGATATTAGGGAATCATCAGATGAATCCATAGCTTGTTTCATCAATGGGCTAAAGATGGACATTGCCAATGTAGTGGAACTCCAGCATTATCAGACTCTAGAGGATGTGATTAAATTAGCCAGTCGGGTTGAGCGGCATCAGCGCAGGCGGGATCAGAAATCATATCACCACCATCAGTCAGATGATGGTGAGAGGGAGAAGGAAAGGAAGGAAAAGGGAAAGTCAGTCGCTAGTAAGGTTGTTGACCAAACACAACAAAAGAAGAGCAGGGATATAAAATGTTTTAAGTGTTTAGGACTTGACCATATTGCTTCTCAATGTCCTAATAAAAGGGTTATGGTCATAAAGGGTGACAAAGTCGAGAGTGAGGAAGAAGAACAGAAGGGTACTGAGGCAGAAGAGGAAGATGAAGACATTATAGTGAATATAGTATAGGGAGACTTGCTAATGGTTAAGCAGGATGAAGCTGTTCCTAATCAGAGAGCCAATTTATTTCATATCTAAGGCATAGTGCAGGGGAAAACTTGCTTGATTGTGGTTGACACAGGCAGTTGCACTAATGTTGCTTCAGCAAGCTGGGTTACTAAGTTGGGTTTACAGGTGGAGCAACATCTAAGATCTTATGCACTTCATTGGTTGAGTCCACAGGGAGCTGTTCATGTATACAAACGGGTTCGTGTTCCATTACTTATTGGTGATTATACTGATGAGATTGTTTGTGATGTAGTTCCCATGGAAGCTACACACTTGATCCTTGGAAGACCTTGGTAGTATGACCTCAGAGCTAAGTATGATGGATACACCAATGAGTATACCATTCAGCAACAAGGCAAGGCATACAAGCTTCTTCCTATGAGTCCAATTGAGGTACAACAAACAAGGCTGATTTGCCTTAAGAAGCCCAAGGGAAAGAAGAGTCTATTTATGTGGTTTAGTAGGATGGACGAAACAGATTCGAGGTCGAATCTTTTTCAACATGGAGGGAATGATACGATTCCAAGAGCTAAGATATGAGCACCAAAGAAATCAAAATCAATCCGAGCTATAGGTGGTAGTACGGGGTCCAAAAAAGGAGAACATAAGCGTCGGGAGGACCCAAGATGAAGTTCGGCCACCTTAATCGGCCATGAATAAAGGTCGGCCGAGTTAACTTCAAGGCCGCCGGCCTTGGTGTCTGCCTAAATGTAGTCTGCCGGCCTCGAATGTCCTCGCACAATTTGTTTTAGACATGATATAAATAGTGTTCTTAGGGTTTTTTTTCAAACAGATGTTATTTTAGTTGTAAGCAAACACTTTGAGTGTGTGTGTGAATCCTCTTTGGGATTCTTGAATATTGAGAATTGATTTCACTTTATTCTTGTTGTTCTTATCAAATTTTTGGTTTCTATAGAAATTGTGGTGAGCATTGTTATTGAATTCTTGGAATTCTTTAACCTTAGTGATTGATTTATAGAACGCGGTCTCTATCGTTCTATGATTTGATTGCGAATTAGTTTAATTTTATCAATCTTGTCATCTATAGATTGGTAATTTTATCCATATCTTTGTTTTATTTCGTTAGTACCAAAATCCAGAAAAACCCTAAAATTTGTAACATTTGATTGTTATTGACGATTTGATTTGTGTGAAAAGGATTCCATTCCAATTTCGTGTCATTTTTCTTAAAAAAAAAAGCATTTAAAAGAAAAAAATGCTTTAGAGGTTGGTTGTCAAAAAAATGTGATGCCTCGAGGCGGCCATCTAACTAGCTCCCTATGGGTACACACACACATACACACAGCTGGGAGGTTTCGGAAGAAAGAAAATTGTAAAGCTGGGAGGCCATCGACTAGCTCCCCGCCACCACCAGGACTGGGGCAGTGAGAATTCATCTGAGAGAGGAGAAGAAGCATGGGAATGGGAAAAGGAGAAAGCGATTATACTAATAAATTATTAAGGTTTTTTTTTTTAATAATTTTTATTTATTTCCTAACAGCCTGTAAGAGAAAGAGCAACTGAAGAAAGTAATAGGAGACGCCTCCAACTGTGGCATGCTGCAACTTTTCCTTTCCTTCAACATCTGGGAAATTTTCATCTTTCGAACGATTGAAACCTCCTTCCAACCATCCCAAATTCGTATATCCACCTTCATATAGCTTTGATGCTGCCATCATGGATCTAATGTAACAAGCAAAACATTCTTATCATCATCATCATCATATATATATATATATAGTTTATGAGGTTAACGTACGTACGTGGTGTTCTTTTTTAATTATTTATTTATTTTCATTACTTGTACTAATAATTTAAGGTAAAAAGGAAATGTTACCTGAGTCCTTCCCCACAAGCCACAAGTAGCTTGGACTCCTTATCAGGAACACCTCTCTCCACTTGCTGGACAAACTCAGCATTCAACGTAGTGAAAAGCTGACCAGTCCAGAGTCCTATGTAACCAAAATGCACCCATTTCTTAAGGAGAGTAATGGGTGTGTTGTCGGTGTCTTCAAGAAACAAAGGCACGTGAAGTGACCCAGATACCCGCGCCTTTTCCCACTCCCACGCGGGTCTTATGTCCAACAGAGTATACCCATCGGCAGATATGGCTGAGGATGCTTCGTTCGGTCGGATAATCCTGATTGTTCCAGATTCTATCAGTTGTCGGGCGCTTGAAACGGCGTTTTGTTGGAAGGTTCGGCGTTTTTTAGGTGGTCGGAGTGAGGAGAATGGTTCGTGACGTGAAGATGTCCATTTGCACAAGTGGTTCAGTTGAATCGCCATGGATAAGATATTGGCAAGAAGCTCTCCTAAGCTTATCCAGAGTACATTATCTTCACCATTTTTGTTGGACTTTTGACCTGGTCCTGGAGCTCTGCCTTTCCTGTCTAGATTTTTTCCCCCCAAAAGCGGGCCCCCTCACCCCTCCCACGTTTGTCTACTTTGGATATAATTTTATGCTATCCTTATTTATTTATTTTTGTATTTATCTACTTTATTTTATTTTATTATTTCTTTTGATAGTAGATTTGAATGAAGAAATGATTATTCTATTTTATTCTTATTCCTCATAGGATAGCTATTCATACATTTAGATGCAGCTTGTGTATAGAATAACCTGAATTTCTATTTGAGTAAATAGCAATTCATTTTATAAGCACAAGCAAACGCTTTTATCTCTAAGCGGGGTTAGTGACTTTTGGACGTCTTCCTTTTCTTTTTAGTTCCTGAGAATTTCCTGTCGCACTACTTTAGAATTTCATTTTTTCTTTCTTTCGTTTGTAGAGCATATGCAACCTGTTTTCTATGAAAAGTTTGTGTAAGGTACTTTGATAGTGGCTGACCCCTTAGAAAATTTTGAATGGAATCATAAAATTTTTAGAGGTTGAAACTTTTTATGGTTTGACTTTGAAAAGATTGTTATTCAATTAGATTTAGTTAGATTATGTATTCTATTCAACCCATCGGTACCCTTTGATTCCTTCTATTTTATCTATTCAAGGATTTTTTTTGATGTATTTTATAAATATTCTATAGGATATACATTTTTTTTCTTTCTTTCATTGATGAGAGTTTTGCTCTATCGAATTAGACAATTAAATTGAAATACATGGTGGAGGCTGGGTTTAGGAAGATTTGTGCAATGTCTATAGGGAGGGGACATCGGTAGTGGGGTGGTGTTGTTTGATAGTGATGAGGAGAGGGCCATTGAGTATCCTTGTTTCCACTATTTTAGAGATATCATTAAACGGGTAGTTATAGGATATCTTGACTCGTTGAACTCGTTAATTACATTATAGGGTTTTGGAAAGGGATTGAGTATTATTTCAAAATTTTGTAAGGTTATGGGTAGGATTTTAAGTTTTATATAGGACTCGATGAGAAGTATGAACATATAAAAATATAAGATAATAATAATTTCTATTCAATTAAATAATTTTCCTTTCATTTTATGTTATTTGTTTTTATACATTCTTTATTTAACTTTAATATTAGACATTGTGTTGAAATAAAAAGCTAAAAGAAGGTATAAATAAAGAAGCAATAATGGAAGAATTGTGTAGAAATAAAAACCCAAATATATGAGTAGGTATAAAAACAAATATATGTGGTCATACTTCTTTATCTTTTTTTTTTATTTTTATTTTTATTTTTATCTTTAAATAAAAAGATGAAAGAAGGTTTTTATACTAAAACCTACAATCAACTTAAAAACACATATATTTAACTTCAATAGTAAGACATTGTTTTTATCTTTCATCCTAACATAATAAACATGTATTATGTTATGTGTTTTTAAGTTGATTGTAGGTTTTAGTAGAAGCACTAGTGGAAGAATTAGGTAGAAATATATTTGGGTAATGCACTTAGGATGAAAGATAATTTGACTTTTCTCTATTACTTCAATAGTAAATTATCTATAAGAAATATTCCTAATAAGGGCCTTATCTCTTGAAGTTTAACTTAGTGAAAATTAAGAAGGGCTAAGTTATTAAAATGATTTTGGAAATATGAAAAAAAGCCTTATATGAAGAAAAGATTTTTTAAATGCTTATTTATAAAAGCTGACATTTTTCAATGTCATACTAAACCTTTTTGAAATCCCTTTATGGTCATATATCATCAAAAGGATATGGATTTGATAAATATTGAAAGTTTGTTTGCTAGCATCTACACTATCTTGATCTAAATAAAAAACAATTTTACACCAATCATTTTTACCATATATATTTTTTATTTGTTAATGCTTTTAAAATTAAGAGTGATTATTTTATAAAATCTTGTTTTTATAGTTGAATACTATAGACATCCTATTTTTGCCTTCTTTAGTTTTTCTTTACAAGGTCTTAATTAGAAAAATACAAAAAAAAAAAATAGAAAAAAGTATTGAAAAAAGAAAAATACAAAAAAAGGGAAAAATTGAAAAAAGAATGAAAATTGAGAGAATTAAAAAAAAAGGGTGAATTAGGAAAAATAAAAGTTACAAGTCAATTGGTCATCATTGGGTTAGGGGTCATTTGCATTTTCAAGATAAAAAAGAAGTTAAAGTATATAGTGCTATTTGGCGATTTTCGAACTTAAATGAGAATTTTAGGTTTTTCTAGAAAATTTTAATATTTGGACCATAGTCAAGGTTAATTATCATGAAAATGAGGCTAGTTTAAGTTAATCATGGTTTCAAACAATGTTTTCATTGGATTTAAATTAATTAATTTATAAAAAGATCAATATTGAATTAACTAGAGGAGCAATGAATCGAAGCTCTTAAAACTATCAAATTGGACTCGATTTACAAATTACTTTTTAACATATGTGTACAAGACTTGGAAGTTAGTTGATTTGGGTTCGAATTTGGTTTGAATTGGGTTTGGATTATAAAATGGGTTTAAGCCAGTGGCAATGTTCTTATATAATTAATGAGAAAATTATGAGTGAGAGGATAAACTTTTGGAATCAAGTTCAAATAGAAAATTGAACTTTCAAATGGTTAATATAGTTGATTAATGTTACATTAAATAGTTTAAATAAGAGATCTTATTATGGCATTATTACGAATAATAAAGAGATATTTTATTTGAACCATTTAACATATTTACGAGATATTATTTGAATTACATAGTATAATTTTGATATTTTATTTTAATCATTTGAAAGTTTAATCCTCTACTTTAATTATTTAATATAACATTAATTCTTTATTTTAACTATTTGAAAGTTTAATCCTCTATTTTAACTTGATCTTAAGTATTGATCTCTTGGTCATAATTTTTCCCGTAATTAATTGGCATAATAGGTGAGAAAGTGAGCGTAACATAATTGGCCAAGGCATGCGTGAGAGTATATCTTTGGTTATGGTTTGATTCCAAGAAGGCGCGGTTGTGCGTTTCCTTTTTCCTTCCCAACGTAAAAAACATGTTTCAAAACACGTTTTCGTCGTCTTCCTCCGGATCATCCTCCTTCCTTGCAGTTGCCTTCTTGGTTGGTCCACACTGAGGCCATTTTTAGCCATCCTTGTTACACGATTCCATTAAATTAATGGTGAAATCGTGTAGAACACGTGGCACATGGTGCATTGCACTCAAATTCATTCAAATGCTTGGTCGAAAATCAGTCCAAAAATTGGAAAAAATCATAAGCATACGTCCCTAGCCAAAGCGTGAATCAAGCTCCCAAAATGTCAATCGAAGCTTCTGAAGGATTTTTTTAGCAAATAATGATATTTTAGAGCACAATTTGACCATGAATCAGACCACCATCACCATTAATGTCAGCAACTTGGATGAGTCCTTCTGTCACCTTCATCCGGTCACATTACCATTGGAGTAACTCAATTTGAAGTATATCTCTAGTACCATAGTTAAGGTCGTTTTCTGCTTCCAGTCCTGTTCACGTTGGTCTTTCTTTCTTTCTTTTTTCTTTTTTATATATGTCGTTTTCTTTCTTTTCTTTAGATGTTAGTGATTAGAGTGAAAAAAAAAAAAAATAGATGGGAGGCTAGATAATTTTTTTTCCCTTTTTTTAGGGTTCTAGGAAATTAGGTTGCATGTATGGATATGTTCTTGTGTGAATAGCTACGTGTTTAAAATTTTAATTATGTTACTTTTTTTTTCTCTTAAAAAAAAGAAAAAAAATCAAAATACTTATTATTAATTACATTTTAGTTTGTTATTTGCTTACCCTGTACATGACCGGGTTATTAATAGTGTAGTTAAATAAACAAATTCTCATTATCAATTAAGAGCATGGTTGATTTTACCGTGATTAGTTTAATGTTATTTTGCATGCTTATATTAATTAATCTTATGTTAATAGCAAGTTTACACGAAAAATATTGAGATAAATCTTTTATTGTGTCATTGACCGCATGTTTTATTTATCACATGAAATATAATATAAAAAAGGTTTCCGTCTTCATCATGGATTGCATGTTTTCTCTAAGTCAATTTTATGATTATAAAATTTGATTTTTTTGATCTTGTTTCCTGACTAACTTGCTCATTTTGATGTTTCCAGGTTCCCATCCGCGAAGCATACACTCATATTGCTAAGTCTTGTCCTTTGTCATTTTCCAAAAAAAAAAAAAAATATGTTTTTATCTATCAATGAAAAAATCTGGGTTACGAACTTAAATATTATTATTTTTTAAAAAATTACGTAAATATTGTATTCACAATAATTATTTCTAAAATAGGTTTCAAAAATGAAAACACCGTTTGCGACTTTAGGGTTAAAAAAAATTTTTAAATTGAAGGCGTAGACAATACAAAGTGTACTGAAGTCGTGAACAAGGTCTGTGCCTTTAGTGTATTTTTTTTTTTTACATTTCGGCATACTAAAAGCGTGGATGCCATTTGCGCCCTCAAGCATATTACTTGAAGGTATGCCTTTATTTTATTTTATTTTTTTTTCACTTCAGCATATCAAACATAGTAATTTGATACTTATAAAAATAGCAAACGGCAACACCGTTTAGTTTTAGTTATCGTACACTTAAATCAGTTTTTTTTATATTATGGATTTTGCAACTCCAAATGAGTAAAAAGTTAAGACTATTTAAAGTTGGAAAACTACATTTGATCTATCAAAGTGTAAAAAAAAAAAAATAAAATTAAAGGTACAAAAAAGGTTTGCGCCTTCAATTTATTTTTTTAAACCCTAAAGTCACAAAAGGGATCTGCGTTTTTGAAACCTATTTTAGGAATAATTGTTGCGGGTATAATATTTACGTAATTTTTTTAAATCTACAATGTTTAAGTACATAACCTGAGAAAAGCTTCCTTTTGAAAAAAAAAAAAATCAGTAAATTGTCTTCATCCTAAATTTAGTTTTTTTTTCCCCCCAATTTTCTTAAAGGGTATAGGATTAGGCATTAAAAAAAATGTATCAATCATGTAAAGTGCGATCTTTATATATATATATATATATATAAGAAATTAACAAACGTAAATTTTTATAAAATTATGCGACTTACGGTATGTCTGATTTCGACTAGTAGCCATGTAGACATCTACAAGGCATCCTCAATTATGAAAAATTTTGTTTTTCTCATGTAAATAAATGAAATAAATTTATTTCACTTTGAACCTTAGAATAATTTTTTTTTTTTGAAAAGGGTATTTTGAGAAGTAAAATTTAAATTGGAATGAATAAAGTAAATTAGGAAAAAAATTATTTTCCTAATGTAAATAAAGAAAGCAAATATATTTCACTTTGAGCCTTAGAATAGATTTTTTTTTTTGAAAGGATATTTTGAGAAGTAAAATTTAAATTGGAATAAATAAAGCAAATTTGGAACAGATTTGTTTTCCTCATGTAAATAAATAAAGACAATTTATTTCACTTTAAACCTTAGAATAATGTTTTTTAATGGGTATTTTGAGAAGTAAAGTTTAAATTGGAAGGTTTAGGTTGTAACCGTTATGTTTTAATGGGTTAACTCTCAAATTGAAAACTCTGATTTTTTGAAATTTTTTTAAAAAGATTTTTCTTACAGACCAGTGGTTAAGTTAAGTTAGGATCAATTTGTCTAATCGATCATAACTTACTATTTTTCTTTTTTGATATTATTGGGTGGTGACTCTAAATATTTTCTAAAAATATGAAAAAAAAACCAAATTCTTTTCCTTAACTTTTAGTTGAGGATTTATATTGAATAGGTATAAGGTTTAATATTAAGTTAATGAAAATAAAAAATTAAGCTTGATAAATACAAAGATCTATTTCATAATGAGGATGTGAAGCTTAACCTTGTAAATAAAATACTAGGAAGCATTAGAAGATATATATGTTATGTACGTGGCTAAGTATTACTAGTAGGAAGTGTCTTTGTGAGAATCAAGCTTTTAAGATTGTATTCTCTTTACTAATAGGCTAGTGGTTGTGAAATTCATCTAGTGCTTTCCAAAAGAGTGTTGAAGGTGCTATCTATTATAAATGTGTACGTTTTCACAAGTTTAGTGTAGAGAAGTGAAGGATTTGCCAGTGAAGGAGAAGGTTGTTAGGGTTAGGCTAGTGGGAGCTAGGAGAACCTAGGAGAAGCTATGTGATCACAACAGTGATAGCTCCCACTAACTTTAGTGGAGTTGTTACAATTACAAAATCTTCTTGTACTTTTATTTAGATTATTAGTGGATTCCCAATGGTTGGACTATTAATGCTAGTAGAAAGAATGTGGATATAAGGTCGGACCTCTATATATCTGGGCAAAACTCTCTCTCTCTTTCTTTACTTTTACTCTATATACGTGCTTTTACTTGCTTGTTTCATTTTGAGTCTTAACTTGCATATCTAAGTGTTTTCATTTAAGGTAGAAGGAAGTAAATGTGCATAATTTTGATAAAAAATCAAAGTGCTTCCACATCCATAACCTAAGTACCCCCACCCATATAAAATATATGATTGATTCATGTCAAACTTTAACAAATATATGATTGGTGTTTTGTTAATATTAAATAGGGATACAAGTCAAACTTTGATTTTTTTGTAAATAATTAGTTAAATAATATAAGGTAATTAAATATATTTATTTACAAGTTCACAAAAGATAAAGAAAAAGAAAAAAAAAAGGAAAAAAAAAAGCGCAAAAACCAATGAAACCACTAAGGCCCATGTTGGCTACCCTAAGCTAAGGGGTGGTTTGTAAGGGGCCTTGAAGCTAGTGAATTGTGTGACCTACTACCCCCCACCTAAGGTGGTTGCAAACCCCTTATTGTGGTAGGTAGCAGCTCACAATGCTAAAAACTAAAAAAAAAAAGGGATTAAATTGTTCAAAAACCCTATAAATTATAGTCGAGTAACATAACCTAATGTTGGCTGGTTGGTTTTTAGTGATTTTTCTTTATTATTATTATTATTATTTTAAGGGTAGTAGGGGCCACCCAACACCTAAAGGGTTGCATGAACCCTTATAATGGTGGGTGGTTATCTTATACCATGGGTAGGTTATGATTCACCAACTTCATGACTCTTCGTCAACCATCTCTTAACATTAAGGTGGCTGGTAAGGGGTGTAAGTGTTGAAAAATCAATATTATGATTGTTATCATTTATTGAATGCTTTATATGATAAGACCTAAACATTTCTAGTATTGATATCATCTAAGGTAAAACTACTAGTAAATAAATAGTGTTTTAGGAGAATTTTTTTTAGTTTATTATGATTTTCAAATAAATGAAATTAAATTTATTAGTTACCATGAAAAAAATTTAATAAAATAAAAAAGAGAATGAAAATTAGTTTCTAAGAGATAAAGTATGAGTATCCACGTGACCACCTAATTATGTTTAAATTTAAGGCAAAAATTGCCTTTTAAAATATAAATATAATAAGTATTTTTTCTTTTTAATAATTTTTAATAATTAACTCCTTAAAAAGTTTAGTTGGTTAAGCCCCCTTCCTTGTCTAAAGTGTATCCCTAATGCAAACAAATCTTTCCAATATTTTATATGCTTAATCACTAAGTTTGGCATAAATTTCAATTAATTTTACAATCATTTTATACTTTTATTATAATTAATGGGATACCTAAGTATTAAAACTAAGACCATTGGCATTAGATTAATTTACCATTTAAAAATAAGGGTACTATGGCCTTTTAACCACTCAAGAACCTCAAAAGAGAAAAACATGCTTGGCTAATTTTATAGGGGGTGAAATAGAATAGTTATTCTTTCTTCAAAAGCTATCATTGCATTTTGTTTGTGGAGTAACTATTTCACATAATTCTTAGCATTGTCTAATAAAGAATAGCAATTTCTTTTTAAGACCAAATGAATAGTTATTTTTATACTCTACCCAATAGAGCCTAGCTTACCAATCAAGCAAAAGACTAGGCAAGGTTGTATTGGTAACTTTTGTCACAACTAAACAAAGTTATGGCTACTAACATTCTAATTTATTCCTCAGGATTTGCAATTTTATTCTTACTTTATTCTATTTGATTAACCATACATGCAATGAAGCTAAGGATTGATAATTAGAAGCCCTTACCATTTTGGAAGTTTGTTGCTTTGGTTTTAATATGATCCAACATGTAGGTAGATTTTAGAGATTTTCCAAAGATGTTAGCGAACCACTTGTTTCTCTTCTTTTGAGTATTGGAATTTGATTTCTAGCCGATTTTTGTCGAACCCTTTTAAGAAGGATTAGTAAAACTACATCTGAGTGAGGCAATATAGCTTATGGGATAAGTTGATTTAAATAAATTAATCTAGATAATAATCAACATTAGGAGTTAATTAACTTAAAAGGGAAAAAAAATTAGCATGACATAAACTAAGTGGTGATAGACTACGATAAGATCTAACTTTAAGTTAATTAGGTATTAACTAAATGTATTTTGATTAAATAAAATATGATCATTATTAGATTAATCAACTTTAATTACTAAATGGAAACAAAGGTTAAAAGTAGAGATGAGAGGGATTAGCATATGCAAATACTTAACTAAACCTAGCATAAACCCTAACCTAGTTTTAGATCAAATGCTTAATTACTTGTAAAATTTCATTGTAGATAATTGGAGATAGGATCAAATTCTAATTGCATTATCTTAGTTAAGCCACTAATGCCCTCTAAACTATTTATAGGTTGTGTTCTAGAATAGCATATATCTTATTTAAAGTGTTTGTGGAAAGCAAATAAACATAAATCTAGCCTTTAATAGCACATATTGATCATTGATTGCTATTGTTTGCTTGTGTTCCAAGATGCTTGCTCTTAATGTTGAGTGGGTATATGGGTTACCAACCAAGGTAACCATTTAATTGGGTAGGAAAATTAGGATGATGTGACTTGGATGCTTATCCTTAATGTGGGGTAGTTATATAGGTCTTGGATTAATTGAAGATGACCATTTAAGTGGATCAAAGAATTAGTATGAAGTAGCTATTTAGAACTTAAGATGCTTACTTCTAGTTTAGGATAAGGTACACAATTTGTAGATAGGTGCTATGATGGCCATTTAGATGGGCTTGGTAGTTGGGAGGAAGTAAGTTGAGGGTTGTTTTTTGGGCACATCGAAATTGTTTGTTACAAACCAGCTATAAATGGCTGCCACAAGTTGGGAAAATCATATAGAAATGGTTACTTTAAGCACTTATCACTTAATGTAAGGTACAATATTAGGTCATAAATTGTCTTCAAAAGGCTGGACCAATCAAGAGATTGACATGAAATGACTTTTGTTGTTAAGTGTGAATAGATGATATCAAATGCTAATATGGACCATGATTTACTTGCTATTGTGAATTAAATTGTGAACTCAATTATATTGATATGTATATAGTTCCTGTAAACACCCCATTTTTGCCCTAAGAATCAATAAAGATCAATAATAATCAATTTCCAATTTTTTTCAATTTTTTTCAATTTTTCCTTAATTTAGCAAAAATATGAAAAAATATTCAAAAAATAAAAATAAATAGGAAAACACATCAATTTTGAAAAATAATTTCAGAAATGGCAATAATAAGGATTAAATAATTTTTACAAATTTTTGAAATTAAAAAAAAATAAAAAAATCGCATTGCATATATGCAATTTGCGAAATAAATAAAATCGCGAATATGGGTTAGCTCAGCTGGTTCGAACCACAGTTAGGCATGCGCACGGAAGGTCTGAGGTCCCGAGTTCGAATCCCCCCACATGCGCTCGGCAAATTTTTTCTTTCTTTTCCCTTAGAGCTGCCACGTGGCAGCATGCGATTGGCCGAGAGAAAACATGTGCCTCGCATGTGATCATCTTCTTCTTCGAGCCCAACGGGAGAAAAATCCGGCAGAAGTCTGACAAGGCAAAAAAGTTGGATTTTTTCAAATCTTTTTGGATTTCGATCAATCTAAAACCAAATTATCCAGATAAATCACAAGATTACAACAAATCGCATCAAATCTGTTGGATAAAATCGAATCCAAAAAACGGAAAAATTCGGATTTATTCGAATCAAAGATTTAAGCTTATCCAAGGGAGTCTTCCGACTTCTATAAATAGAGGGCAAAGGCAACAAGCTAAAGCACGGATCAAAAGTGAGAGAAAGAGAGAAAAAGGAGAGAATTGGAGCTCGCCGGAATTGTTCGAAGCTGCGACCGCCAATCAAGTGTTGGGCAACCACTAGGAGGCATTTCTGAAGCAAACCACCACCACCGTTGGATTCATCACCCTCGAAAACCTAGGAATTGACACCTCAACCACTGCAAAAGGCCGCCGGAACGCCGTCAAGGAGCACTCCCAGCCGCTGCATCCGATCGACTCGACCCGACCCGCGCACCTACCCGGATCCATTTTCGATTTATTTATTTATTTATTTATTTATTTGAGTTATTTATTTTGAATTTATTTATTTATTTTTTATTTATATTTCAATAAATAGAAAAATGTTAGGAATTAGATTTTCTTTTCTAGGATTAGGATTTAATGATAAAATAAAAAAATAAAAAAATAATTATAATAATAAATAATAAAAATGTAGAAAATTCATAAAGAAAATAATAAAAATATTAGAAAAATAATAATAAAAATTTAGACTTTAAATAGGATAGATAAAAATCTAGGAGAAATTTTTTAATAAAAATAATAATTATAAAAATTATGAAAAACTAATAAAAAATTAAAAATTAATAAAAAATCATAAAAATTAATAAAAATCAATAAAAATTTATAATAGTAGAAATGAGTTAAAAATTAGATAAAAATGAATTTTATCACTTAGAAAAATCATTTTCTCAAATAAATCCAAAATTGGTATTTTTCCTTAAAATTATTATTTTCACAAAAATCAAATTATTAAGCTTAGGCTTAGATTTTTTAGAAAAAAAATCCTAAAATGGTAAAAACATAAATCAAAAGAGATTTCATAATTAAAATTCACAAACCCACTTAAAGTTTTTCAGGAAAAGCGAACTACGGCTTGTTTGATCCTGAATAGCAGGTATGTAGGCACCCATTTGGGGCAACCTAAAAAGGAATAAAAATCATTCTCCTAGAATGATTCACTCAAAAACACAATAAAAGACAACAAAAATAAAATAAAAGACATTTCGAGATAGGAGTAAATTTTAGGAGATTGGGTGGTAACCGTAAGGTTTTAATAGGTTAGCCTCCGAACTTAGAATCTCTGGTTTGTCCTTTTCCTCTTTTCACAAAAACGAGAAGAGGAAATCACGACGACTAGTGGTCCAAATTAGGATTAATCCGCTTCATTCGTCTTAATTCAATATTTCCCAACAATAGTTGGGTGGCGACTCCAAAATAAACGAAATTCCTAACTCAAGTCGAGGATCTACATTAGATGAGCACAGGTTCTAGTATAGATCGGATTAGGAATAAGAAATTCAAAAATTAGACTCGACAGTTCCACCCTCTGCCCTTTCCTCAAACACCATTCATTTCAAATTGGTAAGAAGCATCATCACCATTGATAAAACATCAACAATCATTAACGCTCCTAACCCCCCTCTACTAGATTTATTATATTTATATTTTTATAAGCAATAAAGGACATAATATGACACATAGCTAAGTGGTTGAGGCTTTTAGATCAAGGCTTCAAATCCCATCAAACTTAAACATCCAACTTTTACTAACTACCTTTCATTTTCCTTTACTTTTCTTGCTTATCTATTTTGTTCTTTGCTTTTTTTTTTTTTTTCTAGATGATTTCCAATAATATATTTATATTTCTAGATTTTTTAATTTAATTTTTTCATAAATGCATTTTTCTTAAGTTGTAATCAATTTGAATACTTTCTATGCATTTTTTAAAATGGTTTTAGTAATAGAATTGTTTAGGCAGTAACTTTTGAAGCAAAAATTTCATTAGAAAGTATAAGTTAACCACATAAAATTCTCTTAACATTACATTTAATAATCAATTGCTTTAATGTTTTAGTTATGTGTTACCATTTTCCAAAAAATTTTAAGACAACCATAGTTGTTAAAATTGTGAGTCAACTGTTACAATTGTATGAGTTTATAATTTTATGAAGTTTTTCATAATTAAAAAAAATATAAGATTGTTTAGGTGTAAACTATTGGTAAAATATGAGTTTAAGTGTATAATTCTATAAGCTTACAATTCTACATGATTCCACTGATTCTATATACCCTAACCTTTGGTAGAATCATGATTTTGATAACTATGAACACACATATATCATATGTTTAAGAAATCTCTCATAGCATATTGATGTATCATGATTATCAACAATATGTGGACATTTTTCTATGAATAATTTTATATTGACTTGAAGGTAAGTTTGGCCTCTTCTAATTTGACGATTCCATGTCTATCCCTATTAATTCACAATCTCTAAGATTTACTATTGAGACAACTTAGTAAACTAGTATTTTATGTGCTTCTATGCTCGGAATAACGAGAAGCCTTTGTTTAGAAAAAAGATTAAATGAGTATTACCCACTACGTATATGTACAAGTGGTATGTAAGTTACCAATAGAATATAGATACATAGTAATACAGATGGTAGTTATTTTAAAAACTACCAATTATTATTAACATACCATAGACTTAAACTTTATTGATACTTACCTACTATGTATATAATGCTATGTAATACCAAATGTCATATTTTTTTAAGTCACCAAAGGGTGACTTATTTTAATAATTTCCCAATAGGACTCTAGTTCATAGAGTTGTGCAAATGACACCCAAGTAGTTACATTGATTTGTTACTAATGGTAAGTGATAACTATTTAATCAAAAGTAGACTTTGTATATTACTTATCCTTATCCACATATAGATAAATTAGTAGATGGTGTAAACATAATGTGTGTGTAAAAAAAATATACAAATGGAATAATTATTCTAATAGAAGATATTAACAATTGAATCCAATTTTTTCATTAATTTTGTATTTGTAATAATGCGAAATGAAAATCCATCTCCATTTAAAATAACTAAATCAAACTATATACAAAATTGATATAATAAAAAAGGGAAAAAATTATATAATAGTTGTAGTTAGAAGATTTGGTGGAGGTGTGTGAACCTGCATAACATAAGGAAATAATGAGTTATAGAGGGTGCCAGGGCAATTTAGCATTGCCACTTTGGCGATTAAGTTAGAATGCTATTGGGAGTGAGGAAGTTAGTATAAAGTAAGCAAGAGAGTTTAGAGGCGTTGATCCTCTTACCCATAGATGGTCCTTAGTATTTATAGAAGATATTAATGTGTGGTTGGTTGTGAAGAATGTGGGGGTATGCTTTTGATTGCATGTTCGGAGTGTTCAAGTAGTGGAAGAGTGGGTAGTTATAGGAGTTAATGGCCTACAACAAATCTTATTTGCAATTGATTGGGTCTACGAGCTATGGAGAGATAGGTCAGGTTGTCATTTAGGCATATTGACGATCTCCCTATGTAGAGCTGAGCATGGGCTTGGGTTAGGCTTGTGCCCTTGGTTGAAATGGCTTATCAACATTTGCCTTCTACTCTCTTTGGTGATTGGGTAGTAAAGAGAGTATACTTTAGACAAGCCATTAAGACATGAGTATGAAGCTGCATAAGTTGACCTAAGATATCTAATTCAATGTCTCGAGTGATAAATCAAAGTGGATAGGGAATTTGAGTTGTTCTAGTGGCATTGATGATTTTTACTGTAAGTGCGACTGATGTAGTTGGTGCCATGATAAGAGCTATTAAACATTGAGTAGGACTATATAGGTATGATCTTTATGGCTAGAAATCTTGAGCCGAGGTGGAAGAGCCCAACCTTCTTGTGCGGATTGATGCCCCTTGAGCTGGAATGAGGAGATACGATCTATTTTACACAGGTGAGATGATGGAGTGGTCCCCCAAGCAACCGTTGATTGGCTTCTCGAGAAAGTTTTAATTTGATTTGTCATAGTGTGCGTAAATTTTAGTGCATTAAATGCCACTAGACACGTGTCGAGTGCTATGCGATAGGGTTTAATACGATTGTCATGTACGAACGCATCAGGGATGTCTATCTCAATTGTGGCACCACGTGTCAAGTTTTGATTACCTAGCATTGTTTTAGTAGGCTAATGCTTTGATAATTGCTCATCTTGATGTTTGTGCTTAGCTATAAATACTCAAGGTGGAGAGAGAGAGAGAGACACCTTTACATCCTGTTTTGAATTATTTCTCATTTCACTCTCTTTATTCTTTGATTTGTATTCAAACTCTCTTATTCTCCCTCCTTCTCAATCTTCAATCTTTTTCAAATCAAATTTCTTAAATTAAGTATGTTAGAGGTTAGATGAAGCTCTTCTCATACTCTCACCAAGCATGGGCTAATGTTGGCACCTAATCCTGAAAGGGCTATTCCTCCTAGGAAGTAGTGCTAATGAAGGTAGAAGATGACACTTGGTCCATTGGCACCACCGTGATAGATGTAGGTAAGCAATTGGTAATTGATGAACTGCTGAGGGATGTCTATGGAGATGACGGTGAGAGTAGGAAACCATTAGTACCGCTATATGACAGTATTGTGGTTAGTGGTGATTAGTCAAATGGTGTTGAAAGTAAATTGTTTGATAGCGATGTTGAAAGCTTCTTCCTATATTTTGAGCCCATATCTTAAGGGTGGCAAGTGGCCTAAACCAAATCCACTAGATAGGGTTACTTTGGCGGTAAATCGAGAGTTCTTCGTATATTAGAAGCACTTTGAGTTTGTAGTCCAGCTTCAGTTTTCATAATTTTAGAAGACCTTTTTTAATTATCTTTCGAGTTAATCCCTACCAACTTGTCTTAAATTTATTTTGAATTTTGGTGGCCTTCAAAATCTTTTGCACTATCATAGAATACATTAGATGCCCAGGCTCTTTCGTTACTTTTATACCCTCAAAAGAATACTGTGGGTTGGTACTACTTGACTTGCCGACTGAGGTACAAGTAGTTTGAAGGGTTGACTTCATCCATTTATGTATGGAAGGACAAGTTTGTAAAGGTTAAGTTAGATGACAACTTAGACTTTTGAATTAGATGGGTTAAGTCAATTAGAGTTGGACTAATGGAACTCCTTGAAAATGATAGTTGGGTGGCTAGTTTTCTGCTAAGGCAATTGGGCCAATGGCAATAATTCTATAATGTTGAGATGATTATCACCATGCAATCAGGATTGAGGCTATCCCAAGGAGAAAAAGTTCCTTTTGATGAGAGAAGAAAGCGATGAAGGGGATGAGGAAGAAGAGGAGGGTGAAGGTATTATTTGTTCTTTGGTTGTTGTATTGAATTGGACTAAGTTAGAGAGATTTGCTTGTTGGTGGCTTCATAGGGAGGGTTGCTCTTAATGACTTATGCTTAGCATGGTATGCTCTTTCTATCATTATGACTTTCTTTGTTTTTCCTATCCCTCGATTTGGTTTCTTCCTTTTTGTCTTTTATAGAGATACAACTCAAGAAGGAAAATTTGGCCTAGCTCCATGCCCACAATAAGGCCATGGCCAATAGTAAGAAGGAAAGCTAAGGCCAAGGGGATAAGGTTACCCCTCTTCATTTGAAGGAAAAGGGGATAAAAATTGGGAAGCCCCAGCTAACCCAAGAGAGACGCTCTACTATCAAGCCTTTTAGGAAAGGCAAACAAGTGAAAAAGTCGAACACGCCCCCAAACCCAGAAAAAGGTCTGAGGAGGAAGATGTTGGGGTTAATTGCAAGGGTAAAGAACACATTGCCAAGGCCGATCACTACATCTTGATCGATGAAGACATCGCTAAAGATCCTTCAGCTAACCTGAATCAAAAGCAAAGGTTTGAAGGTTGGCTTAAACATGGTGGTCTAGGTTGCTTAATGTGGTAGGGGGATTCGAGAACCACCCCCATAGCTCATCACACTACGAGCTTACTCATTAAGTCTTAGTGCTCTATCTCGAGTGTCGAGTCTAATTTTTGAACTTCCCATTCCTAATCCGATCTATACTAGACCCTATGCTCATCTAATGTAGATCATCGACTTGAATTAGGAATTTCGTTTAGTTTTGGAGTCGCCACCCAACTGTTGTTGGGAAAGATTAAATTAAGAATAATGGAGCGGATTAGTCCTAATTTGGATCACTAGTCGTCGTGATTTCCTCTTCTCGTTTTTGTGAAGAGAGGAAAAGGGAAAATCAGATATTTTAAGTTTGAAGGGTAACCTATTAAAACCTTACGGTTACCACCTAATCTCCTAAAATTTGCTCTATTTCGAAATGTCTTTTATTTTATTTTTGTTGTCTTTTATTGTGTTTTTGAGTGGATTATGTTAGGAAAATGATTTTTATTCCTTTTTAGGGTTGCCCAAAATGGGTACCTACGTCTGAAATTTTTTAATGTGTTTGTGAATTTTAATTATGAAATTTCTTTTGACTTATGTTTTTACTATTTTAGGATTTTGTTAAAAAAATCTAAGCCTAAGCTTAATAATTTGATTTTTTGAAAATAATAATTTTAAGGAAAAACACCAATTTTGGATTTATTTAAGAAAATGATTTTTCTAAGTGATAAAATTCATTTTTCTCTAATTTTTGACTCATTTCTACTATTATAAATTTTATTTATTTTATAAATTTTTTATTAGTTTTTATTAATTTTTTATAATTTTTATTTTTATTAAAAAATTTTCTCCTAGATTTTTATCTATCCTATTTTAGAGTCTAAATTTTTATTATCATTTTTCTAATGCTTTTATTATTTTCTTTATAAATTTTCTAAATTTTTATTATTTATTATTATAGTTATTATTTTTATTATTTTTTATTTTATCATAAAATCCTAATCCTAAAAAGAAAATCTAATTCCTAACATTTTTCTATTTATTGAAATATAAATAACAAATAAATGCGAAATAAATAACATAACTAAATAAATAAAATAAAATAAAAAAAATCGGAAAATCCGACTTACTTGGATCCGGGTCGGTGTGCGGGTTGGGTCAGATCGGTCAAGGCGGGTCGGGTTGGGTCGATCGGATGCGGCAGTTGGGAGTGCTCGTTGACGGCGTTCCGACGGCCTTTTGCAGCGGTTGAGGTGTCGATTCCTAGGTTCTTGGGGGTGAGGAACTCAACTGTGGCGGTGGTTTGCTTCAGAAACGCCTCCTGGTGGCTACCCAACACTTGATCGGTGGTCGCGATTTTGAACAACTCTGGCGAGCTTCGATTCTCTCCTTTTCCTCTCTTTCTCTCACTTTTGATCCGTGATTTTGCTTCTCCACTTCATCCTCTATTTATAGGCGTTCAAAATCGAGCTGGATAAGCTCGGATTTCCACCGATCGAAGCAAATCGGATTTGCGGTTAAAAAAACCAACTCCGATTCATGTAAATCCATCGATTTGTTGAGATTTGATTCCAATTGGATGATGTTTATCATATTTCCGTTGAAGATCTGTTGGATTTGTGCAAAAAATCGAATCAAAACGGCCGAAATTCGGATTTTTCTCCTCGCCAGCGATCTCGGACAGAGGTTGAAGATGATCACGCGCCCGGCGAGTGCGTTCGCTCCAGCCAATCAGATGCTGCCATGTGTCCCAAGTAAAGAAAAATTCGCAAAACGCGGATTCTGCTTCCCCCGCGTTTCGAACCCCTGACCTCGTACCTGTCCGTGCGCACCTGACCATGGTTCGAACCAGCTGAGCTAGCCCATTTTCGCGATTTTATTTATTTCGCAAATTGCATTTATACAATGCGATTTTTTTATTTTTTTGTATTTTTTGAAATTTCAAAAATTTGTAAAAATCATTTAACCCTTATTATTGCCATTTCTGAAATTATTTTTCCAAAATTGATGTATTTTCCTATTTATTTTTATTTTTTGAACATTTTTACTATTTTTGCTAAATTAGAGAAAAATATGAAAAAATTGGAAATTACTTATTATTGATTATTATTGATCCTTAGGGCAAAAATGGGGTGTTTACATCGAGGCTTAATCTACATTCTAAATTGGGATGTGTGCATGGGGGACAAGGTAGTAGGGAATCTTGAGCTTTTCCACTATCTCATGCCGTGCTCTTGGAAAATCGAGGCAAGATTATTGCCCTGAGGTGTAGGGTGACACTTGATAAAATGGAGACCTTGGTGTAGGCCAAATTATACAAGGTTGGTCTTCCCTACCTCTTTTCTTTTTGTTTTTATCCTTTGATTTCCTCTAACACCATTATTCTCTTTCTATAGACTAACACCTTGGTATCCATGCTTTGTCATGCCCTCAAAGAGGAGAGGAGAAAGGTAGGTGCACTTTGTCTTGACTATGAAGATTTTTTAGTGAAGAAGCAACATTTCTTTAACTAGATTGTAGGTCTCTTGTAGAGGGCCCAAAACGCAGAGAATGTTGAGGCTCTACACAGAAAGAAGGTAACTACCTTGGAGGAGCTTGTGAAGTAAAACTAGGCTCAAATGAAGGAACTTAGACGTCATACATAGGCCATTGTGAGCAAGAACAATGCGCTTCAAGATAAGTTGCACAAGACTTGGAAGGAGAGGGATGAGCTATCGAAGAAAGCAAATGATCTTTCTTAACAACTATCTAAAGCAAGGGACGAGTTGATAGTCTTAAGTTCATTATTTGAGTCCTCAAGGGTAAGGAGAAGGAATACAAAGGAAGGATTGTGAGCTTGGATGATGATCTCCAATGCCATTAGGCTTAGATCAAGGAGTTCAAGCAAGAGTATGGCATTTTAAAAGAGAAGGTTCATCGTGAGATTATGAATAGTCATGAATGAGTGTGGTTGCAAGGAGAAGTGTATTATGATGGCTTTGAAGTAGCCAAGGTAGTTATCCTCAAGTACTACCCAGACCTCAACCTTAACGAGCTAGAAGGCGAAGATGACTCTCTTGAAGAGTCAAAAGTCCCCACTAGCATGGTTGATGAAACTACTGAAGTGGACATTGAGCCAGTAGATGCTTTTATTGATGAGGTTCTTGCTCCTCCTAGCTTTAATCCTTTGGAAAATCCTACTTCTCCTAGCTTTGATCCTTTTAAACTCCCTAGGGTGGCTATAGATGAAAAGAAAGCCTAAGCTTCTCAAGATCCTCCTGATTCCAACTAGTAAACTTGATTCTTCCTTTTTCTATTTTTAGATTGCTAGGGATTTACACATTAACCTTTTGCATATAAATTGTTTGTCTCACATTCTTTGAATGAAAATACAATTCTTATTTTGATATTATGCTTCATTTCTTTGTCCTTTTCTACTTTTACTTTGTGAATAGGCTATATACTCATTGCTATCTTTGCTTTGTGAATTCATTGTACGCTTGTCGATTTTGCCAATTTGGCACAATTTTATTGAAATAATTTGTTAGTTAGGACTGCTTGCCCTTATTAATAACACTTTGGATGTTTAGGATTAAACATGATTGTAAACACCCATTTTTGCCCTAAGGATCAATAATAATAAAAAATAAGTGATTTTCAAATTCTTTACAAATTCTTGTAGAGGGCCCAAAATCCGAATTTCGATCGTTTTGATTCGATTTTTTGCACAAATCCAATAGATCTTCAACGAAAATTCGATAAACATCATCCAATTGGAATCAAATCTCAACAAATCGATGGATTTACACGAATCGGAGTTGGTTTGTTTAACCGCAAATCCGATTTGCTTCGATCGGTGGAAATCGAGCTTATCCAGCTCGATTTTGAACGCCTATAAATAGAGGATGAAGTGGAGAAGCAGAATCACGGATCAAAATGAGAAAAAGAGAGAATCGAAGCTCGCCGGAGTTGTTTAAGATCGTGACCACCGATTAAGTGTTGGGCAGCCACCAGGAGGCGTTTCTGAAGCAAATCATCGCCACAGTTGAGTTCCTCACCCCCGAGAACCTAGGAATCGACACCTCAACCGCTGCAAAAGGCTGCCGGAACGCCGTCAACGAGCACTCCCAGCCGCCGCATCCGATCGACCTGACCCGACCGCTTCGACCCAATCCGACCTGACCGACCAGACCCGCGCACCGACTCGGATCCAGGTAAGTCGGATTTTTTGATTTTATTTATTTATTTTTATTTTATTTTATTTATTTATTTTTGTTACTTATTTCGAATTTATTTATTTACTTATTTGTTATTTACAATTCAATAAATAGAAAAAATGTTAGAAATTAGATTTTTTTTAGGATTTAATGATAAAAAAATAAAATAATAATTATAATAATAAATAAGAAAAATATAAAAATTTATAAAGAAAATGATAAAAATATTAGAAAAGAATAATAATAAAAATTTAGATTTTAGAATAGGATAAATGAATAATGTAGGAGAAAGTTTTTCAATAAAAATTATAAAAAATTATGAAAATTAATAAAATTATAAAATTAATAAAAATCAATAAAAATTTATAATAGTAGAAATGAGTTGAAAAATAGAAAAAAAATGAAATTTTATCACTTAGAAAAATCATTTTCTTAAATAAATCCAAAATTGGTGTTTTTCCTTAAAATTATTATTTTCAAAAATCGAATTATCAAGCTTAGGCTTAGGTTTTTAACAAAATCCTAAAATAGTAAAAATATAAATCAAAAGAAATTTCATAATTAAAATTCACAAACACACTAAATTTTTCAGGAAAAGTGAACTACGGCTTGTTTGATCCTGAATAGTAGGTACGTAAGCACTCATTTGGGGCAACCCTTAAAAAGAATAAAAAAATTCATTTTTTTAGAATAATTCACTCAAAAACACAATAAAAAAACAACAAAAATAAAATAAAAGACATTTCTAGATGGAGTAAATTTTAGGAGATTAGGTGGTAACCGTAAGGTTTTAATAAGTTAGCCTCCGAACTTAGAAACTCTGGTTTTCCCTTTTCCTCTTTTTAGAAAAACGAGAAGAGGAAATCACGACGACTAGTGGTCCAAATTAGGACTAATCCACTCCATTAGTCTTAATTCAATCTTTCCCAACAACAGTTGGGTGGCGACTCCAAAACTAAATGAAATTCCTAACTCAAGTCGAGGATCTACATTAGATGACATAAGGTCTAGTCTAGATCGGATTAGGAATGGGAAATAAAAAATTAGACTCGACAATGATCAACAAAGTGTTTTAGTGTTTTGTCTTCTTTCACAGACCTAGTGTAGTCGAGACTGGTGTGCCATATCTTTGCATGAGGTTGACTTGTCACTCCCATAGGGTTGGCTCATTAGTGACCTTGAAAAAGGTTAGGAAGGTTGGTCGTGCTTCTTTCCCCAAAGGGGTTATGGAGACCTAGCTAATAGTTTACCTCATGTGGGGTTAAAAACGCTTAAAACCTTGAAGCTAGTATTACGAAAGCTCGCTAGATACATATTAAGTACTTGAGCTTAATTTGCCTCAAAATCGAACTAGTAAACACAAATTCTTGGAACAAATAAACATTTCATTACATAGAGTGTATTGACAAACAAGTCTCATTCAAAGGTACAATTTAAGGTTACTGGCATTCTAAGTCCTAAGGATTTGTTGCCGATTTAATCTTTCAAGCTTGTATGCATTATGGCTAGCTTCCTCTTTGATCCTAACTGGGTCTTCCCAATTAAGCGCTGATTTGCCTTGCCCTTCTCGCGATCTTATAGCTCTTAACTTCTTGCATACTAAGTCTTCAGGTTTAAAGGCCTTATATTTAACCTTTTTGTCATAATACCGCATTGCTCTTTGTTGATAGGCTATCACATGAGTACTTGTCAAATCTCAAACTTCTACAATTGGGTTAAAATTAACCCATAGTTTAATCTCATTCATTAGTATGTCCATAACAAGGGTATGCTCATTGGGGAGATTTTGGTTGACTGGTAGGACTGCTTTTGAACTAAAGGTGAGCTTAAATGACATTTCCCCATTGCTATCCTGTGTGTGGTTCGATATCCCCATAGGATGTAGGGAAGCTTGTCCACCCACTTGCCTTTTGTGTGGTCCACCCTTTTCTTTAGAATGTTTAATATAGTCATGTTCATTACCTTTACCTAGCTGTTGGACTAAGGGTAGGCCATTGATGTGTAGTAGATTCTAATCTTGTTCTCCAAATTGAATTCTCTAAACCTCCCATTATCGAATTGAGTTTTGTTATTAGTAATCAGGACATATGGTGTGCTGAACTTGCTTAGTATGTTATTTAGGATGAAGTTTTCCATGCTTGTTTTTGGTTATTTTGGCCTTCGCTTCTACTTTTACCCATTTAGTAAAATAATTGATAGTGATGATGACATATTGTCATTGGCCAATAGCTTTAGGGAAAGGACTTAGAATATCAATCCTCCATTAAGTAAAAGGCCAAGAGCTGGTGATGGGAAGAAGAATACGCTTGGCAGTTGGTCTATGAGAGTGTACTTTTGGCATTGAACACATTTTTCGACCAACTTTTTAGCATCTCTTTTCATCATTGGCCAATAAAATTAAGACAAAGGGCTTTAACAAACAAGACTTGGCTTTTAATATGATTGCTATGCACGTTAGCATGCAGCTCCTCTAGTACATACTAAGCTTTTTTTAGTCTCAAACATTTGAGGTAAAGGAGGTTCAATCCTCGTCAGTAGAGCTAGTCACCTATAAGGGTTTATCGAGCTGCTTTGTGTAAAAATTTTCGTGCTTCTTTCTTATCATTTAGAGCGGTGCCCTCCTTTAAGCATGCGATG
This sequence comes from Laguncularia racemosa, assembly GCA_037954665.1. NCBI lineage: Eukaryota > Viridiplantae > Streptophyta > Magnoliopsida > Myrtales > Combretaceae > Laguncularia > Laguncularia racemosa. The sequence goes on from JBBMOL010000407.1 coordinate 74,153, forward strand.
AATGGGTCCATCCAACTGGGTTCAATTGGTGCGAATTGTAGCTCGAGGCATTGGTGCTACGGTCAGTTAACGCTCTTGTTAGGTAGATATTCAATAAACACCTTATTTAGCTCAAAGAGACTTGTTGAGTCTAACTTGGATAGTCTATTTGCCTTAGAGTTTTCAACTTATGGTATTTTTGTGATATTCCAAGTTAAGAACTTTGCTCTTAGTACTTATATAACCTCCAAATATTTGGTCATACCATCATCCTTGATTGAATAGTTCCCTTTGACCTATTGAACTAGTAGTTGTGAGTTTGAAAAAACCTCTAACATTTTAACTTTGACCTCTTTTGCCAATCTCATTCTCGCAAAGAGTGCCTCATATTCGGTTTCATTATTGTTGGTGGGAAGCCTAAACTTTAATGCATAACATACTTCCATCCTGTATGGTCCTCTCAACATTAGTTTTACTTCACTCCCCCCCTTTCTTGCCCCAAGTGAATGATCCATCAATATGGAGAGTCTACACTGGTGTGTCCTCATTGATAGGAGCCTTATCTTATGCAGTGTATGACTTATGCTTTAATGGCTTCTCTTGGTATTTATAGAGGATGCCAATGTGTAGTTAGTTATAGAGAACATTGGGTATGCTCCTAGTTGAACATCTAGAGTGTCCAAGTAGTGAGAAAGTGGGTAGCTATAAGAGTTAACGATCTACAACAAATCTTATCTGCAGTTGATTGGGTTTAAGGGCTATAAAGAGATAGGCTGAGCTATCACTTGGGCATATGGCTAATCCCCTTGTGTAGAGTTGGGCATGAGCTTGAGTTGAGCTTGGGCCTTTGGTTGAAATGGCCTATTAACAATATTCTAGAAAATATGTTAATGTCGACAAATTTGCTTCATTGAAAAAGTCGCTATTTGCCTACAAAATTAAATTAAATACATATATTAATTGAGGAAATTTGTACATACATTTTGAAATATATTTAATGACTTAATTACTAAGTAATGCTATTTTGAATGGAAATATCTTACTTTGTTAAGTACAAAGTTTCTCAATTCATTAGTATATTTATAGTGTATTTTACACATGCAACTACAATGTGCATGCTAAGAAATATATTTGTTCATAGTATTTTATGTATAATTATTTTATAAAGTAAATAGGATTCTTATAAAGAAAAAAAAGTGAAATATTTAAAGCCTAAAATGAAGAGCAAAAAATAGCGCAATTGTATGTAATAGGATGGAGTTTAACCCTATCTAAACTATGATAACAACTAAAAAATAAAAAAGAAAAAAAAATCAAGCAAGAAAAATATTGGTTTAAAGAATTGAATAGCTAAATGGTAAATAGATTAGATTATGAACGTAGACACATAATCTTTGCTCCCTCTTTATTTTTTTTATTATTTTAATTTTATTTTTTACTTATTTATTTATTTATTTTTTTTTTTTTTTTCCTTAAAAAAAAACGAAACAAATGCAATTTGATTGCATAACAAACTAAGGCACAAGCTAACGGCCTAATGGAAACATGTGCATGCAAAGTCCCTACAGTCCTAGGTTCGAATCACAGTAGGCATGCGTTGCGTAATTTTTTTTTTCATAATGGAAAACGTGTGTTCAACACATGTTTTCTTCTTCCAGCGAATATATAAGAAAACATGTGTTCAAAACACGCTATAGAAAACTTGTGCTTAAAACACGCTTTGTCCTTCCAGTGAACAGTTAAGAAAGTGTGTTTTAAGCATACGTTTTTACAGTTCATCTTCTTCCTTAGCTAAGCATGCTCCAAGTCATGGCTAGCTCACTTCACATCTATTTTTGGCCCATTTTTTGACAGGATTTCACCAAATTAATGGTGAAATCATGTAGGACGCGTGGCATACTACAAATTAAACTCACGGATGCATCTTGATTCATTCATCTTATTGGTAAAAAATCAATCCAAATATTCGGAAAATAATGAATTCCACATTTTACTTTGAATTTAAATTGCATGAATCAAATTCTTTAATGCAATTGGAAGCTTCCATGGAAATTTTCAAGCAAGAACAAGCATTTAGGAATTCTTTTTGATTAGTATATTCATTTAATTATACCCAAATTCATTGAATCAAAGTCAAAATCAATAAAAAATCCAAAAATTTTCCCTAGCCAATTTTCAAACCTTAATTCATGAATTCGTGGCTAGAAGAACTTTCCATCTCCAATTCAAGCTCCTATAGTATAAATAGGAGCTCGAGCAAGCCCTATGTAGAGGAACCAACACTCTAATATTCTCTTTAAGCTTGATTTATAGCTTTCTCTCTCTAGCACCTTACCAACAATCACCAAACGTCTCTCAATCATTTCTCTCTCTATACTTAACCTTAGTGTGTGAAATTTGGTTCTTCGAATTCCTAGTGATTTCTAGTTTCATAAAAGGCTTATCTTGCATTTTGATTTTTCTCCAATCGATCGTAGGAATTTCTTGAAATTCACCTATCATTGGTTACCTCTCCGATCATTGTCCTTCGTTGCATTTGGGATCAAACCAACTAGGTAAGTTAGCACACCATCCTCCGCCAAACCGTGTCGACACTTTTAGTGGGTGAAGCTATTGTCGGAAGCCATTGCTGGAAGCTACCATCCCAACTCCGATTTGCAATTCTGACCAGGTTCATCCATTTTCCTTTTTCTTTTTAATTTATTATTATAAAAAACGTTTTCCTTAATTTTTTTACATTTTAGAATTTTCTGAAAAAGTAATAATAATATTTTTTAAAATCTATTTTTATAAAAAAAAATTTTCATCTAAAAGAAAAAAAAATTATTTTACAATTTTATTTTATCTTTTTCTTACATTTTAGAGTTTTCTAAAAAATATATGTATTTATAATAATAATAATTTTTTTCTAAAAAAAATTACTTTCTTTTAGTATAATTTTTTTCTAATATTTTTTTATGAATAAATAAATTTTAGTCTCTATAATTTACATTTTAAAAAAAGAAAAAATTTTGAATTACGATTGGTTTGATCTTGAATAGTGGACACATAGGCATCTACGAGGTGAATTCAATAAATTTAAAAGATTTTTTTTAGACATTTTTTAAAGTAAATTTTAATTTTAGAAGGTTAAAGTAGTAACCGTAAAGTTTTAATAGGATAACTCTTGATTTCATAGTCTCTGGTTTTATTTGAAATGTTTTGTGCGGATTGGTAGCTAAATTAATACTAATTTGCTCAATTAGTCTTAATTTAATATTTTTTCCTATCTTGATCGAGTGATAACTCTTTTTTCTCTAAATTAGATAAAAATAAAATTTATCTTAATTTTAGTTGAGGATTTATATTAAATGGGCATATGATTTAGTGTAAATCAAATTAAGAAAAATAAACTAGAATTTAGGATCGATAATGAAATTTGACAACTGTTTGTTATTATTGCCAAGCAAGTTGAGAAGAAGGCAATTTTTTCTTGTTTGAATTGAAAACCTAAGAGGAAAAAAGGGAGTGTGTTAGTGTAGATGGAAAATTTACTAAATTAACCCTTAAGAGAGAGATAATTGATATTTAGTAATATTTTTTTTTTTAAGAATAGTTAATAGAAATCAGAATAAAAAGAGTATAGAATCCAAAACCTAATGTTTTGATTTAATAATATATATATAGATAGATAGATAGATAAACCGTTAATAGGTAATAAAGGGTGATTTTTGGAAAAAAAAAAAGGAATAAAGGGTGAATGAGAGCTAAGCGAACGTGGATAAACTTATCCGAGTGGCACGGGCACCATCCACATCCATGAATAGATGACTCTATGTTGGTCCTTTATTTATTTTTCAATACAATAAATGGTCGTTCTGAAGTATAAGTAAGTCTCTTTTTCCACATTGTATAACTTGGCTGGCCCAAAATGAAGCCTTGGGCCGAGCCCATCGAGACGTGAATGGAGACAGCGCTCTTTCACTTCTTATCAGTATCCCACCCTTCAAGTCTTCACCCCTCCTTCTCCTCCTCCTCCTCCTCCTCGTCCTGCTGATGCCATTCCTGTTCTTCAAATTTCTTTCGGGGAATTACCGACTTAGATGATCACAGCCCGGGCTTCTTATTCTTAGTCCTTAGAGACAGACAGAGAGAGAGCAAAAGATTAAGTAAGCAGTGGTAGTTATAATTATAATAAGGGGATGGGTGTGGACTACTACAAGATCCTTCAGGTAGACCGCAACGCCAAAGACGATGACCTCAAGAAAGCTTACCGCAAACTCGCGATGAAGTGGCACCCCGATAAAAACCCTAACAACAAAAAAGAAGCCGAAGCCAAATTCAAACAAATCTCCGAAGCGTACGATGTATGTATATCTCTTGCCTACCCTCTTCCTTCCTTTTCTTTTTCGCTCTTTCACTTCTCTACTCTCTCTCTTTTTGATCATTATTGATCACTTGCATGAATCCCAGGTTTTGAGTGATCCCCAAAAACGCGCCGTTTATGATCAGTACGGCGAAGAGGGTCTGAAGGGCCAAGTGCCCCCTCCCGGTGCTTCTGGAGTCTCCGATTTCGGTGGGGCACACACTTTCAGATTCAATCCTCGGAGTGCTGATGATATTTTCACCGAGTTCTTTGGCTTTACGAGCCCTTTTGGGTCAATGGGAGATATGGGTGGGTCGCGTGGTGGTGAGGGGACGTCGGGATTCCCCAGGGCATTCTTTGGGGATGATATATTTGCATCCTTCCGTGGTAGGGGTGGGGAAGGATCGGGGACGGCGCTGCGGAAGACGCCTCCAATTGAGAGGACATTGCCGTGTAGTTTGGAGGATTTATATAAGGGTGGGATTTCCAAAAAGATTAAGGTTTCAAGAGATGTGTTTGATGCTTCTGGGTATGGTTACTTTCTTCAATTAGTACGGATCCACTTTGAGGTTTTAATTTTGAAAGCATTTATTGGTTTATTAAAATGACTGCTTTAATTTTGTGTAGTTTTGCCAAATTGGTTCTCTTAGGTTAGATTTATTAAGATAGTAATATAGCTTAGGAGGATTTAGTTTTAAATATCTTGTGAATTTGATGTTAGATAGTAGAAATTTGAACAATGATTTGATGTGTGCCATCGATATCTGGTGGATTACCATTACTCTAGATGCTTCTTTTCTTTTGTTTGTTTAATGGGATGCATCTTCCTGCAAGTTTGTGGATTACCATTTCTCCGGTGGATTACCATTATTAAAATGACTGCTTTAATTTTGTGTGTTTTGCCAAATTGTTTCTCTTAGGTTAGATTTATTAAGTTATTAATGTAGCTTAGGAGGATTTAGTTTTAAATATCTTGTGAATTTGATGTTAGATAGTAGAAATTTGAGCAATGATTTGATGTGTGCCATTGATATCTGGTGGATTACCATTACTCTAGATGCTTCTTTTCTTTTGTTTGTTTAAGGGGATGCATCTTCCTGCAATTTGAGGTATTTAATTTTTTTGTATGTCCATAATGGACCTTGATTGATGATTTTGATTTTGCTAGGTTTTAATCTGACATTTTACGAATGAATTTGTTAAGATTGTTATCCTCTATTCCTTTTCATTAGTCGAATTTCAATGAGAAATTGTTACTTAAAATGCTGTTAAGTATGAAAGATAAAGGATGTTGCTTTTCTGTTTATAGATAGTATCTTGTTTTCCTTTCAAATTGATCTTGAATTTAGAAGTGACTGTAATTGACTTGCCCATATCACCAGCTACAGTTGCAAAGTTGATGGTTCTAATCATCTAGCTTGTCCTATCTTTGGCAGCATGAGATGGAAAGTAAATGAAGAGAACATAGAGGAATTAGACTCCTGATTTCCTTTCGTTAAGATGTGAAAAGCTCTAGTAATAGAGTGAAAGCTGCATTTATATTGTTTGTTGTATGCCCATAATTGCAAAACATGTAATTTTTATTAGCATGGAAACAATAACTAAGGGTTCTTAAATTTCCTCTAAAATTTTTCATAAATTTAGAGGAAAACAAGAGTTAGTATACCAAAATGACATTTTTCTTCACTTTCTGTAGCATCCTCACTCTATAATTTGCCAAACAATAATGACTATCTTTTAATATTTACTTCCTCTTGCTTCTTCCTTTCATCCAAATATAGTGGTATGTTTCAACTGATAGATTTAGCAAGTCTTCTGCTGTCATTGATTTCTTGTGTTTTCAATTGCTTCCCTTCTGAGGTTGGTCATGGGACAGTAGCAGGTGTGTGGCTAAGCCCAATCCAATTCTTCTACAGTAAAGTATAAATCATTGGCTTTATGCTTGCATTGGTACAAATTGTTGCTTATTTGAAGATGGGCTTGATAAGTATTGTTGAGATGCGAAACAAGATGAGAAGTTTGAGAACATTGCATATTTATTTCTTATTGTGGAGACATCTAAGAGTGTTGGTACCCAGGCTACAGAAGCAGATTATCTGAGTTCTGTTTAAACTAATAGACAGAGCAAGACTTGGTTCTTTTGCTGTCTTTGGTTTCTTATGTTTTCAAGTTCTCCCCTTTTGAGGTTGGTCATGGTGCAATAGCAGCTGAGTGACAGTCCAACTCAATTCTTCTACAGTAAAGTACAATTTATTGGCTCTATGTTCAAAATCGGTACAAATTGTTGCTTAGGCAAAGATGACCTTGACAATTATTGTTGAGATGGAAACAAGATGAGAAGCTTGAGAACATGCTTCTTTATTTGTTATTGTGGAGACATCTAACAGTGGTGATATCCAGGCTGCAGAAGCAGATATATTGCTCACTATCTGAGATCTTTGATGTAGACATTGGTTTCCCATTGCTCTGTTTCCCAGTTTGACCATTGTTCTTCACGGTGAAGTTGACTATGTTTGGTGTTGGTTCTGGATCCATACAAAATAGTCTCTGCACATTTCCTCATCATTCAATTTTTGCTTATGAAACCTATGACAGAGACTGCTACTATTTGGCAAGTAGATAGATGTCATTACTATTTAAGGCTTTCTTGAAGCTTCTATTCTGCAGGACAACTGCTTTGAGCATGTGGTTTATGAAATTTCACTGGAATCGGAGGCACAGATATGATATTTATTGACTCTTTCCTATGGTGTAGATATTGTGAAATTGTGGTATAAGATCCAAATTCTTCAAAATTATATCCTATCTTACTGCTGTGAGAATTCTAGACATGTTATTTTCCAAATCTTTGTTTCCTTTTTTTCGTTGTGCGGCAATGCTGCTGCTTCTCTTGGAAAAGCCACCAGGCAGTGCACCTAAAATGCACTTTTCTTTGAGGTGTTCATAGATATTTTAATTAGTATGCAAAATGATTCATGCTTCAAACTCACCTCTGCTTCAATGGCAATCAGCTGAAGCTGAGAGCAGCTCAAGATTTCTTCTTTTTAAGATTGCATCAATAAATCCGATTTATTGCATATAGAGTGGTGCAGAGGGTAGACATTGAACTATATCCACAGATTGTCTGCTCTTTCTCTTTTTCACCCTTCTATTTTTCTCTCTTTTCTAGATGAGTAGAATGTTCCACATTTCTTTATTGTCCAATGAAGACTTCACTTGTTTTATGAATTTATAGGTCTGTCCATTGGAAAGCTGCCCGACTTCCCTCCTGATTCAATTGTATAATCACAATCTTACCAATCCTTTTCTCCATGTTATATTATTGAAAGCTGACACAATTAATTACTTGATTTGAAAGACTTAGCAGTAACCATGGAGTTTAGTTTTGATTCTTAAGTTATTCACATGTTGTAACATGGGAATGCATTTTTAGGGTCAAGAACACAAAGTAATATATTTGTATATATTTAAATGAAAAGTTACTTATGTGGACCTGTTGGTATTAGGCATCTCCAGTGGTATTTACTTCTGATTCTCCTCTCTTTTAGTTGTGCTTCACTGGCTTTTTGGAGGTTCTGCCTTGGTGAACATACAAAGGCTTGTTAATATAAAGTTAAATTTTTTCACATTCATTAGCTTTGCCTAAGCTGACCTCGCATTGTGGGTATAGGCTGGGTGATATTTTGTTTGGGTAAAGTGGCTGGTTGATTTTGTTGTTGCTGTATTAGCTCCTGCCTATGCATTTATAGGTAAGGCTGTAAATGAGTCCAGCTCAAAAGTAGGTTTGTTTATATTGTTAACAAGTTAGTTTGAGAGTAGGTATCAAGCTTGCAAGCAGGCTTGAGACTTGCGAGTAGATTTGTTTATATTAGTAGTGAGCTAGCTTGTGATCAGGCTTCATAGCGGGTTTTCGTTTATATTATTAATAATCTGGCTTACAAATAGACTTGCGGATAGGTTCTTGTTTATATTAGTAATAACGGATTGGTTGGCTAACAAGTTTGTGAGCAAGTTTTCGTTTATACTATTAACAAGTCAGCTTGTGAATAGGTTTATGAGTAGACTCATTTAGATTCTTTTATCTAAATAAACTTGAGTTTAGGCTTGTTTAGATAAGCGAGCCAAGGTCAAGCTTTAAATTTCTCAATGAGCTTGATCTTGAGCTTGAGTTTCAGGCTTGGTAAAAGTTCAGTTTGGCTGGAGTTTAATAATATTTCTAGTAGTCAAGCTGAGTAATGATTGTAATTAGCCTTAGATTTTCTAAAAGCTATTGCTTGGATTTCTTGTTTGTTTCTGCCTTTTGCAAAAGATTTTGTTGTTGAGTACTAAAAGATGTACTTAGAGTTGAGGCTTAATTTGGTGATGCCTACTGGGAGGGAAAAAAGGAAAAGAATTGAACTTGATTGACCTTGGATGGTTGTGTTTGTGGTTTTCATGGAATATTAATTGCTAGTTAGTTGTTAGTTTGGCCTTTAAATGGTTTGTGTCATGGGGCATTTGACTATACCCAAATAGCTTGTGAGGTAGAAGGAATTTGCAATTTGTTGTACTGTACATTAATTTAAACTGTCTTTTTCTTGACTTTATATGAATCTGTTACTGCTTTGTTCTTGTGTACCTGGCTGATTTGCCTTCTTATGCTGCCATAGAGCCACAATGTGATGGACTCAAATAGTGCGAGCTTCTAGAGTAGGACATAGTCAAAGCATAAAGGGACGTTTGTGTTTCTTGATCTGCTAAAATGGGTTTATAAGGTGAGGTGTTGATTCATATAGCTTTCTTGTACAGGAGACCAACTGTGGTGGAAGAAATTCTTACCATCGAGATCAAGCCAGGTTGGAAGAAAGGAACTAAAATCACTTTTCCTGAGAAGGGAAATGAAATGCGAGGATACATACCTTCAGATCTTGTTTTTGTCATTGATGAGAAACCTCATAGTATTTTTAAGAGGGATGGCAATGATCTCGTTGTTACTCAGAAGATATCTCTATTGGAGGCTTTGACAGGGTACACCGCTCAAATAACAACCCTTGATGGCCGAAATCTGACCATCCCTATAAATTCCGTCATCAGTCCGACCTATGAAGAAGTTGTTAAAGGTGAGGGGATGCCTATTCCTAAGGAACCTTCCAAAAAAGGTAATTTGAGGATCAAGTTCAATATAAAGTTTCCTACAAGGCTCACATCAGAGCAGAAAACTGGCATCAAGAAGTTACTATCACCATCTTAACTTCCACATGTAGTTCTTTAGAAGTCATGTAAACCTACAGCTTAATTTGTTGATGGGTTGTTTTGTTTAAATGTAATTGCTGCATCTATGAGTGGTGGATTTGATTAGGAATGTTATTCTAGTAGTTATTATATTATTGTTGTTGTCGTTTTTTTTTTTTTTTTTTTTGTTGCCTTCTTTCCGTTTCTTCAATGAGTTAGAAGTTTGAATTCTGCACTTCCAGGTTTCCAGTCTAATCGCTTTTCAGTTACGTTGTTCAGAAGGCAAAGATATTTTGTGCAATTGTTGTAAACCCACGAATGACTATCAACTGCGCGATCTGTACTGACCGTTGCCAAAAATCACAATAGCTTAGTTTTGTGTGCAGCTGCTTAACGTAGGCAGGACCATGAGGAACTAACCACTAAATGCATTATCCATGGAAGATTCGTGTATTGTTGTGTGGGCTGTGGGGAGCATGATAAAATAGAATCCAATTCGGCCTTTTTCTCAGTAAATAATAAATAAAACATTTCCACCTTGTCGGTCTTCAGTTCAGTGGCATCCTTATTTTGGTGTTGCATGTCGTTATTTAGTGACAAGCTGACTCTGTTTTCCACCAAAGAAGTATGTAAAACATGTGGGTTGTGAATATAGTTTTGGAAAGATGATACGCCACTGTGATTCTTTTTTTTTTTTAAGGAATTTTGTAACCAAATAGTGAATGTAAGATTCCGGAGAAAGCGTTGCAGGTACTACGAGTTAGAAAAAATTTCTACGGTGTCACATATTCCAGAAATAAATAAAGAGAAAGCGGGCATCGGATTCGTGTGTTCAAGATGCTGATTTTGTGAATAAATCATTATTGAAGGCACGATAGCGGAGTCGCGTGAACATTGAAATTCCTGTCTGCTCATCATATTCAATATATTTAGTTCATCATGTTCACTGCCATCTACAGTTGAGAGTGCTGTCCGCTATTTTTGTTTGAAAGGTGGGGATGCGATGGAATCGGGTTGGACTGGCGTCCTTTCTAACGTGAGACAAAGTAGTGTATAATCGGGAGAGGAAGAAGAAGTTGCATGGATTTGGGTCATTCCAGTGACACCAAACAAGAAAAAGATTTGAGTTAAGTTTTGTATAATTGGAGGAGGAAGAAGAAGCTGGGTAGGATTTGAGCTTTTGTTTGTTTTATTTATGGAAAACGTTTTCTTTTCTTTTTTTCTTTTTCCTCAATAGTTGCATTATAGTAACTTACAGCGTTAAGTAATGATGGAATGTAATAGATATGATTTGCTAAATATTCAACATTCATCTAATATTGAATCAGGTTTGGTTAGCTTATTTTTTAGTTAGTTCGAACTAAATTTTATTCAATGTAAAGCACCACAAGCAAATTGTTCTCTCTTTAGGAAAAAAGAAGAAGTGTTATTTGGATAATTTCATAGCCTTAGTCTAAGTCTCGCTAAAGTACTATTATTGATTCAATTTGAATTTGAAAGATCATTTGTTTGTTCAATCAAAATTGATACTTTGTAAGGACACAATTAATTACTCTAAGATTTTGTCCAATTTCAAATTTGAAAATAAAACCAATGTTAAACTATAGTTAGGGCTTCACACTCACACCAACATCCTTTCAATCTGTACTTACTTGCCCTTAGATCTCATATGATAGAGAACAAAACAATCTCAAAACGACAATCAAGCAAATGTAGTAATTATCACAGTCTTTTTTACTAATTATATAAGAAAACAAAGTTAATAATAAAGGAAATAAAATCATACATATAAATCAATCATCATCAACAACCAAATTGGAGTCTCCCATTGATGAAGTAGTCCCACTCCTAATGTCTTTTTCTTCATCTACAATTTATCAAATTATACATATAATTAGATGTTAAAAGTTTGAAATAATACGTGAAAAGAAAATATTACCAAAAGAATAAAAAAATTCACCTTCACAAGCAAATCCTTGTAACCAATTATGTGTATAAATTAAAACTTCCACATTTGATGGGAGCATAGAACTGTGATACTTATTAAGTACACAAGCATAAATATTAGCTCATCTAGATAAATTTCCAAAGAAGACTTACTAGAACTTCATATTTCTACTTAATGGTACTCTTACATTATTAAGGAAGAAACTACTCAAATATTGATGTATAATATGATAAAACATATCATTAAAAAAATAAATGAAGTTATTATTAAGCTTACATCTAAAGTAGCTAGACCAATCACCAAAGCTTTTCCAAAATTCAAGTATCATGGTGCTGCTCCTTTACCTCCACCTTTGGATGTGTCTTGTGCTTGAGAAGATGGTCCAACTTGATGACTTCTAGATATGTGATCTATTTAGCTATTTTCATATTCTCCAAAAAGCTTATATAGCTTATTCTTTATGTTAGTTAACTTTTCTTTATAAGTGAGGGAATCAATTTTATTAAAGAAAAATTTCAACAAATCAAACTTCATTCGAGGATTACAGACTGCTCCAAGTGCAAGGAAAATACTATATTCCCTCTAATATTTATCAAACTTCTGTTTCATTTTAATACACATCTCCTTTATCACATGATCTTCATTACTAAAATTTTCATTCAACAAACATTCAATTCTCCATATTTGCAAAAAATAGTCGTTTGAAGTTAGATATGAGGATCTTAACATCAAATTGGTGATAGTATAAAAAGGGCTCAAAAACTTACATATCTTATATGATCTTCCCCACTCATCTATGGTTGGACAATACTTATAATGAGAATCATTCAATTGAAAGTAACAAAATGCACGTTGATACCTAAGTATGCTATCAAGGATAGGGTAAGTAGAATTCCATCTAATAGCTATATCTAAGTGCAAACCAATACTAGTATTAATGTCGCCAACCTATTGAACATACTCCAAAAAATGTTTCATTCTACTCGCAGAGCCCTTAACATGCCTCACACTCTCCCTTATTTTATGCAATGCTTCACTACTTACCGTTAACCCCTCTTAAACAATTAAATGAAGAATATGAGCATGACATCTAACATGAAAATACTCACCACCACAAAACAAACTATGCTGCAAGTTTAGTTGCTCTTTCAAGAAATCTTGCATGCAATTATTTGCAAATGTATTATCTAATGTAAGGGGATAACATCTTTCTATTTATGCCCCAATCTAAAAAATTCAAATACTTTCTTGGATAACTCAAAATCTGAGTGAGGAGGAGGCATTTTACAAAAAGAAAGAATTTTATTATTGAGTTTTCAATTGTCATCCATGTAATATCTAGTCAAACAAATATATCATTGTGGAGACAGTCTATACATTAGAAGTCAAACACACTCTTCTTAGAATTTTCTACAAAATATGTTTCAAATTATCCTTTTGAGCTAAATATAAATTCCAAACATCTGATGTAATAGTTTTCTTAGAAATTAGCTTATAATTAGGATTATATAACCTTATAAACTATGTGATTGCCATATGCTCAACAAATGAAATGGCAGAACATGTTCAATAATAGCTATGGACATTATCTCAGAAGCAACTTTAGGATCGGTTTTCTTGACCTTAACTTACTGGCATGATCAATTATCATATCACCAACATCATTACATTTAGGAACTTGACTAAAACAACACTTTCTCATATGTTGAAGTAAGGTTGAAGTTTCATGTGAATGTTCCTCAATAACATATTCCTTCCCATATGCTTTACATTTGGCTTTATTTGTACCATTTTTCCCCACACTTATTCTTGCAAATACACCCCAAACATGAGAAGTTGAACTACTTACTTGAGCCTATTTACTTGTAGGTTCTTTAGATTGAGAAGATCCTGCTAGTACACTAGCATTATGCCTATCAACTTCGGATACATAATCTACATTAATAGGTTGTATTGCATTTGTAGTCTCATTACTTATAGGATCCATTATGAAAATACATCACAAAAAGAAAATATCAGAATATAGACTTACAAATATAGTAAATACAATACAACCTAGCTAATGTTAACTTATTATTATAATAAAAAGGTTTTCACTGTAACTTGTGAAACTCCCTATTTTCACTTCAAGCAAACTTCCAAATATTGATGTCAATTAAAGCAAGAACTTAGTTAATGTCAAGAGGCCTAAATATTGATTATGCAAACAATACTAATCTTGCTCTAATCATGCAAAACATTAACTTTTATGATGAAATGTGATATTGATATGCTCAAATATCATATGATCATGTAACGGGAGTTAAGCTGAAGCTCAATTCAATGGGTGTTGATAGACTTACATAATCATCAACTTGAGCTAAAGGAGCAGTTTGCTTATAGTTGTGACTACCCCTTATTATGAATGCATTTATTTAATACCTTTTACTTGCTATAAATTTATCACAAATATTTTTTGTAGGACTTATTGTAAATATTTTTTGTTGGACTTACAAATATTTTTTTCTATAGATTTATTGCAAATATTTAATACCCTTCACCTCTATCTAAGTGATATTATGATCACATTAAAAATTAACTAATGGATTTTTTTTTTTTAACTCTTGTAGCATGTTTTGATACTGCCCTATACTCTTCAATGTCCCTTAGCTAGTTATTTAATTTTGTTGACCTTGTAAAATTGTCAGGGACAAGTATGAAAATGGTGTGATAACACCAAACCCCAACCCAAACCCAAAACCCAAAGCTTTGCCCACCGATTGAATGGCTAAACCCTTAAACTCCAAATTGCAACTCTAAACCCAAACCCTAAGCCCCAACTTTAACTCCAAACCTTATCTCGCTGAAACTCCACTTTACTTCCACACAAGCCACAACCATAGCATAGTAGTTGACAAACCCAAAAAAAAAAAAAAAGATGCAACTGCATGACATGAGGACTCACCATGACGAGGCATGAATGATTGACGGCGACGATTCCGGAGTGGTTGATGAGAGGAGGAGGACAATGGGATGATAATGGGTGGGTGTATGGCTATGGATTGGCAACTTGTATTGTTGATTGGTGGATCGACAACTGAGGAGTGGCGAGTGGCGATTGGTACTATTGATGAGTCAATGTCGATAAGTTAAGTGAGATGATAAAGAAGATAGAGAATTGAAACTTTGAAAATTGAAAGTGGTATAGAAATTTGGATTTGGTGGTCTTCTGATCTGTTGAAGTTGAACTTTGACTTTAAAGTGACCTGGTGGCGCTTGTTTAAGTTTTTGTCTGTTTTGTTTCTTTTCTTTTCTTTTCTTTTTTTTTTTTTTTGGGTGGGCTGACCTATGCCTGTAACGTGTTGGCCTGCCTTGACCTACAAGTCACACGGGGTGGGCTAAATAGCTCACAAATCTTGCTGGCTAATTTTTTTTGGCCCAACCCACAAAAAATTATGGGTTGGGCAAGCTGGTCGATTGGGTCAGCCCTTTATTCCCACCTCTAATTTTATTTGGTATAAATTCTCAAATTTTATAATAGGAACCTATCCCATAACATCCTATAACCACCTTAGAAGCTACACTTCAAAGAATCTATAGGATACGACATACCTTATAAAACTTGTACAGTTTTCCTATTTTTTCATAAATTTCAAGTTTATACAATATTGAAAAAAATAACTTATAACCTACCTATAGTCTATTTGTCCAGGTAGGTTTTAAGTGGATATTGATGGTCACATAGAGGTTCCAAGTATAAATTTTTTGAAACTTAATCTCATAGGGTAAGGTACAAGTACTAAGTATTTTTTATTTTTTTTTGATCTTGTATTCACCTTGAAACCTATACTCTAAGCTATGTAAGATATAGGTTCCAAGATACCTTGTATTCACCCTATTAAAAATAACTATTAAATAATATTAATAAATGGATAATATTATATTTTTTGGTTAATCAATGTTATAGTAAAAAGAAAAATAAAAAATAAGTCCAAGTTTATAAGTTAATAGTCCTAAATGATTAGACCTAATGTTGTATCTCTTTCTTTCCCCTATTCTTTCCCGTTTTCCTCTCCAACTTTATGTTTTACATTCTTTTTTTCTTATTTTTTCCTATTTATTAAATAGAAAAATTATATAAACTTGAAATAATGAAGGTGGGAGAAATTACTTCTTTTTTTTTTTTTAGCTATGGATTCCATGAAGGACTTGTAATATAATATGTAAACTATTTTTTTAATATCATATACACTTGAAATTTATAGGGTGAAAGGAAAAATTTACTAGTTTTATAGGGTATCTTGTATCTTGTAGGCTTTATTTGATACATATTTTAGGGTGGTTCTAGGGTATTATAGTGTAAGTTCCGGTTTCAAGATTTTGGAACATATGCCATATATGATATGGTATAGATATTGCCTCATACCCTACTCACTTTGTACTTGCTTACCTTAGATACAAGATACTGTAGAACTTGTAACTTGTATAAGTTAGACTACATGTTTCATGGTGGGTATAGGATATGAAGACATCATACCTATACCCTATGTTAAGTCTATTTTTTGATTATTTTCCTTAATTTTAATCTATACCAAATCCTAACCATTTAATATAGATTACTCGACTAAACTAAGAAAAATTAAATTTTAAAAGAAGTCACCACTAACTTAAGTTGCAAAATAAAGTTAAGGTTAATTGGGTGGACTAACCTTAACTAGCTACTAGTCTACGATTTTTTCTAAATAAAATATTTTAGAAAAATATGAACCAGAGATATTGGATTTGGATGCTAACCTATTAAAACCTAAACAGTTACTATGTAGAATTTTCAAGAATGTTTACTAAAAGGTCCTTATATTTCTATCTTTATTTCTATTTTTATTTTTTATGTATTTGCTACTATATATTATAACATGCTATTTATTATTATTATTTTTATGTTTTTATAAGGTTTTGAATTCATGCTAAAAAAGAAAACTAAAGTTTAAAGTTTATTATACTAATCTTTCTGAAGCTTTTATTATATTTATGTTAATAACTTAAAAAGGTTTTTAGTTTATTCTAAAGTTTTTATATTTATTTAATTATTTTTTGAAGCTTTTGTCTTATTAATTTTTTTCTTAAAAAGGTTTTATCTTATCTAATCTTTATAAAGTTTTTATCTTATTTAATTTCTTTTAAATTTTTTCTTCCACTATTTTATTTAATTTTTCCAAACCTAAAGTTTTTAGTTTATTAGGCTTGTTTTTCCTAACCTAAAGTTTTTAGTTTATTATGGTTGTTTTCCCTAACCTAAAGTTTTTAGTTTATTATAGTTGTTCTTCATAACCTAAAGTTTTTATTTTATTATGATTACCCCAAAGGTGCCTATGGACTTGCTAGCTAGGATCAAACCATCTATAGTTTGCTTTTTTTTTTTTTTTATAAAATTTTAATTTTTTGATAATTTTATTTAATAAAGCATCGGGTTTACATTATTTAATCATATTAATTTTTATTAAGAAAATACCTAAATGAACTAGATTATTAAATGATTATTTTTGAAAAGTCTAAACTAGCCTAAGTTTGGGAAACACATCATATTAAATTTTTATTTAGAAAAGTTCTAAGTGATAAAACCCTAAAATGCTAATTTTTAACACAAAGTATTTTTATTTTTATTTTTTTCAATTAAAAACATTATACTAAAAAAAAACTTTATTTTTGTATTTTTATCATTTCCAATTTTTATTGAATTTTTATTTCTAAAATTTTATCTTTACTAAAAATTTTACTTATTTATTTTGATTTCTTTGAATTTTTCATTTTATTTTTTATTTCTAAGATCCTAGCTTATACTAAAATTTATTTTATTTTATTTATTTATTTATTTTTTCTTTTTCTTTTTTCTAATATCTTGGTTTATACTAAAGATTCTTATTTTATTTATATATTTTTTATTATTGTACATTTCTTTTAAAGACTTTTAATTTTTTTAAGATTTTTATTTTTATTTCATTAATTTTTTTTAGATTTTTACTTTTTCGCTGTCAGGCGATGATATATACCACGACAACCCAATAGGTACTTTATTATTTTCAATTTTTAAACTATAGACAAGTTAAAAAAATCTAATAATAATTAAAATAAACATATAAAAAAGAAAATAAAAAAAACACCAATTAGATTGCTGGGTAGCACATGGTCGAGTTGGATCGGGTTGTAGTAGCTGGGCTCTTTGTCAGTGACGCTCTAGTGGTCACTGAGGAGGACTAAGGAGTGGTTCATAGGTTTTCGAGGGTGCGGAATTGATTGGTGGTGTTGGTTTTCACTAAAACCTAGCTTAGGTGGTGGTTTGCATATTGGCCAATGGGGTAACTATGGCAACTTTTCCGATTTGAGCTTCTAGCAAGTTATTAATTCATAAGACCAACTTTTTCTTGCTCCTCCCGACCTAAGGGAATTAATGGCACCTAAACTGAGACTTAAGGTTGAGTATAGGTGGTGAAATCCTAAAGAGAAGTTCTAGTTGGCAATGGGTATTTCTAGAGAGAGAAAATGACTATGCGAGCTTATGAGTGTGTTTTAAAGTGATTTTTTCCCTTTTGATGTTTCCTGAACTCCTACTTATAGTGGTGGAAGCCGAATCACATTTAGAGCTTAGGATAAGGTTAGATCATGGTTAGCCGATGAGGTGGATAAGGATTATTGAAGAATTGTTTTTATCAAATCTTCAATTCGTTGTTAGTGGATCTTTAGGATTTAAATGAATTTTTGAAGGTTTTTTTGGGATAATTTTGTATCAAATGTTGTTGAAAAATGTAAAAAAAAAAAAAAATCCCTCACCCTCGCCAAAGATCTCGCTCTGCCCGTTTCATTTTCCAACTAGGCTAGCTAGAGAAGATAGTCACGTGTATGACACGTGACTTGGCCAAGAAAGAAAAAAGATGTCTTGCGTGTGGCTTGAACCCCTAACCTCCTAAGCTTCCTTTGCTTGTAGATGACATACAAACCAGCTGGCCGCTTTTTATGATTTATTATTGCAGCTAAATTGTATTTCAATCAATGGTCTAATTAATTTTTTTGTGGTTTTGAGGTTTCTGAGTTTAATTTAGAGGCCCAGATTTCCTTATTTTTAGTAAAAATATTCACATTTTCATTTATTTTTGTTATTTTGTTCTTTTTATAAAGATTCTTCTTTTATTTTCATTTTATTCATTAATTATTTTTTTCTTTTTCTTTTCTTTTCTCCCTTTTTAAAATTATTTTTATTTTATTATTTTATATATATTTTCATAAACTAAGCTTTTTATTATTACTATATTATTTATTATTATTATTATTATTATGATTCTTTAAAAAAGAGCAAATGTAAATAGGAACAAAAATGGAGTGTCTATAGCTTCCTCTCTTTGTAGTAAAGTTCAAATAGAATTTTACTACAAAGACTAAAAAAAAGATACGATTTTTGCCCTAAGTCTTGAATGACACACTTACTACTATCGAGATAGGACTTTAATATTTGGCACCTATTAACAAGGATGGTCTCAAATGTGGTGCCATGGACTTAAATAGGTTGCCAGCTATTGATGAGCTTAGACTTTTGAAGCTTGCTAGTTGCTAATGAGACTAGACTTATTAGTTTGCCACCTATTGATGCTTACAAGTTTTGCCCCCTACTAGCGAGGATAAACTTAAATGTGATGCCATCTACTAACGTGAATGGACTTATTAGGTTGCCACCTTTTAAGGAGAATGGACTTACGAAAGATGCCAGCTACTGATGAGAATGGACTTCAAGGTTTGCCACCTATTGATGAGGATGGACTTAAATGTTTTGCTAGTCATTAACAAGGCTAGAATTATTTGATATATGCTCTTTATGTCAATCTTTCAGTTCCTAATTAAGTCGAAGGACTTCTAATAGATGTTTAGTTTATGGTCTTTAGTTTCTAAGTATGGGATAGTCTATGTACTGCACGCTAGAAATAGGAAACTTAAAAGGAATTAATATGTAAACTTGTCCTAATGTTTCTAAGTGCCGCTTGTATGTGGTTACCCAATTCAAAGGGTAATAAAAGTAGTGGAAGGCGTATGGGCTATAAAGGTGGCATAGTGGGTAGTCAATAGGGCTAGTACTTGTGTGAAACGATCATGGAAGTGGAGAGATGTCGACTAGACATTGTTTGTGGTGTGAGTCTTAAAAAAATGGTAGGAATGAGTATGACCATGGTGGTAGCCTAGTGTTGAGAGTGAACACTTGTATGAGACTACATACATGTTGGAAATGGTTTTGGATATGGTATTGATTATGGATTTGGTTAAGGTTTTGGTCATAGTAGTTGGATATACCATGATAATCCCTTGATCTTTATTAAGTAGGGTTAGAACTTTTGATTCCCTAAAGTGTTGGAGTCATGAGTACTCTTCTATTGCTTGTCTCACTTAAATTAAAGAATTAAGTAAATATTTATGTTGCATTAGAATTAAGAATGGGTGACATGCAAAACTATGGTTGTGGCTATTCTATATTGGGTACTTGTTGGTCATTCTCCTTCTTACTATTTTTCAGGTGATGATTGTAAACACCCCATTTTTGACCCTAATAATTAATAATGGTCAATTTTTAATTTTTTTCATTTTTTACAATTCTTTTTCTAATTTAGCAAAAATAGGAAAAATATTTAAAAAAGTAAAATATATCAATTTTGGAAAATAATGATAGGAATAATAAGAAAAGGAGTTAAATAATTTTTTAAAATTTTTAGAATTTCAAAATAATATAAAAATAATAAAAATTGCATTGCATATGTACAATTTGCATAAATTAAAAAAAAACTGAGAAGTGGGCTAGCCCAGCTGGTTCGAACCATGGCCTAAGGCGCGGGGGAAGGGGGCTCGGTCAGGCGTTCGAATCGCGGGAGATTCATTCCGTTTTTTGCAATTTTTTTCCCTCCCTATGATATGTGTCAGTAGCTGATTGGTCGATGCGAACGCACGTGCCAGGTGAGTGATCATCTCCTTCCTTCATCTGAAATCGTTGCCGACAGTGAGAGAAATGGAATCTGACCGATTTTGATTCAATTTTTTACACAAATCCAACAAATCTTTAGCTGAAATGAGATAAACATCATCCAATTAGAATCAAATCACAACGAAATTGAAGATTTGCATGAATCAAATCAAATTGGAGGAAATTTCAACCGTGATTCCGATTTGCCTCAATAAGAAGAAATCCGAGCTTATCCAGCTCGATTTCTAGTGTCTATAATTAGGACTCGAGGGGAGGAAGGCAAAGCACAGATCAAAAGTGAGAAAACAGGAAAAATAAGAGAGATTGAAGCTTCGCTGGAGTTCTCGAGCACGATCGCGATCACCGTTGCCTCGAAACGCCACTTGGGGAGGTTTTCGATTGCAACCACCACCAGCTTTAGGTTCCTCATCCTGGGAAGCTTTAGAAACACCCCTCATTCGACAAAAAGGACCGCTGGAACGCCGCCGACGAGGATTTCCAGCCACCATGGTTCGATTTGACCCGACCGACCCGACTCGTGCATCGTACTCGGATCCAGGTAAGTTAGATTTTTTATTTTTTTTTTAAATTTTTTAATTATTTATTGTATTTTATTTATTTTTTTTATTTAGTTACAATTCGAAAATATTAAAAAAAAATAAAAAAATATTTAGGAAAAATGATAGAATTTAGATTAGTTTATTATTTTTTATGTTTAGTTTAGAATAGATAAAATGATAAAAATAAAAAAAAATTTTTTTTAATATAATTAATAATAATAATAAAATAATAATAATAATAATAAAATATTTAATAATATAATAATATAGAAAAAAAATAATGTATTATCATTAGAAAAAAAATGATTTTTTATCACTTAGAAAAAAAATCTTTTCTTAATAATTCAAAATTGTTTTTTTCCTTAAATTATTTTAAAAAAAAAATAAAATAAAATAATCAAGCTTAAGCTTAGATTTTTTTTTCAAAAAATGCTAAAAATGATAAAAACATAAACCGGAAGTAATTTCATAATTAAAATTAACAAACCTACTAAATTTTTTCATGATAAGCGAACTACGGCTTGTTTGATCCTAAATAGCAAGTATGTAGGCACCCGTTTGGGGCAACTCTAAAAGGAATACAAAACCATTTTTCCATATTAGAATAAGCTATTTTTAATCAATAAGAAAAAAAAACACAACAAAAAATAATAAAAATAAATAACAATAAAAGACATTAGGATATGGTTTAGATTTCAGAGGAATAAGGTGGTAACTTTAAGGTTTTAATATATTAGCCCTTGAGTCCAGAAACTTTGGTTTTTCCTTTCCTTTTTTACAAAAATGAAAAGAGGAAACTTCGTTGACTAGTTGTCCAGATTAGGATTAATCTGCTCAATCAATCCCAATTTAATAATCTTTCCCAACTTCAGTTGGGTGGCGATTCCAAAATAAGATGAAATTTCTAGTTTAAGTCGAGAATTTATATTAGATGAGCATAGGGTTTAGTATAAATTGGATTAGGAATGAAAATGAAAAAAAAATAAAAAATTAGACTCAACAATGATGATTTCTATTCTAATGACAAGTGTTATGATTTCTTAGGATATGGTTCTAATGATGAGTGCTGAGACTATGAGAGCAACGATTAGTTTACCCTTAGTTGATAACTTTTGCTATTGTTTGGTTTATTATTACTTTTATGAGGGATTTGAGGACATCTAGACTTGATTACTTTTCATTTGATGTTTATAGATTGTTTATGACTTTGGTTGTTATGGGCTTTATTATCCTTGGGTTGGAGCCTTAACAGTTTATGGTTATGCTAAGTATGTTTTAGTACGTGTGTTTCCATTGCAATGGCCATTCCCATTTAATCTGAAATCCTCATTGATTTTATAAAATTAACTTGATCGATTTCATAAATTAAAATTTGATTTGAAACCACTTAAATGGTAGTAGTGAACCTTAGTGTATCTTACTTAAGTAGGATACATGGCGAACTGTTTATACTTAGAGAATTAAGGGTGTGACATAACTGGATAACTGGTTCATAGTTAATTTAATTAAATAATATATATATAAACCCACTTAAATGGTAGTAACGAATCTTAGTGTGTGTTACTTAAGTAGGACACATGGCGAACTATTTATACTTAGAGGATTAGGGGTGTGACATAATTGGTTCACAATTAATTTAATTAATAATATATATATATATATGTGTGTGTGTGTGGCGTGTGCGTGTGTGTGTATGTATTAAATTACTAAAATAATAGAAAAAAAATGATGTTACCAAAAGTTCACCATGTCATCATTATCTTCTTCCCCTTCCTCAATTTTTTTCCCTCACTTGACCTTTCTCTCTCCTCTCACTCACCCACTCACTCATAGAGAAATTCCTCAAACAATGTGCTAATGTCAAAGCTCCTTCACACATCACCACCCATAGCATATGTAGTCCACCATAATATCCTAATCCTAAACCTTGATTCTGTCCACTTGCACTTCTAAGCTTAAATCTTTATCACCAAAATCTCAAATTTACCTCTTCTCTCTCTCCTTTATAAACCAGCTCTATCTAAATTCCCTTCATTTTCCACAAGAGCTATTGATGAGTCATCTTCAAGTAGAAAAACTAAAGAATAAGTGAAGGAAATGAGTGGAGAGTGTGGGAAATCAAAAGAAAGTGAGAGTGGATAAAGAGTTGAATACAAAAATTGACCACTTCAACCACTCAGTTGACTACCTTAGCAAAGCCATCAACCACTTTTGGTAAAGGTTGGTTACTTTTGAGCCTATTTGACCACTTTTTTTTTTTAATTTAAATATTTTGAGCTTAGCCCTTTATTTTGCCCAAAATTTTACTATAAACACCTTCCTCAACTATCTCTTGACTCCATGGTCAAGAACTAATAAAAATTCTCTATATTTATTCACTCATTACTCCTATAGGCCCTATTAAAAACACCCTAAAATCTAGATTTAACCTAAAACCAAACTGAAATAAATTAAAATAAGAATTACACAAACTTATTTAACTATTGTCTATTCATAGGGTTTATTAGAAGAACAAAGGTATAACCTTTTAGTTATAAACAAATGAGTGCAAGTGAGTGACTATTCTACTTGTTTTGATGGTCACATATGTTAGAATGAGTTAATGAACTAATTGCATATTCAACTTCTAAATTAATTGAATTTGTGCTATTTGTATTTGTATTAAGGTTGGTAACCAAATATGTGGGTCATGGATTGGATGTTCATTGGCTATTATCAGTAAAGCAATTGTGATGAAGTGATTGGTGGCATGGTTGTTAAAATCACGAGTCAATTGTATGATTCTATGAGTTTGTAATTTTATCAAGTTTTTCATAATCAAAATGGAAGAAAAATCATTTAGGTATAAACTTTTGATATAATTATGAGTTTAAATATACGATTCTACAAGTTATCGATTTTACCGATTCTATATGATTCTACCGATTTTACAAGAAAATCGCAATTTTGACAACCATGATCGGTAGTTTAAGAGTTGCCACACAATGTGGATATGCAGGTCACCAATACGATGGAACTATGGTTGTTATAGGTTAAGAGTTCATGACAAACCAATTTAATAGGTCTTAATAGTGGTATAAGACACTATTGTGGACATTTGTAGTGGAATAGGCTACTAATTATTAGTATAGGCGGTGAATTAGTATCAAATGTTTTTTCTTTTAATTTTTTTTATTAAGAACTGGGTATCAGTATTAGCAAATCTATAGATTTAGTCTAGTTGTTTAGTCGTTAAGTGTGCTTGTGCATGTTGCCCCCCCACCTTAAATGGCCTTTTTGCTAGTGTTGTTTATGATGGTTGTCACTAAGGATGTGAGCGAGACGGGTTTGGGCCAGATTTTGCAATCCCGTTACCCATCCTGTTATCCTATAGGGATTCCCAAGCCCTATAGGGTTTTTTCATGAAATACTTGCTATCTATCACAAACCCTACAAGGTTCTAATAAGTAACTCGAAACCTGTCCCAAACCTATTAGATTTTTTTTAAAATATTCTATTATTAGTTTAAAATATTTACTTATTCATTATGATTATTTTTATAAAATATAGCATATGTTCTTGGAAATAAATAATATATTTAATTATATGTATTTTAATATTATTAAAAAATCTACATGTTGGTAAATAAAGTTGTCGACATAAAAATATTTTTAATTATAATAAAATAAAATTACTGAACCAATCATATAACTTAATAAATAACACAAAAAAATAAAATATAGTTAACAAGTCTTAATAGAAATAGAAAAATTCTAAAACATATAATAAAGGCATTAATCTTATATTTTTAGGAATTCTTACTTGACAGTTGACTTTCATAGTCTTCAAATCCCATTATCTTCATCACCTATCTTTGAACTGATCGAAAGGGGAAAAAAACCCCATAAAATACATTAGAGATTAGGCAAATAATAGTTGTTCATGTATAAAAGAACTCATTATTGTATAATAATCAAAATTTTTACCTCCCCTCTCATTTGATAACTAACTTTGACTGTACATCAATGCTTCTATTATATTAAGTTTTAATCTGCTTCTATGCAGGCTAATTACTCGTCCACTAGTACTAAATGCAGACTCAGAAGCAACTACAAACATAGGAATAGCCAACACGTCTTTAGCTAGTTCTTGTAATGTAGGATATTTAATTCCATTTGCTTTCCACCAGCTAAGAATATCAAAATCATTATTCCATGGTAACATAACTTCTTCTAAATAGTGATCCAATTTTGACTTGACTTGGCCATTGGTATTAATAGTGCTGAAGAATTGCACCAACCTTGATTTTCTTGAAGAATCTAAAGGAACAGTTTGAGTAGTTGTTGAAGTGTCCATAGAAGAACTACTACTACTATTCAAACCTCAAGAAAGCCGAGATTTACCCCTTGATTGGTATTCCTGAACTAACTCGTAACAAATGTTTCTAACATTTTGAATTTCTATAGATGCATTTACTCCATAAATAGAAGGAAATACAAAATTCATAGCCTTCATCTTAAAACGTAGATTCAGAATAGTACAAACAGCCATAATGATGTGTACATCACCCTAATATTTTTCAAACTTATCAAATATTTTCCTCACCATCATTCTAGTATTCATATCTGAAGAGCCTTTCCATTCAACCAATGATTTCCTAATCTCAAAAACCTTTTCAAAATAATAATTTGCATTTGGATATTGGGTATCGGAAAAAATATTGGTTACCTTATAAAAGATTGCCAACTTCTTATAAATTGCTTCTGCTACCTCCTAATCATCATCGGTGGGAAGACATTTATAATGTTTATCCATAAATTGAACTCTATAAAAAATTTCTTTGCATCTAACAGCTGTCATCAACATGTCATATGTAGAGTTTCACTAAGTTTTGCAATCTAAGGTAAGCTTTCTATCATATGGAATATCCAATTGCTTACATGCCTCTCCAAATTTCTTGACTCTTGATGGTGTTGCCAACTAAAATGCAACACTATCACATATCTTTTCAATCGCACTTTCTATCACAGTCATAACCTCCTTCACAATTAAGTTTAAAATATACACACAACAACGCATGTGTAGGACCTTTCCCTGAAGAATTAACTCATCTCTTCTTAGTTTCATGGTCAAAGTTGTAATCATTGCATCATCCGTAGAATAATTATCTATAGTAATTGTAGATAATTTTCTATCTAGTCCCCATCTCATCAACGAGTTAAACAAACAATTGCCAAGCACCTCATTTGTGTGTGGCATTGGAACTAACAAAAAACTGCATGAAAATATAAAAAATGTCAATATAATATAATTTTCCATTATTTATTATGAAAAGATAATATAAGTAAAGAATTGTACTCCATGAGTTGATTTTGAAGTCTTCAATTATGATCAATGAAGTATATATTGTGATAGTCACGTACCCCTTTTTTTGATTTGATATCCATAAATCTGTTTTTACTGCAACTCGAGAATTTAGTACTTTCAACAACACTCAATTTTTCCTTCTCCCCATTATAGATGTTCATGATTTCCTTTTTCATGGTGTTTCGACTAACATGCTTAAAAAGTAGTTGCATACTTTCAAGAAAATCCCTGAAATACTCATGTTCAACTATTAAAATGGGGTATTCATGAACAATTATTGCCTTTGCAAGTCTTTGCCTACAAATATCTTGATTAAAAGTCCGATTTCCTATGTCTAAACAACTCTCATTCTCATTTTGTCATTTCTCAATGGATAGTAGACATTGTCTTATGTCTTTCTACTTCTTTTCTTTGTATGCACTTCTCCAAATGATTGCGTAGGTGCTTAGTTCCTTGTTTACTACCTACTTTTAGTGTTCTGGAACAAAAATTGTAGATAACAACATCCTCCCCATTAATTGTTTTCCTCACCATATCATTATAGACAAGAGAAGTCAACTTACGTTTATTAGGATTATCACGTTGATCAGCATTGCTTCCTACTTGAGAACTTGTTGTGGTTTTGGGATTTATTGCTGGTGCTTTTGTTTTCAGATCCAAGTAATGGTAATGGACCTTCCTCTTCCTCAACATCAATGGTAACAACTTTTGAGAAACTTTGGCTGAATGCTCTTTCATAATTCATGTTCAAGTATATATATACATCAGGAGAATATCTTTCCAAGCAACTATATCTTACAAATTAGGAAAACAAATCTTCCTCTACCAAAATATACAATACAAAATATACATGCCATATTTACAAACTAAGTCACGAAACAAATATCTAAATATTCACGGCCGTTTTACACGGCTGTGCCTTCTAGTCGTGTATCAGGCCGTGTATGTTTCTGGTAGCTACCTGACACAATACACGGTCGTGCCTTCTGACCGTGTATCTGGCCGTGTATGTTTCTAGGAGCTACCTGACACAATATACGGCCGTGCCTTCTGCCCGTGTATCCGGCCGTGTATGTTTCTGAGCTACCAGACATTCTTGATTGATATCCCCCCTCAAATTGATGCGGACGGATCAAGAAGCATCAATTTGCCAACAAGAAACTGATGACGCTGCCAAGAAAGAGCCTTAGTAAATATATCAGCCGTTTGAAGATCAGAAGAGATATGAGGAAGAGAAATAACACCATTATCATAAGCTTCTTGAATAGAATGACAG
The DNA here is from genome assembly GCA_037954665.1 of Laguncularia racemosa. Classification (NCBI taxonomy): domain Eukaryota; kingdom Viridiplantae; phylum Streptophyta; class Magnoliopsida; order Myrtales; family Combretaceae; genus Laguncularia; species Laguncularia racemosa. Next base: position 101,789 of record JBBMOL010000407.1, read on the forward strand.
TCCACTTCAATATGTTTCGTACGCTCATGAAAGACAGGATTAGTAGTAATCTGAACAACACTAGTATTATCGACATAAAGAGAGGTAGACCCAAGTTGAGGAAAACCAACCTCAGCCAACAAACTTCGAAGCCAAATGATCTTAGAGCAAGCAGACGACATAGCACGATATTCGGACTCAATAGAAGACTTAGACACACGATCTTGTTTCTTACTCTTCCAAGAAATTAAAGAGGTACCAAGAAACATACACTAACCAGTAATAGAGCGACGTATATCAGAACAACCAGCCCAATCAGCATCACTATATGTGGTTAAGTGAATAGGAGACTCTGTAGAAAAGAACAAACCACGATGAGAAGTCTCTTTTAAATACCTAACAATATGGCGAACTGCTGCTAAATGAAGATGTGTAGGTGCCTACATAAATTGACTAACTTGTTGTACAGCAAATGAAATATCAGGACATGTAATAGTCAGATAATTGAGACTTCCTACAAGTTGTCGATATAGAGATGAATCAGATAGAAAGTCACCATCATTTCGTTGATATTTAACATTCACTTCCAAAGGAGTATCAACAGAATGTCTCTCTTGGAGACCAGCTAAAGCAATAAGTTCCTTAGTATATTTATGTTAATGAAGAAAAATACCAGCAGAAGAAGAGCGAACCTCAAGACCTAAGAAATAAGTTAACGATCCCAAATCCTTCATATGAAAAGAACCTTGAAGACGCTCCTGTAACTGAGACATCAATTGAGTATCAGATCTTGTGATGACAATATCATCAACATAGACTAACAACAAAACAATTCCCTTGTCAGTCTTGCACAAGAATAATGAAGAATCATACTGACTTTGAATAAAAGAGAAGCTAAGAAGAGTATTACGAAACTTCTCAAACCAGGCCCGTGGAGCCTGTTTTAAACCGTATAGAGACCGTTTGAGCTTACAAACATCATGCGAGGGTGTGGAAAACAATCCTGGAGGAGGAGTCATATAGATATCTTCCTTGAGGTCCCCATGCAAAAATGCATTCTTAACATCCATCTGTCGTAAGAACCATCCTTTAGATGCAGCAATAGATAGAATAAGCCGGACAATTGTCATCTTAGCCACAAGTGCAAAGGTCTCTTCATAATCAATTCCATATTCCTGTCGATTGCCAAGAGCTACCAACCTTGCCTTATATCTGTCAAGGGAACCATCATATCGAATCTTAAGAGAATAAACCCATTTACAACCAATGGGTTTAACACTAGCAGGACATGAAACAATATCCCAAGTGTGATTGTCTTGAAGTGCTTGAAGTTCCTCTTACATGGCTTTTATCCAGCAAGTCTGTTTAGCAGCCTGAGAATAAGAGGTAGGAATTGTAGTATTAGTTACAATTGCAGAATAGCCATATCTATCTGGAGGACGAGTGTGCCGAGTTGATCGTCGAAGAATCATTGAAGCATTTTCAGGAGCAGGGTCAGCAAGGACAAGTCCAGGCTTGAACTGTTTATCAAAATAAGAGTCATCAAAGTGAGGAAGTACAACAGTATCAGATGTCGAAAGATGTTGCTGAAAATAGTATTCATGTTCAAAGAAAATCACATCCCGAGCGATATGCCATCGATTATTAATCGAATCATAACACACAAAACCTTTATGATTAGGACTGTAACCCATAAAGCCACATCGAACAGATTGGGCTGACAACTTATGACGTTCATGGGTAGGTAAATGAACGAAACAAACACATCCAAAAGTATGTAGCATATGATAATTAGGATGTTTACCAAACACTTGTTAATAGGGAGAATCAAACTTCAATTGTTGAGATGGTAAGCGATTAATTAGATAAACGGAAGTAGATAAAGCTTTGGTCCAAAATTAGCTAGAACAGAAGATTCTAACAACAATGTGCGCACCACATCTAACAAATGTCGATTTTTCCGTTCGGCAACTCCATTCTGCTGAGGTGTATAAGGACATGAGTGTTGTGAAATAATACCCTTGTTATGAAGAAATGCTTGAAACTCATGAGAAATATATTCACCACCATTATCAGACCGTAAGATTTTAATACAAGTGGAAAACTGAGTTTCAATATATGTCACAAAGGTTTGAAACACAGTAAACACGTCTGCTTTGGAATGCAAAAAATAAATCCATGTAAATCGACTGTAATCGTCAATAAATGTCACAAAATATTTATACTGATCATGTGAAATAATCAGTGCAATTCCCCAAACATCACTATGAATAATGTCAAAACATTTATTGGCACGACTACCCAAAACAGGAAAAGGCAATGTCTTACTTTTGCCCAGTTTACAAGGAGAACAATCAACTAATAAACTCTTATCTATGGAACCGAGAACACCTCTTTGCAACAAATGATTCAAAAAAACATTATTTAGATGTCCTAAGCGTCTATGCCAGATGCCAGCCTTATTTTCAACAATTGAAGAAGCTAATGACAAAGTCTGAGGAATGGTAAATTGTAATGGAAATAACCTGCCCACTTTAGGCCCCTTCACTATCACCTTCCCCAACACTTGATCCTGCACAGTACAACCATCACGAGAAAAGTGGACATCACAGTTATTATCCACTATTTGCCCAACAGAAAGTAAGTTAGTAGATAATTTAGGAGAAACCAAGACATGTCGAAAGGAAGAGCTAATATCACCAACTGTCGTAATAGGAATATTATTTCCATCAACAACCTGAATGTGTTGAGTACCGGTATATGGATGTTGATTATGCAATAAATCAGATGTGCCAGTCATATGATTTGTGGCGCCGGAATCAACAAACCAAGGAACAGAATTAGTAGTCTTACCTTTCCCTTAAAGACCAAGAGCAGAGAAGGCAGAGAGAATCATTTGTTGAACCATATCTGGTGTGAGAACCGATTGATTATTGCTAGCAATTGTGGATGTCGAACCAAGATTGCAAGAGTCGGATACCGCTGCATGAAAAGCTTGTGGCCTTCTGTTTTGAGGCCTTGTAGGATACTCCTTAATAATATGTCCTTTTTTCTTGCAATAATTACAAAAGTTCTTACTACAATGACAGGCATATGACCAAATTCTTTACAGCTGTAACACTGCATTGTTCCCTTTCCTCGGGTCTGAGCAGCATATGCAACATTAACTATTCCAGATGATCCACCAGTTGCACCAATAGGGGCTTGTGTCGCCAATCTTTGTTCCTCGCACAACAATTCACCAAAACATACATCTAAACAAGCAACTGGATCTCTATTCAGCAACCCAACCCGAGCGGTTTCAAATTCAGGTCTGAGCTTCATCAAAAACTGATCACGACAACTTACTTCATGAACAGCTTGAAGACTAGCCAAACTCTCCTTTGACATCTTAGCATAGATAATACCAGAATATTTGCTCCATAAATTAAGGAAGCCAGAAAAATATTGTTCAATTGAGAGATTACCTTGACTATAATTACTTATATCAAGTTCCAATTGAATCCGTCTTGCAGTATTATCTTGATTGTAGACGCGCTTCAAGTATTCCCACATTTCTTTTGCTGTGCCAAAGGATCGTAAATTGTTCACCATATGAACCTCAATAGATCCCAAAATCCAAGAAACAATCCGGCATCCTTTGCCTCCCATTGACCACGATCTTTCGACTCTGTAGGAGTTAGAGAAGACCCGTCAATATGACCCCAAAGCTCCTTCCCTTTCAAAAATATCTTGAACTGAAATTCCCATGCAGCATAATTCTTCCCCGCAAATCTAATAGCTAAGAGTTCATGTGTTTTCTCAGGAGACATTCTTAAACAGAATTGTCACTCACAACTTGATTATCAAAAAAAAAATTGTTGATTGGAATTAATCAACCTAAAGCTAAAGGAAAACCAAGAACAGACCAGCAATTCCAAGACTAAAAAAAAGAACTATGGATTCAACACAATACTTAGTTGTGTGGCTCTGATACCATAACAACTTTTGAGAAACTTTGGCTGAATGCTCTTTCATAATTCATGTTCAAGTATATATATACATCAGGAGAATATCTTTCCAAGCAACTATATCTTATAAACTAGGAAAACAAATTTTCCTCTACTAAAATATACAATACAAAATATACATGCCATATTTACAAACTAAGTCACGAAAAAAATATCTAAATATTCACAGCCGTCTTACACAGCCATGCCTTCTAGCCGTGTATCAGGCCGTGTATGTTTCTAGTAGCTACTTGACACAATATACGGTCGTGCCTTCTGACCGTGTATCCGGCCTTGTATGTTTCTGGGAGCTACCTGACACAATACACGGCCGTGCCTTCTGCCCGTGTATCCGGCCGTGTATGTTTCTGAGCTACCAGACATTCTTGATTGATAAATAGGATGTGCATCAATGGGCTTGTCGAATTCATCCATTTCTGCATTATATAAAAGGAAACAAAAACAAAATTCGTCAACTTATCTTTAAAGATGTTGGAGATAATAAATTTAACAAGTAATAGTTTGACTAAAATCTTAATAGAGGCCTTTTATGGAAGTTAACTTAGAGAATTCTTAAAATCCAAATGCTCTCTAAGTAAATTTCATGAAAGAATTTATTTGTATGCATTAATTCGCAATGTACTTAATCAGAATAAATGAGTACGATACTTCTAAATGTACCAAGTGGTTAGATGGTATGATACAAAATAGAAGTTAAACATCATCCTTTGTCAAAGATCTATTGGTGAAGATAGCAAATACCTTTTAGCAAATTTAAATTTGTAGAAATAATTGCATTTTTCATTATTGTACACTAAATCCCCAAGCTAAGAATTAAATTGCTTAGAGATTTCTTAGTAGCCATAACTCTTTTAAAGGAGCACAATGATTGTTGCCAATCGTAGTTTTAATAAATTGAATTCTTGTTCTTAATCCTACTACGAAGCAATAGGCAAGTGCACCTATCGTAGTGTAATATAGCAAGTAAGCACAAGGTCGTCCCTCAGAGATACACCAATTACTAGTACTAACTCTATTCCTATTATCTAACCATCGCTTAATAGTGTTGTTCGAAACTTGATTACTCTAATGTCAAAACTAACAACTCACTAACAACAATGGTTCTGAAGATTTATCAATTAACAAAAGCAACCTAGATCTTATTCTACTCCTTTTCTATCATGTAATTCATTAGATTTCTGAAGATTGTCATAATTGACTTCTTATACCGTTGAATTCTCTAGTCAAGTTAACAACTTTCTCAAGTATATTAACCTATCTAATCTTAGGTTTATCAAATAGGATCTCTCATTAGTTAATAGCAACCTAGAATTGCATAAAGCACATGAATTCGCATCAAAATAATTGATGTAAACATAAGACTCTTGTTTCTTATCTCTAGAAGAACAATCAAATCTCATTAATTGCATTAGATCTAATCATATGAGCAATTTCTCAATTAACTAATATGATATCACGCATAAATTCATATTCCGGATCTATGAATCTAAGAAACAATTGAAGAGCATGCAATTAATCATAAGAAAGTCAACAACTTTGCATTAAAGATCAAATCTTTATTACATGACAGAGAAGTTTCAAATAAAATCTAGATTTAGGGTCTACTCCTCCATAAATTTGACAAAAGAAACGCAATTACTAGAAGAATAGATAAAGTTCATGGTCACAACCCTTAAAGATAAAATCTTTTTCTTCGTGGGTCTTCAATCTCCCTTGGAATTGACAAAATCTTCTTCCCCTTTGCTGTTATCAGAGTGAGAGAAAATGAAAAATTCGTAACCTCCTTCTAGGGCAAATTGAAGGTCTATTTATACATGTACCCCGATTGGATATATACACAACCGGATACATAAGTAGTGTATCTCGTTCGTGTATCTCATGCTTGCTTCCAGGTGTCCTTATGTGAATATACACGAGCAAGTACATGGGAGTGTACATTGGTCGTGTATTTGAAACGTCATCGAACAAAAGCAAAACTTAGATACACAAGCAAAGTACATGGGCGTGTATCTTGCTTGTGTACTTTCCAGAATTTTTTTCTTCACATGTAATGTATCCAATTCCTTCCAAACTTGCTCTGACTCTTCAAAACTCCTTCCCTTAGCTCCAAAATACTGTAGAAGATCCTAAAATTAACATTCATTCCATTAAGCATCCTTTCCTTCAACAAATCGTCTAAAAATTCAACAATAAAGCACAATTTCATTACTCTAGATAAGGGTATTTTGCGACTTATCACACAACATACATCGTAACTAAAAAACAACTTGATTTCCAACCTCTTAACTATCAATCTAAACCAAATAAGATTATTAGAACAAAGAACTAAAAAAAAAAAACCTTTAAATTGAACTGGGAAAGTGAGAGTGAGATTTAAGCTTACTACCATTGAGAGATGAGAGATACAGGACAATGATGGAGACAAAGGAGACAACAGAGGTGATAGAGATGACTAAGATGACGGAGACAATGGGGGTGACGAAGATGACCAAGATGACAGATGAATAGAGATAATGGAGGCGATGGAGATGATTGAGACGATGAAGACAGTGATTGAGACAATGGAGGTGACGAAGATGATCGAGACAATGGACGGATGGAGATAACGACTGAGACGATGACAATGAAGGTGATGGAGACAACAGAGGCTATGGAGATAATCGAGATGATGAAGACAACGACTGAAACGATAGAGGCAATGAAGGCGATGGAGATGACCGAGATGATGGAGATAATGATTGAGACGGCGGAGATGATGATAGAGATAATGACTGAGACAATTGAGACGACCGAGATCATAGTTGTCAAAATCGCGAGTTGACTCGCACGTTTCTACGATTTATGAGTTGGTGAGCACATTCCTAGTCAACTCGCATGTAAAAAAGTTTTTGAGGCAAAATTGTAGTAAAATCGCGATTTTGAATAGTAAAATCGTCAAAATTGCGATTTTACTATGTTTCCACCGATTCCACAATATTGCAAAACTAAGTAAAATTTCAACCATCCGAATCCGAATAAACAAATATATAATAATAGCTATTCATGGCTCAAGCCCAAACTTTTAATAAACAACTATAAACAACAGCTATTCAGAGCAGGACCTACGTGCTTTCCTGTCATGGGGGAATTGAATCATACCCCAACATGTTCATCGGTCATCACTCCTCTCTTATCAGTGTGTTGCATTGCATTAAAGTCTTTGTGTTTGTGTTCGTCGATTGTTAGTCTTCTTATTCCTATTTGTGATCATGTTTGTATTAAAGCACTCGTGTTTGATTGCTGCAACTTTTCTTATTTTAACTAATATTTTTGTAATAGTAAATAGAATAAAAGGTAGATAACTTTAACTTTATAAGAATTTTTTAGATTTTTAATTTTATAGGAAAGGTATAAATGTATTTACATTTCTATCTTTTCAATATATCATTCTCATAGTTAAGTAAATGTGAGATATTGTTGGATAAATATATTTTGAATTAATAATCACGAATAGTGCAAAAATTTACCTAGTAATATATAATTTTGAAGGTTTTTCTTGTTTTAGTATCTTCTTTATTATGTACTTTTGGTTAGTAGTTATTTGTCATTTTTTAATATTACTCCTTTCTAATGGTATATCTTCGTTATTAATTTTTATTTATTAGTAATTTCTTAAAGTCACAATTGATTTTTAAATTTTATCTATTATCTTTTAGCTTTTGTATATATAACTAGGTGAAACTTGTTTTATACATGATTTATCATTTTAGAAATAAAATATCTATATTATAGAACTTATGCTCGATTATCTATATTATGACTTTTATTACAAATTTGCAATTTATGGCTAAAATAAATACTCAATTTCCTTATTTCTATTATTCATTATATTTTTTAATGACTATTGTAAGTAAATTTATAATATTTGGAAGTTATTTTACATAGGTTGTAGAAACTTATGTTTCTACGTTCCGATTCTACGGACCCCTTAGCGATTCTACGTAAAATCATGATTTTGACAACCTTGACCGAGATGACTGAGATTATGACCATGAGACGACAGATGAGCCGACCAATTATAGACAATGAGTGACCGATGGAAGCTTGTATAGGAGGAGGTGGATGAGATTGAGATGATGAGTGATCGACGATAGCTTGCACAGCCGAGATTGAGAAGATGCATGACCTACGTGTGACGACAGCTTACACATGAGGAGGACAACGATGAGATTAAGCGAGATGAAAACAATGAGTGACCGAGGGTTTTACTATTTGTGGCTTTTTTGATTTTTTTCAACTATTGTGCTTTGTGTGGACATCTAGACTCCTTGTAGTTTGACTATTCGAGTGTTTGAGTAATTGAGTTTGACAAGGGACTGAGGGAGTTAGAGACTTGGAGTTCGAAAAGTGAGTTAAACAGTGATAGTGAGTTGTATAATTATAAAATTAGAATGGATGTTAGATTATGGCTTGGTCTAATTTAATTTTAATTTTTTTATTAAATATATAGTAATATTTATTAACTAAATTATATATATATATTAATGGGTTCGGGTTCCTAATGGGTTTAACATTTGTTCTTTCACCCTTCCCAAACCTTATAGAGTTTTTTTAAAAAAACCCATAACCCATCCCAAACCCTATAGGGTATTACCTTATAGGGTTTTTAGTGGGATGGGTGGGTTGGGAACCCGACAATAGCCATCTCGCTTATATCCCTAGTCTTGATTGTGCATTTGGTAAAAATTAAAGGTTACTTTTTTCTTTTAAATGAAAAAATAATTAAAGGTGCTTTTAACATGTATGCACATGTGATGGAGTAGTTACTGGCTGGGTGTTATTGTTTCCTAGTTTTAAAACATTTTAGGTAATTAAAAGACTGGACATAAAGATTGCATAGAGAGGGATTCGAGTCTTATATGACCTTAGAAGGCAACAAGGACTTGTAGCTAACTACCGTGCCCTTTAGATTTGGGGCATAACATGTCATCTCTAGAAAATAAAGAGATTTAAATCATCACTTAAAGTCAATTAATTCATAAGTAAGAATGTGATTGTACTTCCTTTTCATTTATTTAAAATAAGACAAGTTTTTGTCTGTTATGAATTATATAAAAAGATAAGACATATAACAATTGTTTGTAGATAAAAACGACACCTTAGATACCCAAGTTTTTGTGAAGCTATACACTAAGATATCATGTTGAAGTATGTCTACAACATTGAGATAGTGAAATAACTAAAACACTGAAGTATAGTAATAACATTAGAGCACCAAAGCAACAATGAACGTAAGAAGGGAAGAATTTCAACAAAGGATATCAAAATTTCTCAAAGAAAAACTTAGGCTACTTCTAGATGGTGCTATAAAATCTTGGGGACACCATATGTAGCATGTATAATGAAATTTTAAGAAGCAAAAATAACTAGAGGAAATCTTCCTAAAGTCATACTTACCATCTCACTATGCCATAGATTACTTTCCTAGATTCCCTACACATTATGAACCTAAGCTTTAATATCACTTAAACTACTATGCTAAAAAACCAAAGAGATAAATAGTCCACTACATGCTTATGTCACAATATAAGTATGCAAAGGTTTAGAATTTTACTAAAACCACAAAATAAAATAATATTTTCTTAAATCTTATAATATGTAATTTCATATGGTTTAAATAATTATAGCTCAAATAAGCTAAATCGCTAAACATCAAATAACATCTATAAGTTGACTTAGTCTAGAAAAAAAAAAAACATAAACTGACATAAGTCATCAAATCACATAGACTGCAACTAAATATATAGCTCATAACAATCATGGATAGGCTTGTCATTTAGCCATCATAATAATAAAAGTTGTTGTTGACTTGCCACTCTTGTAATACAAGTCATAATCAAGATCTTCACATGGGTCCACTATAGAACCTACACTTAAAAATGTCCCACAAGTGGTAAATTGAAGTTCAGTACATAATCATTGCCCACACACAAACACATGTCATGCAAACATATCACATATAATTTTAAACCAATGCAACATCCATCGATTATTATCTTATATAGGTGTAACATATATCATGATTTAATGTATCAAGATTTGGAGTAACTCATAACTTCTCATCACATACATATAACTTAGAGTTAGTACTCCCAAACACCCTAATACCAAATATATAGTTTTTGTCATCTTAGAGTTGTTACTAGACTGGTTATTACTACAATTGATCTACTGTAACTTTATATAGACATCCTAAAGTACAAGTACGATTGAGCTACAATTTCTCCTAACAAATTAACCCACATCTCAAATAACTCATGAATTAACAATCCACCAGTTCAGAATCCTTTCATATGGTGGCATTAGTTCTAAATCTATACCACCATATCATGTTGGGTTGCTACCCCCATTGAGAAGAAAAAGCTACTAGTTTGTGACCACCACCACATTCTATACTCCACTATTCCTGGTAGTCCTAGTCTTGGTGTAACCACACGTAGCAAAACAATTAAAGTTTCAATAGTTTTAGGTTCATTTAGTAACTAACCTTTCAAGCACAATCAATAAACATTGTAATTATGTACTTAGAGTTTAGCTCAACACTTATAAGAATGATTAAAATTAATTCCAATTCCTATTACAAAATACATAAAAAATAGTGAAAATCTTAATGATACTAAGGGTTTACAATTTTTAGGTTTGTAACTTGATTCCTAATTAACTTGGACGACTAAGGCCTAAAACTAAACACTCAAGACTTCCTAAGGTTAACCCAATTGACCTATAAGAGTGTAAGGTCAACTAGAATGACAAAAGGTGCTTGTGGTTAAGTAGCAATGGGGTAATTGATTGGTAAGGGAGGAGCTATTGACTGACATCCCCAAGGTTAGCCTTTTCCTTTTTCTTCTTTGTAGCCAATCGTAATAGACACGTAATTGATTGCATGGTCCTTTATGTTGGGCAACACTCTAAAATATTATAATTTTTTTTAAAAATTTCGCAAATATTGTACCTAAAATAGTTATTTATAAAATAGGTTTTGAAAATGTAGACACGGTTGTGACTTTAGTATTAGAAAAATTTCTAAAACTAAAGGCGTAGACCTTGCTTGTGCCTTCAAGCATTGTACTGCATAATATTTTTTTTTTGACCGTGATAAAATCCTACAAACCTATATAGCAAACCTATAAAAGTTATTATAAAGTAACATTGCAAGTTGATAAAAATTATTATAAACTGATATAGTAAATTTACACAGTATCACAACATGTGATTTTCAATGCATAGAAAAAAAAATTTGTATCGACAATTTGTAATATAAATATGAATATTCAGTTCATTTGTTCATTTTTTCATCTTTGAATTTCCTCTACAAGTTTTGTTCTTTTTCATAGTTTGAAAATTTTTGTTTTCTTAATTTTTGTTATATGCAGGTTTAGCTTGTGGAACTATATGTGTAGAAATATCTAGAAGAAAAATTTCAACTTCTTTAGCAAAGCAAGATTTCAGAATGTGTTTTTGGAGAAAAAATTATTTTTTTTTGCTATTATTTTACTTCGTATGAATGCATAAAAAGTAAGTGCAATCATTTGTACTCTACTATTTTTATTTAAGTAGTAGTACTTGTTAAGTAATTATTAATTAGTAATTAATTAATTGTTAATATATCATTAATTAACATTAGCAAATGAAGTAGTAAAAAAATTTAGTATTTTTTATACATAAAATATCTTACTTTGTAGTTGTGAAAATTATTGTAAAAGTAATCGTTAATAATAAAGTAATTAGTCCTTAATTAGTCATTATTTAATCATTAGAAAAATAATTGGGAAAAACCTTTGTATTGATTATAATGAATTATATTTGTGTGTTATTATAATATATTTTTGTAAAATTAGTTGTTAAATTAAGTTGTTGTTAATTAACTGTTAATTAGTAGTAATTAGTTATTCATATGTAAGTAATTAATTGTTAGAAAATTAATTAGTAAAAAATTTTGTGTTGATTGAAATTTAAAATATTTGTATGTTTTTGTACAATTAGTTATAAAATTAAGTAGTTGTTAATGAATCATTAATTACAGGTGATTAGTCATTCATATGTCATTAATTAATTGTTATAAAATTAATTAGTGAAAAATTTTGTATTGATTGCAAATGTAATATGTTTGTACGTTTTTGTATAAGTAGTTATAAAATTACTTTGTTATTAATTTGCCATTACTTAACAATAATTAGTCGTTAATGTATCATTAATTAATTGTTAGAAAATTAATTAATGAAAAATTTTGTGTTGATTGTAAATGTAATATGTTTGTTTGTTATTGTCAAATTAAGTCGTTGTCAACTAACTATTAATTAAGAGTAATTAGTCATTAATATGTTATTAAGTACAATTAGTGAGAAATTTTATGTTAATTGTAAATGTAATATATTTATGTTTGTGTGTTTTTTTTGCAAAAGTAGTTGTAAAATTAAGTTTTTATTAATTAATAGTTAATTAATAGTAATTAGTCATTGATATGTCATTAATTAACCGTCATAAAATTAATTACGAAAAAAATTTGGTATTGATTGTAGATGTAATATCTTTGTCTATCACTGTAAAAGTAGGTATAAACTTTAGTTGCTATTAATTAACTGTTAATTAGATAGTAAATAGTTATTAATAAGTTGTTAATTGATATTTTGATATTGATGGTAACATATACTAATTTTTTCAACATATATATATTTTTACATAATAGATGGAGCCTAGACCTTTCAATACTTCAGTCTTGACGTAATAGGAGGGACATCGTTCATAGGCCATTTGAGATGAAGAGGTAAATGACTTTTCACTTGTTGATTAGTTTATGTTGCATTATAAATAGTATAACATTTCACTTTTTATCATTATAGGATCAATCAATCCTCATTGTTTGATGCAACGAGTTGTCACTTCGTTGCGACAAGTGCCCCATCCCCCTTGATCCTCGAATGGAACCACACTTGCATTTAGTGGGATTTAAAAGTGTGAGCCATCTGCTGTTCATTTCATTAAATTAACACATGATTACAACATTGGTAAAGTAATGGAAGCTAGAGACGCACACATTGTACATGTTAATAGGGGAGTTTATTATTACCCTGACAGGATGTGGAGATCCAGTTAAGACTCCCTATTGATGGTCGAGTAGTTATAGGGAGTAGTTGCCTAGATTGGGGTGCAATATGTGAACAATTGCTGGAAGCGAGGCCGGGCCTAGCGGTAGGGGGGAGGTGTTGCATTGGCATGACGTGACCGTGTGATATGCTTAAGATGCTCTGACCTAATGCCAATGTTGAGCAAATCCTTCGATATACGCGTGCATACATAATGTAGTTGCTAAGGAGATTTATCTTTGCCGATAAATCTAATGCCATCGTCTACGTGATGTGGTTACCTCTATTGGAGCATTTCGACATTGATAGGACATATAGCTAGGGGTTTGCATGTCTGGCCTAGGTTATATTGCTAACTTTGTATCATGTCATTGCCATTGGCACATAAGATTAGAGGGGCTACCATTCTCCTATAAGTGTAGGCTTAGGATAGATTTCCTCACATAGTACAGTTGTCAACAACATATTCCTTCAATTTCCTCAAAAACCAACCCTATGTCTTAGCCGTTTCCTGATCTATGAGAGTGAATGCTAGTGGAAGTATATGATTGTTGTCATCAATTCCATAAGCAATTAGCAACTTGTGAGTGTGCTTTCCATAGAGAAAAGTTGCATAAATAGTAACAATTGGTCTAAGGAATCTCCATACTGCAATGCATGGGCTAAATGCCTAAAATACCCACTTCAGAGTAAACACCTTAGGGGTAGTTGATTTGCTTCACCCCCAATCAATTTGTGTTCCAAGATTTGTATTTTCTATCACATTAAAAAATTTAGAGAGTTCATTGAAAGACTTCTCTCAATTCCTGTACACATGCTCTATAGCTCATTTCTTCCCCTCCCAAATGCATCTTCTATTGATCCTATAGCCAAATTCCTGCTCAACAATACAAGCTAACTCCACTAACTTCATATTAGGATTATCCTTAACAAGATTTACAAATCGGCTAGCAAGAAGATTGCAATCTAACTGTAGGTGATCCTAACTAATTAGTGGGTTATTGCATGTGTGTGGACTTTTGAATCTTGTCACTGCGAATATGCCCTCCAACTTCTTCTTTCGGGCTCGAAGCCTCAATTTACAACCATCATCTCTTCTCAAATAATAAATAGACTACAACAATGGATTAGACATTACAACAGTGAAGTTACAATGGTTCTTTACATGATAAGCCTTCACTGCTTGAATCACATTTGTTTTGTTTTGAATCTCATGCCTTTGTAGAAATCGTCACTATTGCTCAAACCACTGTAAATATTAGTTTGCTAATGTAACCATCATCACCACTAATGTTGTAGTATGGAATAGGATCTCTAAATACCATGCTTGGTGGTTCAACCTGCTCTGATTGATATATTGCCTGTCTCAAGTACGTATGAATGGTTAGAGAGTCTTCTTTAAGTACTTCATCTCCATTGTTTTCACTTTCCCCATTTTCCCCATCTAAACTCTCTTTGTTATGATACTCTCCTCTTCAGCACCCATTCCTACATTGGTGTCAGTTGCAATCTTCGCTCCCAAACGAACCATGTACGGATCACATGTGTTTGGTCGTTTTAATACATGGAGTAATCGCTCTATCTATTTCATCTTCATCATTGCCTCTATTAGGGTTAGAATTGAGGATTCAAATGTTGACAACTTGGGCTACATTTTTGCAATGTTATGTGACAATTATGGTTGATTACTTCTATCGAATGTCTAATTTACAGGGGAGCCCCTCAAATTGTTATATGCAATTATTATATACCATAACTTTATATGATTCAACCATTTCAATAAAATTTTTAACATCTTCATTATCTCTAATTACTAACAACGCATAAAATGTATTGCCTCTATGAAACATAGGTATGCTTGTGAATTATCTCAACCCTCACTTCAGTTGGATGACTATGATATTTTGGCATATTCTGTATAGGAATTCATTGTAGTTGATATTTTTCTTCATTTTCAACTTCTTCATGGGATCCTTATCATATTCTAGCCCCTAGTTATTAGTGACAATATTTCTAAACATATAGATCATCAATTTGATGTAGTCACTCACTGTTTTCCTATCTATAGTATATTTAAATTCCGAGCTTTCTAAAAAAAATGAAAATTTTAAACAACATTGTAAAAATTAGCCCCCCCAAAATAGAAAATTTCCATATGATTTTTAATTTTAATTTTTTCCCATTATTTCCCAAAAAAATTTGCAAAATTAATTAAAAATACTCTAAAAATTATTTTGCAAATGAATTATTACAAATTTTCATCACAATATTTTTTTTTATAACAACATAGATAATATTTTCAATTTAATATTTACAGATAATATTAATTTTTTAGTCACAACAAAGTATTCTCATACTAACATAAAAATTAATATCTCATGTTATATATTATAGGATCTACATAAATCATATATAACAGACTACAAATTAACAATAAGCAGTAATAATTTCTGCAAAACATAACATTACAAAAACATTTTTCTCAATTAATAATATCAAACACAGTGAAAAAAAAAATTCAACTTTGTTTGCAAAAACATACCACAATTGATTAATCGTTGAGGAAATGTTAGATCTCAATGTATTTGTTCAAATCCCTCCTTTTTGTTCTACACAAACACTTCTTCTTCTTCTTCTTGTGAATGAGAGAAAAAAAAAAAGAAGACAGAGTTTATAGATGGGAAAATTAAAGCAAATGTCTTATGTTCCTAAATTATTATTTTATTAAATTTTTATACTGTTGTCAAATGAGTTACTTTTTACATTGATGGTGGATGATAAAGTAAAAAAAAAAAATAAAGATGGCGAGATTACTTGCAGTGGCAGAACTAAAGGCACAGACCAAATCTGCATTTTCAGTACATTTGCACTGAAGGTACAGACCTCGTTAGCTCCTTTAGTACACAGTTTACGCTTTCAGTTTTGTAAATTTTCCTAACATTAAAGTCACAAACTACGTTTGCTTATTCGAAACTTATTTTAGGAATAATTATTTCGGACACAATATTTGTGATTTTTTTTTAAATGCAATATTTTAGAGTGTTGCCCCCTTTATGTTGACTAACCTCATGAAAAACACTATGGAATAACTTCTACTTCCAAAGCTCCTCCATTTTTAATTAATACTCCCTAATAATTATCAAACTCATCCTAGCATTATGTTAAATTTAGAACAATAATTATAAATTTACTTTATTTATACCACATTCCTCAAGAATTATAAAGCTTTGTATTGATATTGATTTAACACTAATTTTCAATCTAAACTCCACAATTGCGATTAAGCCTTAAAACTATTGTTGCTAAAAAAAATGGAGTACAAAAGGAATTGAAAATAACCATTTTTGCATAGGCAATCCAATGAAATTCAATGTGTCTTTAAATAAACCAAAATCTTTACTTTGAATCAAAATTTTCTTTCAACAATTAATACCTCCTTGTTAAGATCTCCACATTAAAATTGAAAAACTCTTAAATTGACACAACACTTACTAAAGTATATTTGATTTCTCTTCCTATGCACCAAACTCTACAACATTAAAAAATGAAAATGTGCATAAGTTTTTAGAGAGAGAGAGAGGTGTGAAGTTTTCAAAGGAAATAAAAAGAGAAGGTTTAGTATTTTTGGAAATGGAAAGGGGAAAATATAAATTGCTTGGGTCTACAAAGAATGTGAGGAACTAGGTGATTTTAAAGAAAACAAGGATGAGAAAATTATTAAAGTACGTCCATTTTTAAGATGCTTTTTAGGGGAATTTTATTCTTCTCTTCTTAAATAAATCATTGAAATTTACTTGTAATTGGACTATGTATTTTCCTAACATATAATCATTTTTGGGCTTCCAAAGGATTATCAACCACAAAATCATTGAATGCAACGCTTAAATTTCCAATCACTGTGGTATTTTACTTCTAATCCTCCATCTCTGTTAATTTTACTTTATTCATGCCTTTTAATATGCCACTCTAATTAATTTCTTATAAATTAACTATAAGGTCCAAATCAAACTCTCTATTGCCATCACTTACTTCACTCTATATAGTTCCAACTTATTTTAGATCCTTTTACCTAAAGTTGTCTAATTCTTCAAGTGAAGTTGATATTCTCCCATTTAATCCAATATCTCTAATTTTCTTAATTTATAGCCACAACAAGGTTTCTTCCTTAAATCATCAATCATATAGTCCCATAAGTTCCTTTATGGTTCTTAGGCTTGCTCAATTTTTTCATTGATTCTTCTAGCTAATTCATATTATCTATTCTTTGGCCAGATCAGCTTATAGAACTTTACCTCGGTCATTTTCTTAACATAGCCAAGCTATACTAACATTTCCAATAATAATATTCGCAAATCCAACTCTATCAAACTTGTATCCACAATATTTTGAGTCCATAATTTTTCTTTTATTCTTCAATTTTGATTTACTCTACAAAGCTTTTAGTTGAAGATTAACTCTCAAAATTCCTATACCTTAAATTTTCATTTAGAACGATTAGTCATCTTGAAGGCTTTTCATTCCCTTTTAGATTGACATGCTTTAGGATTGAACTCTTCCTTTTTATTCACTACTAATCTCCAATTTATTAACATCCATGTAATCTCATGATTCCACTTTAACTTTGTCATCATAATTCTTCCAAGATCACTTTACTCAAAACTGTTCATTTTTATCTGCTTGCGATGGTTCAATGATTACTAGGAGGAAGAAAGGATTTGGTTGTTGTTGTTGTTTTTTATCTTATGCTATTTTAATGATTAGTTTGTTACTGTTACATTTACCATAATTACTTTTTGTTACTTTAAGGTTTATCGTGCATATTTTTTTAATTTTATTTTACCTTAGTTTATCTTCTTTTATTATTATTGCAATTATTATTTCTCATTGTTAATATCATCCTAACAGATATTGAGAACATATGTCTACTTGTCTAAGTACCTTGTTTTATTTACAAATTATTATCAATTTATTTAATTAATTATCCATTAATTGATTTATTTAAACGTTGCCATTATTTTATCATTATTGCAGTGTTATGGAATTGACAACTTGTACAACTTAACACGGATAATCGTAAACGTAGGGTCGGTGAATCCTGATAATTTAACCGACTTTGACTTGACAAACGCATGATTGATGATGCGACTCCACTCAACACGAAATGATAGGATGATGAAGATGACATTTGTGAAACCTAGTTTATTTAGTAAATAAATTAGATATAAGTTAATTGGTAAATTGGTAAATACCCCTAAAAGAACAAGGACACTTGGGAAATCTAAATATTTTCAAACCCTGCAACTGGCTTAGAAGTCCTTATGTTTTCCCCTATTCTCTTCTTTCCCTCTTTTTCCTTATCATGTTCCTCTTTTCCAGCATTTTTCCTTGCATGACATCCACAAACTGAAGCGAAATTTGAAGGTAAGCAAGGCTTTTTTCTTGGGTTTTACCATCTTTGGCGCTTATAGCACAGAGTATAGACTAGAACTAGAATTTTCCCACGTTCTTGGAGAAGAAGCAGACTTGGATTAACACTAAAGGGGTGTTTGTTTTGGAAAGACATATATTTGTTAAATGCAATGTGTGTTAGTGTGTAACTTGATGGGGGAAGGAGGTGTTGTTGATTTTAAGGGCAAGAAATGTGTTGGAAGTGCAAGAATCACTAAGAAATTGAAGAGTTCAAAAATTAAATAATAAGTTTTCTAAACTTACATGCTATGATAAAATATTTAAGTTAAGAATGTGATAAATTGCTTTCCCGTAGCTTAGATGATAGTGTCTTTGGTGTTTGAATGGTAGAGGCTTTTTATAATAGACAATAGCTTAGCTTACCAACCAAATCATAAGGCATGGCACCATTGGGCCAGTTGCTATAAGCTAGTTATCGAGCCTAGCTAATTTTCCATTTTTCTTAGTCCAATCAATATTAAATCACAACCCATTTAATACTAATCCTTAGCTAAGAATCAAGAAAAATCAGTGTTAAATCTTAATCCATTTAATATTAACCCTCTTCTAGAATTTCTTTGAGTGCAAATAAATGAATAATTACTTAAATTCGACTATTCTCAAAATAAAATGAGCCAACATACCTTCTTTGTAAAATCAAGAGAACTACAATAGGTCTAATCTCGATTAGTAGGCACATAGGCACTTATGAGATGACCTCGATAATTTTTTCTTTTATTTTCCTCTTGTAAATTAATAAATAATGCTTATTTTCTCTTTACTTAAATTATAATTTATTACAAATAAAAATGAATATTTGAAAACATAAATTTAAATTTGGAAGGTTTATGTAGTAATGGTTAAGGTTTCCATAGGTTAACGCTTTGACTTGAGATCTCTAGTTTTTTTAAGAACTCTTCATCTTTCCCCCTTTTTTTTTTAAAGTTTCCACAACCCCCCCGCCCCCTAGTGGCTAAGGCAGGATCGTTCCACTCACTTGACCTTAATTGTTACTACATAAACCTTTCGAATTCAAATTTATTTTTTTTGAAATTTCCATTTTTATTTATAAAAAATTCTAACTTAAGTAAAGAGGGAATAAGTATTATTTATTAATTTATAGGAGGAATATATGTATATATTGAGGTCTTTTCATAAGATCTTATGTACCTACTAATCCAGATTAGACTTACTGTAGTTCACTTGATTTTACAAAGTTTTAGAGTGTGAGAGTTTATTTTATTTTGAAAATAGTCAAATTTAAGTAATTATTCATTTATTTTTACTTAAATAAAATTCTAGAAAAAAGGTTCTAAATATCCTAATGTTGGAAAAGACTTAATTATATATATTTCTTTAATTTTTGATAAGCCGAATTTTAATTTTTACTTTAATTTTTTAAATAACAACAACAACAACAACAACAACAACAACAACAACAAAAATAATAACTTATTATTTGAGACTTAGAAGAATAGTCCTAAATACATTTGAAAACTTGTTCATATTTTATTTATTATGATATTATATTTATATTTTTTATTTTGATTTTTATGGTTTTTTTATTTTTTGTTTGAAATTACCTTAGTTAGTTGGAAGCAAGTCGTATGCGGGTTGAGTGATGAATTTGGTTTGATTTCTAGGTTAGTTAGCAGTTTTTAGGTAAGATCAAGTGTGAAAGGAGTTGCGAATTCATAGCATCACTTAGCTCAATGTGGCGTTTGTTGGAGGATGGGAATGTGTTAGTCTATGGTTATTAGGGATGATGAGTAGAGTAGTGGTGGTGGTTTTCATTTGGTTGTGGTGGAAGTGATGTTTCTCAAAGGGGTAGTGGCAGTTAAAATTTCTAAAGTCAACCTAATTACTTCAAGATAAATTGAATTGAAAGGAAAGATTTTTGTGAATATAGAGTTTTCCAGGAATCAAATGGAAGTGATTTCATGCTTTGAAATTGTTTGTAGAGTAAGAAAAACTAGAGAAAAGGTTTTGAAGGTCGTGGGTTTTAAAGTTAGAGGGAGAAAGCTTTGATTTTTGCATGAATGAATGTATTTGAGTGTTGCTTGATGATCTAAATGCTTCACACAGCCCTTATTTATACTTGAACATGCTTGATTTTGTTTGGGAAACTCATAAATTTTCTAAAATCAAAGCTTTTTATAAATGGGTCTTTGACATGCAAGTTGACTTTTTCTTTTTTCTATCTTTAGATTAGTTTTTGACTTGCACAATGAATGTATTTGGATGAAATTTAGGCTTAGTTTGAAAGTATGGCATATACTCAACATGATTTTACCACTAATTTGGTGAAATTGTGTGGAAAACATGATAAAAAATGGATGTAAATTGAGCTTCCCATGAGTTGTGCATAACCTACAACATGCTCTACGAAAGGAAGAAGATGATGTCATGTTGCCACATTAGTAGGACATGGTGACATGTGGCGATGACATAGCACCTATGAGTTGAAAGGGCACTACTACATGGCAATGACTAGGGCAACATATGGTAATGACATGTTCACCATGTGTTGATGATGTGTTTGCCCTGTGGTGATGACGTATATACATATGGTGACGATATGGTATCCTCTAACTAATTGAGATTAGGCCTTAAAACTATTGTTGCTAAAAAAATGGAGTACAAAAGGAATTGAAAATAACCTTTTTTGCATAGACAATCCAATGAAATTCAATGCGTCTTTAAATGAACCAAAATAATTACTTTGAATCATAATTCTCTTTCAACAATTAGTACCTCCTTGTTAAGATCTCGCCATTAAAATTGCAAAAACTCTTAAATTGACACAACACTTACTAAAGTATATTTGATTTCTCTTCCATTGCACTAAACTCTACAACATTAAAAAAATGAAAATGTGCATAAGTTTCTAGAGAGAGAGAGAGAGAGGTGTGAAGTTTTCAAAGGAAATAAAAAGAGAAGGTTTAGTAGTTTTGGAAATGGAAATGGAATGGGGAAAATATAAATTGCCAGTGTTTGGGTCTACAAAGAATGTGAACTAGGTGATTTTAAATAAAACAAGGAGGAGAAAATTATTAAATTATGTCCATTTTTAAGATGCTTTTTGGGGAATTTTATTACTCTCTTCTTAAATAAATTTTATCATTGAAATTTACTTGTGACTGAACTACGTATTTGCCTAACATATAATCATTTTTGGGCTTCTAAAGGATTATCAACCACAAAATCATCGAATGCAACACTTAAATCTCCAAGCACTGTGGTATTTTACTTCTAATCCTCCTTCTCCTTTAATTTCACTTTATTCATGCCTTTTACAATGCCACTCTAATTAATTTCTTATAAATTAACTATAAGGTCTAGATTAAATTCTCTATTGCCATCACTTACTTCACTCTATATAGTTCCAACTTATTTTAGATCCTCTCACTTAAAGTTGTCTAATTCTTCAACTGAAGTTGATATTCTCCCATTTAATACAATATCTCTAATTTTCTTAATTTATAGCCACAATAGGGTTTCTTCCTTAAATCATTAGTCATATAGTCCCATCAGTTCCTTTAAGTTTCTCAGGCTTGCACAATTTTTTTCATTGATTCTTCTAGCTAATTCATATTATCTATTCTTTGGCCAGATCACTTATGTGACACAGTGAGGAAAGTGTAAACACACGAGACCAATTCTAGGATTGGAACTCACGAATGAGCAAAGAGGAATATGAGTTTATTCCTTAATAAATCTCAATTGCGCACAATCGAGAAAGCAGAGAAACTCTTCTCTAAACGTGTATACTGAATAATGAAATAAAGCTAACCCTAAAATGACCTAGCAACTATATATACTCCTCAGGAAAATACGTAAAAAGGAAATATATATGTACATGTGGAAATAAATATAAGTATACACATTTGTCATTTGTCATGTACACGATCGTGCATGAAGGTCGTGTAGGCTTCCGGGAATATTTCTGACATAATACACGGTCGTGTCCCCTAGCCGTGCATGAAGACCGTGCATATTTCTGGGAGAGATCCTGACAGAATACACAGCCGTGCCTCCTGGCCGTGTAAGAGGCCGTATACGTTTCTGGGAATCATCCTGGTATATCACACAGCCGTGCCTCCTGACCGTGCATGTAGCCGTGTGTGTTTCTGGAAGCTCCCTGTCACCATACACGACGTGCTTGTAGCAGACACACCCGTATTAACCCGTGTCAACTACAATGTCCTCATCATTATGGAACTTTACTTAGGTCATTTTCTTAACATAGCCAAGCTATACTAGCATTTCCAGTAATAATATTCCCAAATCCAACTCTATCAAACTTGTATCCACAATATTTTGAGTCCATAATTTTTTTTTTATTCTTCAATTTTGATTTACTCCACAAAGCTTTTAGCTGAAAATTAACTCTTAAAATTCTTATACCTTAAATTTTCTTTTATGATCGTTAGTTATCTTGAAGGCTCTTCATTCCCTTTTAGATTGACATGCTTAAGGATCGAACTCTTCCTTCTTATTCACTACTAATCTCCAATTTATTAACATCCATGTAATCTCATGTTTCCACTTTAACATTGTTATCATAATTCTTCCTAGATCACTTTATTCAAAATTGCTCATTTCTCTCGACTTGCCATGGTTCAGTGATTACTAGGAGGAAGGAAGGTTTTGGTTGTTGTTGTTGTTATTTATCTTATGCTATTTTAATTATTACATTCATAGGTTGCTTTTTGTTACTAAAATATTATTTAATAATATTTATTATTACTAAAAATAATTATTATTAAAAAATAATTATTATTTAGGTTTGTTACTGTTACATTTACCATAATTACTTTTTGTTACTTTAAGGTTTATCGTGCATATTTTTTTAATTTTATTTTACCTTAGTTTATCTTCTTTTATTATTATTGCAATTATTATTTCTCATTGTTAATATCATCCTAACAGATATTGAGAACATATGTCTACTTGTCTAAGTACCTTGTTTTATTTACAAATTATTATCAATTTATTTAATTAATTATCCATTAATTGATTTATTTAAACGTTGCCATTTTTTATCATTATTGCAGTGTTATGGAATTGACAACTT
This sequence comes from Laguncularia racemosa, assembly GCA_037954665.1. Taxonomy (NCBI): domain Eukaryota; kingdom Viridiplantae; phylum Streptophyta; class Magnoliopsida; order Myrtales; family Combretaceae; genus Laguncularia; species Laguncularia racemosa. The sequence continues at coordinate 125,425 of JBBMOL010000407.1, forward strand.
GTACAACTTAACACGGATAATCGTAAACGTAGGGTCGGTGAATCCTGATAATTTAACCGACTTTGACTTGACAAACGCATGATTGATGATGCGACTCCACTCAACACGAAATGATAGGATGATGAAGATGACATTTGTGAAACCTAGTTTATTTAGTAAATAAATTAGATATAAGTTAATTGGTAAATTGGTAAATACCCCTAAAAGAACAAGGACACTTGGAAATCTAAATATTTTCAAACCCTGCAACTGGCTTAGAAGTCCTTATGTTTTCCCCTATTCTCTTCTTTCCCTCTTTTTCCTTATCATGTTCCTCTTTTCCAGCATTTTTCCTTGCTGACATCCACAAACTGAAGCGAAATTTGAAGGTAAGCAAGGCTTTTTTCTTGGGTTTTACCATCTTTGGCGACTTATAGCACAGAGTATAGACTAGAACTAGAATTTTCCCACGTTCTTGGAGAAGAAGCAGACTTGGATTAACACTAAAGGGGTGTTTGTTTTGGAAAGACATATATTTGTTAAATGCAATGTGTGTTAGTGTGTAACTTGATGGGGGAAGGAGGTGTTGTTGATTTTAAGGGCAAGAAATGTGTTGGAAGTGCAAGAATCACTAAGAAATTGAAGAGTTCAAAAATTAAATAATAAGTTTTCTAAACTTACATGCTATGATAAAATATTTAAGTTAAGAATGTGATAAATTGCTTTCCCGTAGCTTAGATGATAGTGTCTTTGGTGTTTGAATGGTAGAGGCTTTTTATAATAGACAATAGCTTAGCTTACCAACCAAATCATAAGGCATGGCACCATTGGGCCAGTTGCTATAAGCTAGTTATCGAGCCTAGCTAATTTTCCATTTTTCTTAGTCCAATCAATATTAAATCACAACCCATTTAATACTAATCCTTAGCTAAGAATCAAGAAAAATCAGTGTTAAATCTTAATCCATTTAATATTAACCCTCTTCTAGAATTTCTTTGAGTGCAAATAAATGAATAATTACTTAAATTCGACTATTCTCAAAATAAAATGAGCCAACATACCTTCTTTGTAAAATCAAGAGAACTACAATAGGTCTAATCTCGATTAGTAGGCACATAGGCACTTATGAGATGACCTCGATAATTTTTTTTTATTTTCCTCTTGTAAATTAATAAATAATGCTTATTTTCTCTTTACTTAAATTATAATTTATTACAAATAAAAATGAATATTTGAAAACATAAATTTAAATTTGGAAGGTTTATGTAGTAATGGTTAAGGTTTCCATAGGTTAACGCTTTGACTTGAGATCTCTAGTTTTTTTAAGAACTCTTCATCTTTCCCCCTTTTTTTTTTTAAAGTTTCCACAACCCCCCGCCCCCTAGTGGCTAAGGCAGGATCGTTCCACTCACTTGACCTTAATTGTTACTACATAAACCTTTCGAATTCAAATTTATTTTTTTTGAAATTTCCATTTTTATTTATAAAAAATTCTAACTTAAGTAAAGAGGGAATAAGTATTATTTATTAATTTATAGGAGGAATATATGTATATATTGAGGTCTTTTCATAAGATCTTATGTACCTACTAATCCAGATTAGACTTACTGTAGTTCACTTGATTTTACAAAGTTTTAGAGTGTGAGAGTTTATTTTATTTTGAAAATAGTCAAATTTAAGTAATTATTCATTTATTTTTACTTAAATAAAATTCTAGAAAAAAGGTTCTAAATATCCTAATGTTGGAAAAGACTTAATTATATATATTTCTTTAATTTTTGATAAGCCGAATTTTAATTTTTACTTTAATTTTTTAAATAACAACAACAACAACAACAACAACAACAACAACAAAAATAATAACTTATTATTTGAGACTTAGAAGAATAGTCCTAAATACATTTGAAAACTTGTTCATATTTTATTTATTATGATATTATATTTATATTTTTTATTTTGATTTTTATGGTTTTTTTATTTTTTGTTTGAAATTACCTTAGTTAGTTGGAAGCAAGTCGTATGCGGGTTGAGTGATGAATTTGGTTTGATTTCTAGGTTAGTTAGCAGTTTTTAGGTAAGATCAAGTGTGAAAGGAGTTGCGAATTCATAGCATCACTTAGCTCAATGTGGCGTTTGTTGGAGGATGGGAATGTGTTAGTCTATGGTTATTAGGGATGATGAGTAGAGTAGTGGTGGTGGTTTTCATTTGGTTGTGGTGGAAGTGATGTTTCTCAAAGGGGTAGTGGCAGTTAAAATTTCTAAAGTCAACCTAATTACTTCAAGATAAATTGAATTGAAAGGAAAGATTTTTGTGAATATAGAGTTTTCCAGGAATCAAATGGAAGTGATTTCATGCTTTGAAATTGTTTGTAGAGTAAGAAAAACTAGAGAAAAGGTTTTGAAGGTCGTGGGTTTTAAAGTTAGAGGGAGAAAGCTTTGATTTTTGCATGAATGAATGTATTTGAGTGTTGCTTGATGATCTAAATGCTTCACACAGCCCTTATTTATACTTGAACATGCTTGATTTTGTTTGGGAAACTCATAAATTTTCTAAAATCAAAGCTTTTTATAAATGGGTCTTTGACATGCAAGTTGACTTTTTCTTTTTTCTATCTTTAGATTAGTTTTTGACTTGCACAATGAATGTATTTGGATGAAATTTAGGCTTAGTTTGAAAGTATGGCATATACTCAACATGATTTTACCACTAATTTGGTGAAATTGTGTGGAAAACATGATAAAAAATGGATGTAAATTGAGCTTCCCATGAGTTGTGCATAACCTACAACATGCTCTACGAAAGGAAGAAGATGATGTCATGTTGCCACATTAGTAGGACATGGTGACATGTGGCGATGACATAGCACCTATGAGTTGAAAGGGCACTACTACATGGCAATGACTAGGGCAACATATGGTAATGACATGTTCACCATGTGTTGATGATGTGTTTGCCCTGTGGTGATGACGTATATACATATGGTGACGATATGGTATCCTCTAACTAATTGAGATTAGGCCTTAAAACTATTGTTGCTAAAAAAATGGAGTACAAAAGGAATTGAAAATAACCTTTTTTGCATAGACAATCCAATGAAATTCAATGCGTCTTTAAATGAACCAAAATAATTACTTTGAATCATAATTCTCTTTCAACAATTAGTACCTCCTTGTTAAGATCTCGCCATTAAAATTGCAAAAACTCTTAAATTGACACAACACTTACTAAAGTATATTTGATTTCTCTTCCATTGCACTAAACTCTACAACATTAAAAAAATGAAAATGTGCATAAGTTTCTAGAGAGAGAGAGAGAGAGGTGTGAAGTTTTCAAAGGAAATAAAAAGAGAAGGTTTAGTAGTTTTGGAAATGGAAATGGAATGGGGAAAATATAAATTGCCAGTGTTTGGGTCTACAAAGAATGTGAACTAGGTGATTTTAAATAAAACAAGGAGGAGAAAATTATTAAATTATGTCCATTTTTAAGATGCTTTTTGGGGAATTTTATTACTCTCTTCTTAAATAAATTTTATCATTGAAATTTACTTGTGACTGAACTACGTATTTGCCTAACATATAATCATTTTTGGGCTTCTAAAGGATTATCAACCACAAAATCATCGAATGCAACACTTAAATCTCCAAGCACTGTGGTATTTTACTTCTAATCCTCCTTCTCCTTTAATTTCACTTTATTCATGCCTTTTACAATGCCACTCTAATTAATTTCTTATAAATTAACTATAAGGTCTAGATTAAATTCTCTATTGCCATCACTTACTTCACTCTATATAGTTCCAACTTATTTTAGATCCTCTCACTTAAAGTTGTCTAATTCTTCAACTGAAGTTGATATTCTCCCATTTAATACAATATCTCTAATTTTCTTAATTTATAGCCACAATAGGGTTTCTTCCTTAAATCATTAGTCATATAGTCCCATCAGTTCCTTTAAGTTTCTCAGGCTTGCACAATTTTTTCATTGATTCTTCTAGCTAATTCATATTATCTATTCTTTGGCCAGATCAACTTATGTGACACAGTGAGGAAAGTGTAAACACACGAGACCAATTCTAGGATTGGAACTCACGAATGAGCAAAGAGGAATATGAGTTTATTCCTTAATAAATCTCAATTGCGCACAATCGAGAAAGCAGAGAAACTCTTCTCTAAACGTGTATACTGAATAATGAAATAAAGCTAACCCTAAAATGACCTAGCAACTATATATACTCCTCAGGAAAATACGTAAAAAGGAAATATATATGTACATGTGGAAATAAATATAAGTATACACATTTGTCATTTGTCATGTACACGATCGTGCATGAAGGTCGTGTAGGCTTCCGGGAATATTTCTGACATAATACACGGTCGTGTCCCCTAGCCGTGCATGAAGACCGTGCATATTTCTGGGAGAGATCCTGACAGAATACACAGCCGTGCCTCCTGGCCGTGTAAGAGGCCGTATACGTTTCTGGGAATCATCCTGGTATATCACACAGCCGTGCCTCCTGACCGTGCATGTAGCCGTGTGTGTTTCTGGAAGCTCCCTGTCACCATACACGACCGTGCTTGTAGCAGACACACCCGTATTAACCCGTGTCAACTACAATGTCCTCATCATTATGGAACTTTACTTAGGTCATTTTCTTAACATAGCCAAGCTATACTAGCATTTCCAGTAATAATATTCCCAAATCCAACTCTATCAAACTTGTATCCACAATATTTTGAGTCCATAATTTTTTTTTTATTCTTCAATTTTGATTTACTCCACAAAGCTTTTAGCTGAAAATTAACTCTTAAAATTCTTATACCTTAAATTTTCTTTTATGATCGTTAGTTATCTTGAAGGCTCTTCATTCCCTTTTAGATTGACATGCTTAAGGATCGAACTCTTCCTTCTTATTCACTACTAATCTCCAATTTATTAACATCCATGTAATCTCATGTTTCCACTTTAACATTGTTATCATAATTCTTCCTAGATCACTTTATTCAAAATTGCTCATTTCTCTCGACTTGCCATGGTTCAGTGATTACTAGGAGGAAGGAAGGTTTTGGTTGTTGTTGTTGTTATTTATCTTATGCTATTTTAATTATTACATTCATAGGTTGCTTTTTGTTACTAAAATATTATTTAGTAATATTTATTATTACCAAAAATAATTATTATTAAAAATAATAATTATTTAGGTTTGTTACTGTTACATTTACCATAATTACTTTTTGTTACTTTAAGGTTTATCGTGCATATTTTTTTAATTTTATTTTACCTTAGTTTATCTTCTTTTATTATTATTGCAATTATTATTTCTCATTGTTAATATCATCCTAACAGATATTGAGAACATATGTCTACTTGTCTAAGTACCTTGTTTTATTTACAAATTATTATCAATTTATTTAATTAATTATCCATTAATTGATTTATTTAAACGTTGCCATTATTTTATCATTATTGCAGTGTTATGGAATTGACAACTTGTACAACTTAACACGGATAATCGTAAACGTAGGGTCGGTGAATCCTGATAATTTAACCGACTTTGACTTGACAAACGCATGATTGATGATGCGACTCCACTCAACACGAAATGATAGGATGATGAAGATGACATTTGTGAAACCTAGTTTATTTAGTAAATAAATTAGATATAAGTTAATTGGTAAATTGGTAAATACCCCTAAAAGAACAAGGACACTTGGGAAATCTAAATATTTTCAAACCCTGCAACTGGCTTAGAAGTCCTTATGTTTTCCCCTATTCTCTTCTTTCCCTCTTTTTCCTTATCATGTTCCTCTTTTCCAGCATTTTTCCTTGCATGACATCCACAAACTGAAGCGAAATTTGAAGTAAGCAAGGCTTTTTTCTTGGGTTTTACCATCTTTGGCGCTTATAGCACAGAGTATAGACTAGAACTAGAATTTTCCCACGTTCTTGGAGAAGAAGCAGACTTGGATTAACACTAAAGGGGTGTTTGTTTTGGAAAGACATATATTTGTTAAATGCAATGTGTGTTAGTGTGTAACTTGATGGGGGAAGGAGGTGTTGTTGATTTTAAGGGCAAGAAATGTGTTGGAAGTGCAAGAATCACTAAGAAATTGAAGAGTTCAAAAATTAAATAATAAGTTTTCTAAACTTACATGCTATGATAAAATATTTAAGTTAAGAATGTGATAAATTGCTTTCCGTAGCTTAGATGATAGTGTCTTTGGTGTTTGAATGGTAGAGGCTTTTTATAATAGACAATAGCTTAGCTTACCAACCAAATCATAAGGCATGGCACCATTGGGCCAGTTGCTATAAGCTAGTTATCAGCCTAGCTAATTTTCCATTTTTCTTAGTCCAATCAATATTAAATCACAACCCATTTAATACTAATCCTTAGCTAAGAATCAAGAAAAATCAGTGTTAAATCTTAATCCATTTAATATTAACCCTCTTCTAGAATTTCTTTGAGTGCAAATAAATGAATAATTACTTAAATTCGACTATTCTCAAAATAAAATGAGCCAACATACCTTCTTTGTAAAATCAAGAGAACTACAATAGGTCTAATCTCGATTAGTAGGCACATAGGCACTTATGAGATGACCTCGATAATTTTTCTTTTATTTTCCTCTTGTAAATTAATAAATAATGCTTATTTTCTCTTTACTTAAATTATAATTTATTACAAATAAAAATGAATATTTGAAAACATAAATTTAAATTTGGAAGGTTTATGTAGTAATGGTTAAGGTTTCCATAGGTTAACCCTTTGACTTAAGATCTCTAGTTTTTTTAAGAACTCTTCTTCTTTTCCCTTTTTTTTTTTTAAGTTTTTTTTCCCCACAAACTAGTGGCTAAGGCAAGATTGTTCCACTCACCTGACCTTAATTGTTACTACATAAACCTTTCAAATTCAATTTTTTTTTCAAATTTCCATTTTTATTTATAAAAAATTCTAACATAAGTAAAGAGGGAATAAATATTATTTATTAATTTATAGGAGGAATATATATATATATATATTTATTTATTTTTTGAGGTCTTTTCATAAGTTCTTATGTACCTACTAATCCAAATTAGACTTACTGTAGTTCACTTGATTTTACAAAGTTTTAGTGTGTGAGAGTTTATTTTATTTTGAAAATAGTCAAATTTAAGTAATCATTCATTTATTTTTACTTAAATAAAATTCTAGAAAAAGGTTCTAATTATCCTAATGTTGGAAAAGACTTAATTATATATATTTCTTTAATTTTTGATAAGCCAAATTTTAATTTTTACTTTAATTTTTTAAAAAACAACAACAACAACAACAACACAACAACAACAACAACAACAACAACAACAACAAAACAACAATAATAATAATAATAATAATAATAATAATAATAATAATAATAATAATAACAACAACAACAACAACAACAACAACAACAACAACAACAACAAAACAACAACTTATTATTTGAAACTTAGAAGAATAGTCCTAAATACATTTGAAAACTTGTTCATATTTTATTTATTATGCTATTATATTTATATTTTTTATTTTGATTTTTATGGTTTTTTTTTTGTTTGAAATTACCTTAGTTAGTTGGAAGCAAGTCATATGCGGGTTGAGTGATGAGTTTGGTTTGATTTCTAGGTTAGTTACTAGTTTTTAGGTAAGATCTAGTGTGAAAGGAGTAGCGAATTTATAGCATCACTTAGCTCAATGTGGTGTTTGTTGGAGGATGGGAATGTGTTAGTCTATGGTTATTAGGGATGATGAGTAGAGTAGTGGTGGTGGTTTTCTTTTGGTTGTGGTGGAAGTGATGTTTCACAAAGGGGTAGTGGCAGTTAAAATTTCTAAAGTCAACCTAATTACTTCAAGATAAATTGAATTGAAAGGAAAGATTTTTGCAAATATAGAGTTTTCCAGGAATCAAATGGAAGTGATTTCATGCTCTGAAGTTGTTTGTAGAGTAAGAAAAACTAGAGAAAAGGTTTTGAAGGTCAGGGATTTTAAAGTTAGAGGGAGAAAGCTTTGATTTTTGCATGAATGAATGTATTTGAGTGTTGCTTGATGATCTAAATGCTTCACACAACCCTTATTTATACTTGAACATGCCTGATTTTGTTTAGGAAACTCATAAATTTTCTAAAATCAAAGCTTTTTATAAATGGGTCTTTGACATGCAAGTTGACTTTTTCTTTTTCGTTTTTCTATTTTTAGATTAGTTTTTGACTTGCACTATGAATGTATTTGGATGAAATTTAAGCTTAGTTTGAAAGTATGGCATATACTCAACATGATTTTACCACTAATTTGGTGAAATTGTGTGGAAAACATGATAAAAAATGGATGTAAAATGAGCTTCCCATGTGTGCATAACCTACAACATGCTCATTAGTAGCACATGGTGACATGTGGTGATGACATAGCACCTATGAGTTGAAAGGGCACTACTACATGGCAATGACAAGGGCAACATATGGTAATGACATGTTCACCATGTGTTGATGATGTGTTTGCCTTGTGGTGATGACTTATATACATATGGTGATGATATGGTATCCTCTAACTAGATTAGGCCTTAAAACTATTGTTGCTAAAAAAATGGAGTAGACAAGGAATTGAAAATAACCTTTTTTGCATAGGCAATCCAATGAAATTCAATGCGTCTTTAAATGAACCAAAATAATTACTTTGAATCAGAATTCTCTTTCAACAATTAGTACCTCCCTGTTAAGATCTCGCCATTAAAATTGCAAAAACTCTCAAATTGACACAACACTTACTAAAGTATATTTGATTTCTCTTCCTATGCACCAAACTCTACAACAATAGAAAAATGAAAATGTGCATAAGTTTCTAGAGAGAGAGAGAGGTGTGAAATTTTCAAAGGAAATAAAAAGAGAAGGTTTAGTAGTTTTGGAAATGGAAATGGAAAGGGGAAAATATAAATTGCCAGTGTTTGAGTCTACAAAGAATGTGAGTCACTAGGTGATTTTAAAGAAACAAGGAGGAGAAAATTATTAAATTACGTCCATTTTTAAGATGCTTTTTGGGGAATTTTATTCTTCTCTTCTTAAATAAATTTTATCATTGAAATTTAGTTGTGACTGAACTACGTATTTGCCTAACATATAATCATTTTTGAGCTTCCAAAGGATTATCAACCACAAAATCATCGAATGCAACGCTTAAATCTCCAATCACCGTGGTATTTTACTTCTAATCCTCCTTCTCCTTTAATTTCACTTTATTCATGCCTTTTACAATGCCACTCTAATTAATTTCTTATAAATTAACTATAAGGTCTAGATTAAATTCTCTATTGCCATCACTTACTTCACTCTATATAGTTCAACTTATTTTAGATCCTCTTACTTAAAGTTGTCTAATTCTTCAAGTGAAGTTGATATTCTCCCATTTAATCCAATATCTCTAATTTTCTTAATTTATACCCACAATAGGGTTTCTTCCTTAAATCATCAGTCATATAGTCCCATCAGTTCCTTTAAGTTTCTTAAGCTTGCACAATTTTTTCATTGATTCTTCTAGCTAATTCATATTATCTATTTTTGGCCAGATCAACTTATGGAACTTTACTTGGGTCATTTTCTTAACATAGCCAAGCTATACTAGCATTTCCAATAATAATATTCGCAAATCCAACTCTATCAAACTTGTATCCACAATATTTTGCGTCCATAAGTTTTTTTTTTTTTTTTTTTAATTTTGATTTACTCCACAAAGCTTTTAACTGAAAATTAACTCTTAAAATTCTTATACCTTAAATTTTCTTTTATGACCTTTAGTCATCTTGAAGGCTCATCATTCCCTTTTAGATTGACATGTTTAAGGATCGAACTCTTCCTTCTTATTCACTACTAATCTCCAATTTATTAACATCCATGTAATCTCATGTTTCCACTTTAACATTGTTATCATAATTCTTCCTAGATCACTTTATTCAAAATTGCTCATTTCTCTCGACTTGCCATGGTTCAGTGATTACTAGGAGGAAGGAAGGTTTTGGTTGTTGTTGTTGTTATTTATCTTATGCTATTTTAATTATTACATTCATAGGTTGCTTTTTGTTACTAAAATATTATTTAGTAATATTTATTATTACCAAAAATAATTATTATTAAAAAATAATAATTATTTAGGTTTGTTACTGTTACATTTACCATAATTACTTTTTGTTACTTTAAGGTTTATCGTGCATATTTTTTTAATTTTATTTTACCTTAGTTTATCTTCTTTTATTATTATTGCAATTATTATTTCTCATTGTTAATATCATCCTAACAGATATTGAGAACATATGTCTACTTGTCTAAGTACCTTGTTTTATTTACAAATTATTATCAATTTATTTAATTAATTATCCATTAATTGATTTATTTAAACGTTGCCATTATTTTATCATTATTGCAGTGTTATGGAATTGACAACTTGTACAACTTAACACGGATAATCGTAAAGTAGGGTCGGTGAATCCTGATAATTTAACCGACTTTGACTTGACAAACGCATGATTGATGATGCGACTCCACTCAACACGAAATGATAGGATGATGAAGATGACATTTGTGAAACCTAGTTTATTTAGTAAATAAATTAGATATAAGTTAATTGGTAAATTGGTAAATACCCTAAAAGAACAAGGACACTTGGGAAATCTAAATATTTTCAAACCCTGCAACTGGCTTAGAAGTCCTTATGTTTTCCCCTATTCTCTTCTTTCCCTCTTTTTCCTTATCATGTTCCTCTTTTCCAGCAGTTTTCCTTGCGTGACATCCACAAACTGAAGCGAAATTTGAAGGTAAGCAAGGCTTTTTTCTTGGGTTTTACCATCTTTGGCACTTAATAATAATAATAATAATATACAACAACACAACACAACAACAACAACAACAACAACAACAAGAACAACAACTTTTTATTTGAAACTTAGAAGAATAGTCCTAAATACATTTGAAAACTTGTTCATATTTTAGTTATTATGTTATTATATTAATATTTTTTATTTTGATTTTTATGGTTTATTTATTTATTTTTATTTTTGAAACTACCTCAGTTAGTTGGAAGCAAGTCATATGCGGGTTGAGTGATGAGTTTGGTTTGATTTCTAGGTTAGTTACCAGTTTTCAGGTAAGATCTAGTGTAAAAGGAGTAGCGAATTCATAGCATCACTTAGCTCAATGTGGTGTTTGTTAGAGGATGGGAATGTGTTAGTCTATCGTTATTAGGGATGATGAGTAGTGCAGTGGTGGTGGTTTTCATTTGGTTGTGGTGGAATGATGTTTCTCAAAGGGGTGGAGGTAGTCAAAATTTCTAAAGTCAACCTGATTACTTCAAGATAAATTGAATCGAAATGAAAGATTTTTGTGAATATAGAGTTTTCCAGGAATCAAATGGAAGTGATTTCATGCTTTGAAGTTGTTTGTAGAGTGAGAAAAACTAGAGAAAAGTTTGAAGGTCATGGGTTTTAAAGCTAGAGAGAGAAAACTTTGATTTTTGCATGAATGAATGTATTTGAGTGTTGCTTGTTGATCTAAATGCTTCACACAACCCTTATTTATACTTGAACATGCTTGATTTTGTGTTTGACACTCATAAATTGTCTAAAATCAAAGCTTTTTATAAATGGGTCTTTGACATGTGAGTTAACTTTTTCTTTTTCTTTCTTTTTTCTATTTTTAGATTGATTTTTGACTTGCACAATGAATGTATTTGGATGAAATTTAGGGTTAGTTCGAAAGTATGGCATATACTCAACACGATTTTACCACTAATTTAGTGAAATTGTGTGAAAAACATGATAAAAAATGGATGTAAAATGAGCTTCCCAAGAGTTGTGCATAACCTACAACATGCTCTACGAAGGGAAGAGGATGATGTCGTGTTGCCACATTAGTAGGACATCGTGACATGTGGTGATGACATTACACCTATGAGTTGAAAGGGTACTACTACATGGCAATAACAAGGGCAACATGTGATAATGACATGTTTACCATGTGTTAATGACGTGTTTGCCATGTGGTGATGACTTATATACATATGGTGATGATATCGTACCCTTTAACTAATTGCACATCACCATGTGACACTCTTTGTGATGAAAGAAAAAATGCATTATGTGCATGCTTTGAGATTTAAGTCTAATGGCCTAAGGATCTATGTGCATGTGTCACCAACTAAGCTGACTAGCTTCTCAATATGTGATGTATTGAAAATGTAACTTAATCTTTTTAATAAGCATGAATTGATTTTAAATGTGAAGCTTGTTTACGGCCAAACTCAACATCTAATTGACCAACTTCCTGAAAATTGAAAGTGTAATATTCTCAAAGATAAAGTCTAGTACAAACATGTTAAAAATAATCTTCAAATTGAGTCTAATTTAACAGTTTTATTAGCTTTGGTTTGTTGCATATCCAATAAATTCAAAATTGATTTTTTTTTCACAAATCAAACAATTTAAGCCCAATCGAAGCACTATCTAAAGCTACAATTAACTTAAATTGAATTTATTTTTATGATATAAAATAATTAACTTGAACTTTGATAAGGATATTTAAATTTTTAGAAAAAAACTTAATATTCCTATTTAAAGCTTGAGAATTGTCAAATTACATATGTGCACTTTGACTTCCTTTATCTTTAAAAATGCAATGGGCCTCAAAATGGGATCCAATGGCCACCCAATAAGCTTAAAATCCTTATTTTTTTCTTTCAAATTTTCTAATTTTCCTATTTTTCATTTTTTTTCTTTTTTCTCAACTTTCTTTCCCCCTACCCCTCTTTATTTTTCATCATTTTTTAAATATAATTTTCCCTTTTTTCCCATTATATATATATATATATTATATGTTCTAATTTTTCTATTTTTGTATTTTTTTTTCAATTTTCCAGTTTTTATAAGTTAGGACTTTTTTACATTATTTATTAAAGAAACCTAATGTTAAAACATGGAGCAAAAAAAGGGTGTCTACACTAGTTGTTGCAAGTTTTTCTTTTCTTCCTTATGTTTAGTAATTATATGTATTTGCTTGTATTGATTATTTTAATTAATGTTTTTGAGTTTTAATTGTAATTAATGCTTAACCTTTAAAATTTCACTTCCTTTAAAACTAAAATAAGAGGGATAGAAAGTTAGGTGGAGGCTTAGGTATAAGGTCCTGTAGAGATTAGAAGTTAAGAGATAAGCTTAAGCCAATTTGAATTTATGTTTAAAATTTTAATGCTTGTGTTTAATATTATGTTTTACGAGTGAGGCTAGCATAGTTTCTTATAAGGCAGTTGATCAAGTACGTGTATACCCTGCTTGCTAACTCTGCTTGTTAGTATATTATTTAATGAATCTAAAGAACTATTCAACTAATTAATGATTTTTTCTTGTGTGTGGTTGGGATCATAAGTATCGGTGATATTAGAGTGACATTCTGATGGTTGATGTGTGATAATATCTCGAGTGGAGTTATGTGCCAAAATAATTTTGGTAGATTGTGGTAACTCATAGACTTATGGGTGTTGCAAAGTACCTGTAAACACCCCATTTTTGCTCTAGGAATGAGTAATAATCAATAATAATCGATTTTCAATTTTTTCCAATTTTTTCCCAATTTTTCTAATTTAGCAAAAATAATGGAAAATATTCAAAAAATAAAAATAAATAGGAAAACACATCAATTTTGAAAAATGATTTCAGAAATAGTAATAATAAGGGATGAATAATTTTTATAAATTTTTGAAATTTCAAAAAATGAAAAAAATCGCATTGCATATATGCAATTTGCGATATAAAGAAAATTGAGAAATTGGGCTAGCTCAGCTGGTTCGTGCGTGCGCTGGGAACGTGTGGGAGGCTTGGAGGTCGCGAGTTCGAATCTTCCCCTGAGCACCCGATGCAATTTTTTTTTCCTTTTGCTGGAGCTGCCACGTGGCAGCGCGTGATTGGCCGAAGGAAATCACACGTGTTGCACGTGATCGTCTTCCTCACCCGGACAGACGCGAGGAGAAGCCGGAGCAAGTCCGACGAAGGTGGAATCGATCATTTTTTTCAAATCTTCTAGATTACTGACAAGATAAAGCCGAATCCATAAGATAAATCAAAGAAAAATAATAGATCAACATCAAATCGCCGGGTTAAAATCAAATCTAAAAACGGAAGAAATTCGGATTTATCCAAATCAGCCGATTTGAGCTTATCCAAGAGGGTTTCCGGACGCCTATAAATAGAGGAGGAGTAGAGGAAGCCAATGCACGAATCACAATTGAGAGAAAGTGAGGAAAGAGTGCAAATCGGAGAGCATCGGAGAAGGATCCAAAACCGCGAGCACCGACCGGAGCTAAACCACTACTAGGAGGCGATCTGGGAGTGAACCACCGCCACCATTGGATTCAACACCCTCGAGAAGCTAGGATTCGACACCTCACCTGCTGCAAAAGGCGCCGGAACGCCGTGAACGAGCCTCCTCCGCCACCATGCCCGACCGATTTGACCTGACCGAGACCCGACCCGAGATCCAGGTAAGTCAGATTTTCCGGATTTTTATTATTTTATTTATTTAATTAATTTTTTTATTTATTTATTCCGAATTAATTAATTAATTTATTATTTGTTATTTAGTTATTTATTTATTTGTTTATGATTTATTTTTAATAAATAGGAAAATGTAGAAATTAGATTTTAATTTCATAAATTATAATAAATGTAGAAAAATAATAATAAATCGATAGAAAAAAATAATAATAAAAAATAATAAAAATATTAGGAAAAATAACAATAAAATTTTAGATTTCAAAATAGGATGGATATTAACTTAAGATAAAATTTTTCACAAAAATCATAAAAATCATAAAAAAATCATAAAAATCATAAAAATTATAAAAATCATAAAAAAATTCAAAAATTATAAAAGAATCATAAAAAATGAGTTTTAACACTTAGAAAAATCCTTTTCTTCAAATAAATCCAAAATTGATGTTTTTCCCTAAAAATCATTTTCAAAATAAAATTAAAGCTTAGGCTTAGAATTTTTTAGAAAAATCCCAAAAATGGTAAGAACATAAAGCAAAAGTGATTTCAAAATTAAAATTCACAAACAAACTTAAAGTTTTCAGAAAAGCGAACTACGGCTTGTTTGATGTTGAGTAGCAGGTACGTAGGCACCCATTCGGGTCAACCCTAAAATGAATGAAAAATCAATTTTTCAAATCATTCCAAAACATAATAAAAGTAACAGAAACACAATAAAACACATTTCTAAATAGGAACAATTTTAGGAGATTAGGTGGTAACCGTAAAGGTTTTAATAGGTTAGCCTCCGGACTTAGAAACTCTGGTTTTCCCTTTTCCTTTTTCACAAAAAAAGAGGAAATAACGACGACTAGTGGTCCAAATTAAGACTAATCCGCTCCTTTAGTCTTAATTCAATATTTCCCAACAACAGTTGGGTGGCGACTCCAAAAATCAAACGAAATTCCTAACTCAAGTCGATGATCTACATTAGATGATCATAGGGTCTAGTCTAGATCGGATTAGGAATGGGAATTCAAAAATTAGACTCGACAGGATGGCGACTCCACTGGGGACCTATGCAGTAGGCTAGCCACCTGAATCTCTTCAATTTGTTATCTTTAAGAAATGTGTTTCATTCTTTTTACTCTGTTGCTAACCTTTCAAGGACTAGTTAGATTTTCAGTTTTTCTTTACTATGGGGGTTTGCATGCATATGTGTGTGTGAGTAGATGCGGTCGAACCCGGGTCGTCCTAGAAACCTGAGACGAGGAGCCATTGTGTAGGTTTCGGGCGAAGTGAGTTGATTCACCGTTTGGGACCGATTAGGCTACCCCACCCTATGCTTCGATATGGCCTGAGATCCATTTCTCCGAGAATGCGAGAGGCCATAGAGCTCGGGAACCAGTTAGAACCAACCTACTTGCATACATAACATCATAAGGGGTTGACAATTGGATGACAATGTAATGGTTTGTTATTTTGTCCTTGGAGTTCAGGACTATTTCCCTGTAACATTTTCATAGTTCTGTTTGTAATTAGGTTGTTTCTTATTATAATAGATGGCTAGTAGTGCAGTCGACCGTCTCCTCCGTAAAGAAATTCGGGTGTACAAACCTTTAGACCCAAAATTGGTATTGGACCATTGGTTCACCTTGTACAACCTAGAGGAGCAGGCCTTCATCTAGCAAAAGATCGGCCCCGTCCTCTCACTGACAAGGATAGAGGTGAATTTGCCTTTAGTCTGGGCCATGCTCCAATTATGGGAAATCAAGCCCATTGCTTTCTTTATCGGGCCGCATGAGATCACCCCTACCCTGGAAGAGTACACCCAGTTGCTATAGGCTCCAGCACTGACTGATCAAATCTATACGCTAGACCTTGAGGCCGGGCCAGCCGGTACCTTCAGCAGATTATTAGGCATCCATAAAACAGCAGTCAACAAAGCCCTAGCAGACTGTAATTGGATATTGCATACGAATGGATGATTTAGAAGCCTGGTTTATCGCCCGAGAGGACAATGGGGATAGAAAGGACATCCTGTGTGGGGACCCCAAGACTTACAGACAGAGAAGGGTGAACGCTTTCATCTTGACAGCCTTCGCCACCATATTGTTCCCCACCGGGACCTTCTATATTCACTATAGGGTTGCAGAGCTGGTGACCCAATTCTTGGAGGGAAGATCCTACATCCTGGCTCTACTGGCTGAACAGATCCAGAATTTAAACTTCCTCAAGAAAAAAGGCCATGGGATCCTTCACTCCAGCCTCAACCTTCTGCTAATATGGTTTGTAAGCCACCTCAAATGCTTCGGGCTGAACATGGTTAGGAAAACCCTAGCCCAACAGGTGGATCTGGTAGATTCATGTATAGAAAAGGTAAAGCTACCGACGACCTTACCAGCCACAGTTGGGTAGAGCTACTTAGGAGCTTCAGTGCCAAAGATATTCTATGGACAGCCAGGTGGAGTTGCTGTAACAAAATCATCTTGACCTGCAGAAACTTCCAAGCAGTGCCTTTAATTGGAATCAGCGGATGTATCGGATATCACCCAAACTCAGTGGTCCGCCAGTTCGGCATTATCCAAGACATAGTTTATCGGCCCTCGGTACAAGCAGTTACCTTTGAGTATCAAGATCTGAACCTATTAGTAGCTGAGAAGTTTGTGAAGCTGGCAGATGTCAAAGCACTTTGGGAAGCCAGAATTGAAGAGCCCGAATGTGGACCTCGGGGAATTAGATGGTGAAGTGGGAAAGCACCGAGCCACCAGAGAGTTTGTAATCCGCCAGCTATACCAGATAGGGGAAAGAGCATATCGGGTTCTAGACGTCACCCAACCAAGACCAGACAAGATCAATCCAGAGATAGAAGTATACCTGGAGCAGGTCAGGCCCGAATGGAGGTATACTTTGAAGCTGCGGATCATAAGAAAGACATCTGGAAGGGACGTTTCAAAGAATCCGACCAAAGGAACAAGGCCTTAGAAGCACAATTGGAGAAATGCCAAGCCAAAGTCAAGGAATTGGAAGCCGTCATCAGTGGGAAGTCTGAGCCTCCACAACAGAAGACTAAAAGAACTAGGAAGTAGATCTTTATTTGTAATATTGAACTCCAGAATTCTAAATATTAATAAAAGTAAAGTTTTAATATTACATTGTCAATCAGTTGTCAACCCTTTTACTTTTAGCATCCGCGTGACACATGCATATCATTCGTGCATTCATTACACTAAAAGAAAAACAAAATGCGAATCCAGGTATCAAAATGGCTTCCAAACAATCGAACCCTCCTAGAAGCCCAGTTCTCACGTGCTCAAGAACAAAAATGGCCAACAACAGTGACAACCGCAACAACACCAATACTAAAGCTGCCTCGGACTCTAGGATCATGTCCCTAGAACAAACAGTCCAACAACTGGTTGCCCAGGTTCACCTCTTAACTGAAAGCATCGGCCTCCTGCGCAACACTCAGCCAACCCAGGAAGAGTATTCAGGGGCCAGAAAGGGAAAAGCAGTGGAGGGACAGCCTTCGGAATATGAGGAGATCAATTCCCACCTTAACCCGACTTTTGAATATGAGCTAAAAGTCAACCAGGGGCCGACCTCTGATGACCTGAAGAGGGAAATGGAAGAGAGGCAGAAGGAGATGGAGAAGCGACTCTTCCAGTAGCTCCATGACAAGATGAAAAGCATTGAAGGCCCTGATGGTTTTGAACAGGCCGGAATCACCAATCTGCTAGCATACAGGGAAGAGATATACTCCTGAAAAGTTCAAGACCCAGAGTTTGAAAAGTATGATGGGACCGGCTGCCCCAAAATGCATACCAGGCTATATGCCCGGAAAATGAGCAAGTATGCTCAATACGACCAGCTCATGCTCCAGACATTCCAGGACAGCCTCACAGGCCCTGCACTGGTCTGGTATGCCCACTTAGACTTCAACATTGTCAACACTTGGGAGAAGCTAGCCCGGGCGTTTTATGATCAATATAAGTTCAATATTGAAGTCGCCCCATCTGTAATCGACCTGGGGAGTCTCCGGAAGAGACATGCTGAGCCGTTCAAGGAATATGCTCAGCTGTTGGAGAGCCCAGGTCGCCAGGGTAGCAACCCCGATATCTGAGAAGGAATTGACATCCATATTTGTTAATACCCTGGACAAGACCTACTTTTCACACCTGGTAGGCCAGATATCGTCCAGTTTTGCAGAGGTAGTGGCTGCGGGGTGCAGGATTGAGAATGCCATCACCACCGGTAGACTCCAAACAATGGAGCCTCCTAGGGTCACACTGACACAAAGGCCTGTGGGAGGAAATAGAGCTAAAGAGTCCACTGTCAGCACGGTCCACTCCGGTAAAGCAGAAAAAGCCGGGACTCGTGTTACATTTCAGACCACGAGTATCCCAGTCCAGCAACCCACGATGGGTCAAACTCAGGCTGTCAGGGTCCTAAGGCAGTTCACTCCAATCCCCATCCCACTCAATCAAGTCTTCGCTTGGTTGAGGGCAGACAACTTAATTAGCTTCGAGATCCCCAACGACCGATACAAGCCCAAGAATTTTGACTCAAGCCTCAAGTGTGACTACCACATGGGTCAAGAGGGGCATTCCACAGATAGGTGCTGGAGGCTCCGGCACAAAATCCAAGACTTAATTGATGCAGGAATCATACAATTGGATTTCGTAAACGCCCCAGCACCCAATGCCAACACCAACCCACTGCCCAATCACAAGCCCGCCATCAACATGATCACGTCAGAGGAGTCATCTCCCAAAGAAGCCCCAAGGCAGAATATGACAGAGCAACAGAAGAAGCAATCCCACCAAGCTCCAAAGGAAACACCAAAGGCGCACATTAAAAGAAGGTGGTTAGCTGGAGACCCAATGGTCGGCACTTTGGGGGAATCACACAGGAGATTTCAGTATTTAGTGAACTATTCTTATACCCCGACTGAGCAAGGGCCACCTAGCGGATGGAGACCGGAGTTTGAGAAGGAGGACAACCCGGCAAAGGAAGAGGGGAAGACTGTCCACATGATCAACTCTCATCAGAAGCCCAGGGTTGTACAGTGCTATGAGGGACAATCAACTGAGGTACAAATCCCAAGAAAAAGATATGTATTCAATGTCCCGATACCAGCAGAGAATTTCAAGGCTGCACCGTTCGACTATCGGGCCCTCGAACAAGAGCGACCTCCTATAGTGGGAGGCATCACCCGCTCTAAGAGATTATATGATCCAAAGTATAAAGGCCCGACTGAAGAGCCCACCATGGAAAAAGGGGAAGAAGAGGAAGAGGGACTTTCTGCGTTTACGAAGATGGTTAAGGCCAACGAATACAAGATCATGGAACAATTGAATAAGGTTCCAGCGCAGATATCACTCATGGGCCTTCTCACAACATCCGAGCCTCATAGGGAAGCACTCTTTAAAGTGCTGAAAAAGATTCAGGTCCCGGAAGGTATCGCTACAGACAAATTAGGTCACGTGGCGGACTCCATCTTTGCAATGGACCAAATATCCTTCTATCCGGAAGAGCTAGGAGAAGAGGGAGACCAACATACCAAACCACTGTTCATAGTGGTCAGGTGCAATGACACCATTGTCTCCCGGGTACTTATCGACAACGGATCATCCCTCAACGTTTGCCCATTGGCAACGCTCGACTTACTGGGGGTCGATCCAAGCAACATAAAACCTAGCTCCATGGTAGTTAGAGCCTTCGACGGGTCCAAAAGAGACATAGTAGGGGAGGTGGGCCTACCGGTGGAAATCGGTCCACAAATATTCCACATCTCCTTCCAGGTCCTTGACATCCAAGGTCTTTCAACCTGCTTTTGGGACGACCCTGGATACATGCTGTTGGAGCCATCCCCTCTAGTCTCCACCAAAAGGTCAAATTCATCACAAACGGGCAGATAGTCATTGTACTGGGCGAGCAGGATTACACCATATATAAGGAGACTGCCATACCTTACATTGGGGAAGAGGGTTCAGAAGACCTGGGGCAGCAGATCTTCAATGAAGTGAACATGGTAACCAGCAAGGAGGGCCATCAGTTTAAAGAGGGGCAGCATGGGACGTTTGGACTAGGGTACATTTCTATGGCCGCAGAAGAAGCGCAAACAAAAGGTGTCAAAGGCAGAATAAGGGAGAAGCTGACCGACACCCAGATGTGCATCCCACCTCTCCAACAATCATTCAAAAGCTTCGGATAAATGAAGAGGACGACAACAAAGGGAAATCAACCACCCGCACGTTTAACCAGCATCTGACTTTAAACAATTGGTTTTGTTATCTTATCAGTAGCGCTAGGTTAGCTCAAAAATAGAGAAAAATTATTAAACAAAATTTATTGAGACTCTTTATCAAGTTCAATTACAGTTTTTTTTTTCTTCTTATATATATGCTTTCATTTTACTCAGATCTCCTACCATCGAACATTAGGGATATTTCGCACAGGTAGAAAGTAAAAACGCTGATATCGTTTCCAACGCTGCTGGGTCAGTTGTTGAAGGCGATATCTTAGACCACGAAATAATACAAGAAAATTGGCTAAAACATGAACAAAGCGGAACCTCGATCGACGAGCCTGTGGAGACAGTAAATCTAGGAAGCATGGAAAACCCTAAGAACCTCAAAATCGGGACCAATTTGAGTGCCGAGCAAAAACATGAGATAACCGAGCTATTAACGGAATATGCAGATGTGTTTGCCTGGTCGTATGGTGACATGCTAGGGCTAGACCAGTCAATAGTAGTTCATAGGCTTCCCACAAGGGAAGATGTCAAACCTAAAAAACAAAAACTGAGAAGATTTAGGCCTGACATCTTACTGAAAATCAAAGAAGAAGTCAAGAAACTGCTAGAAGTAGGGTTCATTGAAGTATCTGACTACCAAGAGTGGGTAGCAAATATAGTCCCTGTCATGAAAAAGAACAGAAAAGTACGCGTATGCGTAGACTTTCGAGACTTAAACCAAGCCACGCCAAAGGATAACTTCCCCCTACCTCACATTGATGTTCTAGTAGACAACACTGCGGGAAACCATCTCTTCTCATTCATGGACGGTTTCTTAGGATATAATCAAATAAAAATGGCTGAGGAAGATAAAACCAAAACGACCTTCATCACAACATGGGGGACTTTCTGTTACAAAGTCATGCCCTTCGGTTTGAAAAACGCCGGGGCAACGTATCAGAGAGCCATGGTCGCTATACTTCACGATATGATGCATCGAGAGGTTGAAGTATATGTTGACGACATGATAGCCAAATCCAAAGAAGGAGAAAGCCATATAGATATCCTGAGGAAATTGTTTAAACGACTGAGAAAATTCCAGCTCAAGTTAAACCCATAAAAATGTACTTTCGAGGTCACGACGGGGAAATTGTTAGGGTTTGTCATAAGCCAGAAGGGCATTAAAATCGACCCTGACAAGGTAAAGTCCATATTAGAACTACCTTCCCCACGCTCCATTAAAGAAGTAAGAAGCTTGCTGGGAAGATTAAATTATATAGCTCCTTTTATCTCACAGCTCACAGACAAATGCCGGCCATTATTCCGTCTGTTGAAGAAGAACGCCACGATAGAATGGGACGACGAATGTGAAGAAGCATTCAGGGCAATCAAAGACTACCTTATAAAGCCTCCAGTCTTGATAGTCCCAAAACAAGGAAAACCCTTATTCCTATACCTCACTATACTCCCTGAATCCATGGGATGTATGCTGGGGCAGAAAGATGACGAGGGAAGAGAGCGTTCCATATATTATCTGAGCAAGAAGTTCATAGATGGGGAACAGAGGTACTCAGAGGTGGAGAAGACGTGTTGTGCTTTAATCTGGGTCATGCATCGACTAAGGCAATAGACCCTTTACTACCATATTGAACTGCTGACAAGACATGATCCCTTGAAATACTTGGCAGAGAAACCAACCTTGATAGGGAGAATCTCTAAGTGGCAAATGCTCCTATCCGAGTTCGACATCATATACGTAAATCAGAACTCGATGAAAGGGCAAGCCTTAGCCGACCAGTTGGTGGAACACCCTGTCGAGACAGATTCCCAAGAACTACAGGCCCAACTTCCAGATGAGAATATATTGACAGTGGAAAATATGCCAGTAGAAGACTTTAGGATAGAGCAGAACCTGAAATGGAAATTGTTTTTCGATGGAGCTGCCAACGTATTCGGTTGTGGGGTTGGGGCAGTATTGATATCCCTGGACGGCACTCAATTCCCTACAGCGATGAGACTTACATTTCCCTATACCAATAATATCGCAGAATATGAAGCATGTATTCTTGGCCTCAAAATGGCCTGCCAAATGGGAATCCGCGAATTAGAGGTATACGGGGATTCGTCGCTCATCATACTACAGACAAGAGGGGAATACAAGACTAAAGACCCCAAACTGGTACCATATCATCAACACTTGACAGAGCTAATTGAGGAATTCAAGGCAATCACTTTCACATATATCCCGAGAACTCAGAATCAGTTCGCAGATGCACTAGCCACACTAGCATCTATGATCCAGATAACAGGAGGAGCCGAAGTTCAACCGATGAAAATAGACATCGAAAGTCGGCCCGCCTACTGTTTAACAATGGAAAAGATACAAGATAACAAACCCTGGTATCACGATATCAAGACCTTTCTCCAAGAAGGTAAATACCCCGAAATGGCTAGCAAGAATGACCAAAGAACACTCAGAAGGTTAGCAAGCCATTTCCTATTAAGTAGGTCCATACTTTACAAGAGATCATCTGATACCACCCTATTGAGATGTGTGGACAAAGATGAAGCATGCGAACTGATGAAAGAAGTACATGAAGGAGTATGTGGACCTCATATTAATGGCTACATGTTAGCTCGAAAAATCACGAGGTTAGGATATTATTGGTTGACCATGGAATCAGATTGCATAAAATATGTCAAGCACTGTCATTTGTGTCAAGTCTATGCAAACCGGATCAATGCTCCGCCCAACGAGCTACATTTGTTATCAGCACCATGGCCATTCTCTATGTGGGGAATCGACATAATAGGCCCAATCACTCCGAGAGCATCCAACGGCCATAGATTTATACTGCTAGCGATCGATTACTTCACCAAATGGGTAGAAGCTTCATCATATGCCAATGTCACAAAAGGGGTAATAGTTCGCTTCTTAAAAAGGGACGTAATAGCCCGATATGGAGTTCCTGAGACTATCATCACCGATGATAGAGCCATTTCATACTCAATCTTTATAGTATAAATTGTGTTAAATTATTATTGATTTTACAGAAATCATAAGGAAATGGTACTTAATTCTATTATGGTGATAAATCAGGTTAAATGGTGTCAAGGGTGCCAATTTAAGTAAATTAGAGAAGTCATCTACAACTTGGATCAAGACAATGAATTACACCACCGGAGGAAGCACGGTTTGAGGCACGGCCATGGTGTAAACCGTGTTACACGCTGGACAAGAAGGCGGAAATGTGGACTTTGAACAGAGAGAGACACGGCTTAGGGCACGACCGTGGTGGCAGCCGTGGGAGAAACCGTGCTTGGAGTCCGTGGTGGAAGCTAGACGTGTTAAGGAGAAGAAATTGTGGAACATCAACCAGAGGATGGCACGACTTGAAATCTAGCCGTGGGTGTAACCGTGGTACACACTGGGCACGGATGAAGACTTGTTGATTATGCACAGAATAAGGCACGGTTGGAAATCTAGCCGTGGGTGGAGCCGTGGTACACACTGGACACGAAAGATGATACATGAAATATGCACAGAGGATGGCACGGCTTGACCCATGGCCGTGTGTTAGGGCGTGCCAGGCGGACGAACATTTACTTCTCGAAATCTACTTGGAAAAGGAAAGATATTTTCCTATCTTGCTAGCAAAAGATCACATGCCATCTCCCTAACAATATAAATAGAACCAACCCTAGAGGGTTAGGACAACTTTTGAATCTTTGGATCTTGAAGAACCTTGGATCATCTTGGAGGCAGAGCAGGCAACCGGGTTCATCATGTCTTTACTTTTTATTTTCGTTTTATTGATGAACATGAGTAGCTAAGCTACTTTTCTAGCCAAAGGGTCATAGATGTTTAATTCTCCACGAATTGTGAGGTCTAATTGACTTGTATTTATTCTATTCTTTGCTTTCGGGTATTCATATATCTTCCGATCGTTTTTTCATTATTATCTTTGTTGATTGGTATGAATAGAGCTCTTCTACTCAATTAGCAAGTTAATATATTGTCAACTAGTACGTCAAATCCGTAATTGTTTGATTGTTCTAGTCTTAGTGACGCAATAACATGTTTAGTTATAAAAGAGATGATTGAATTCATGTTATGGAGGTGTATGATCATGTTTAAATAGGTTATCTTATAATCTACTGGCATGAATTGGTGGTCTCTCTAGATTTTAATGCTATCGATAGATTAAATCCTAAGCGCTTGTCTAGGGTTGTTTAATCAATAAGAGAAATAATTCAAAGCGCTTGTCTGAGGTTATCGAGGAAGTAAGGAGAGATAGGTTGTTAGAGCTTGTTAATAACCATAACCGGTTTATCTAGAACTAAGAATAGAAAACATTTGCATCGACGATCAATTCCTAGAATTAAACTATCTTGATTCCTTTGGCTAGGCTTTTATCAATATTCAATTTTCTTATCTTGTTTTAACTTTATTCGATTCACAAACCAAACCCCCCATTTTCCTTTTCCTTTTTATTCTCCTTGGATAGAAATAAATTTAACCAATCTCTGTGGATTCGACCTTACTCACCACTATATGCAAATCATATAATTGTCTAGGAGTAGGTTTTATTTTTGTTGGATTCGACACCCATCAAATTTTGGCGCCGTTGCCGGGGATTGGTGTCAAATTTATTTCTATTCTTGTATGACTCGTTCTGCTCAGACAGGTGAACTAATTTATCATCCGGAGATTGAGAAGACTCTAAAGAGGCTACGACAAGAAGCTAGATCATCCACTAGACAGAAATTAGCATCGGATTTGTCTGATTCATTCCTTGATTCAGAAAAAAGAAGACGATATGGCAAATCCCGAGAGAACATTAAGGGAGTTAGCTGCATCGGATGTGAATCAACAACCACTTTGCATTCACTATCCCGAACTAGCTGTGGAATTCGAGTTGAAATCTGGGTTAATACATCTGCTACCCACCTTTCATGGTCTTGAGAATGAAGATCCTCATAAGCATTTGAAAGAGTTCCATATAGTGTGTTCTAGTATGAGGCCGCAAGGAATAACCGACAATCAAATCAAGTTACGTGCTTTTCCATTTTCTTTAAGTACTAAAGCTAAAGATTGGTTGTTTTATTTGCCTCCAGGTTCTATCACCACTTGGACAGATATGGTAAGACTCTTCTTGGACAAATTCTTCCCCGCATCCAGAGCCGCTGGTATAAGAAGAGAAATTTGTGGTATAAAACAAAGGGACACCGAGACTCTTCATGAGTATTGGGAGAGGTTCAAGCAATTGTGTGCAAGTTGCCCACAACATGGGATATCTGAACAACTCCTTATCCAATACTTCTAAGAGGGCCTACTTCCGATGGAAAGAAAGATGATGGATGCTGCAAGTGGAGGTGCCATAGTAAACAAAACCCCTGGTCAAGCTAGGGAATTGATCTCCATTATGGTTGCCAATTCGCAACAATTTGGGTATAGGCATGATACATCTTCAAGGAAGGTAAATGAGGTAAGTGTGTCTAACCTTGAACATCAAATTTCAAATCTTACCTCCCTTGTGCAGCAGCTAGCTCTTGGAAAAACGCAGCAGGTGAAGGCTTGTGGAATTTGCGCTGCTCCTAATCATCCGACCGACATGTGCCCCACATTGCAAGATGACAATCATGAACACGCCAATGCTGTAGGAGGATTCCCAGGACAGCCACAAAGGAAGTATGACCCCTACTCGAATACTTACAATCCTGGATGGAGGGATCATCCTAACTTCCGATATGGCAATAACCCTCAACATGTCCAACAATTCCAGCCTAAGCCATCACACCACGTGCCCCAAGCTCCTTCCACTTCAGGTATGCCCCTTGAGGATATTGTTAAGTCTCTAGTTGTGAATACCAAACAATTTCAGGAGGAAACAAAGCAAAGCATTCAAAACTTGGAGAATCAGGTAAGCCAACTTGCTTCAGTTGTAAACAGGTTAGAAACTCAAGGTAAGTTACCTTCTCAAACTATTACAAACCCGAAGCAAAGTGTTAATGCAATTACCTTGAGAAGTGGGACGGAATTGCAGGGATCAAATAAGAAAGGACATTCGTCTAATCTTGAGGAAGAGACCAAGAAAGAGATTTCGACTTCGAGCCAGCAGGGCGACCAGATTAGCAAGTCTCTAGTTGAGCCATCGAAGGTCACATTGATACCACCTCCTTTCCCCTCCAGATTAGCGAAATCCAAGAATGAAGCGGAAGAAAAAGAGATTCTGGAAACTTTTCGCAAAGTCGAGGTAAATATTCCTTTGCTTGATGCAATTAAGCAAATACCGCGCTATGCTAGATTTCTCAAAGACTTGTGCACTAACAAAAGAAAGCTGAAAGGTAATGAAAAGATTAGTGTGAGTGAAAATGTTTCAGCTATTATTCAGAAGAAGCTTCCTCCCAAATGTAAGGATCCAGGTATGTTCACAATTCCTTGCAAAATAGGTAATCTTGGAATCGTTAAAGCCATGTGTGATCTAGGAGCTTCTATCAATGTCATGCCTTTGTCTGTTTATCAACGTTTAAATGTTGGTCCTTTAAAGGAAACGGGTATTATTGTTCAACTTGCTGATAGGTCCAATGTTTATCCCGAGGGAGTTTTAGAGGATGTTTTAGTTCAAGTCAATGGGTTGGTTTTTCCTACTGATTTTTATGTGCTTGACATGGACGATAGTGATTCTCATACTTCATCACTGATATTATTAGGGCGACCATTCCTTAAGACTTCTAAAACGAAAATCGATGTAAATGATGGCACCTTCACTATGGAATTTGATGGTGAAGTGATTAAATTTAACATTTATGATGCCATGAAACATCCTAACGATATCTCTCCTGTTTTTGTTACGGATGTTATTAACCCATCACCACAGGCACCCAAATTGGAATCAAGATCCTTATCCGAACATCTAGCCATGAACGTCTAGCCAAAGACGTTAAAGAAAGGTGCTTCATGGGAGGCAACCCATGTCAAAAAAAAAAAAAAAATTAGTTTGTTTTGCTTTAGTTTTGTTTTGTTTTAGTTTAGTTTGTTTTGATTCTAGTGTTGCCTTGAATTTCTTTGGATTAGTTGCAGCAAGGATACACATAATCAGATGACACTTTCCAAAGCTTAAGGGGAGAACTCTAATACCAGGGAAGTACCAGTATTTCCTTTCTCTTATTCTCTAAATGTTCCTTGAGTTGTTAATTCCTCTTCAATTGTGCTGAATTAGAAACAGTGAGGACACTATTCAAGCTAAGTTTGGGGGAGAGGATAATAAAATATAGAGAATAGAGAATTGATCCACACTTCGAATGTTTGTCCTTAAGCAATTTTAAGCCAATTTTTTTCAAAATTATCATGAAATCTAGAGATTGTACTAAATGTTGTAATAAGCATCTACAAAATGTGAAATTGACTTGTTCAAATGTTTTACTCACCCACTGCTGTGATTAGAATACATGGTTAAAATTAAGTAGTGAAATCTTTAAGAAACAAATTTACTTGTATTTAGCTTTAGAATTGGAAGTCTAAGAGTAAGTCGAGTCCCTAAGTGAAAAATAAACAAGTTTACTTCTAGGTTATATTAGCTACTGTATACTCTTTGAAGTTGTTTGTAAAGCAATCATAACACTTAAAAAAAAAAAAATCAAGCATAGCCATTACTCCAATGATTCAACTAATTGAGTTAAGAGTATTCAAACTTGAATGTTAGAGTGAGGAAGAGTCCGTAGGGGTATCTCAAAACCCGGTCACTTGAGTGATGAGCTCGGGATATTGCCGACTCAATGAACTCACTATAACGATAAGGGCGAAAAAGGAAAAAGTTCATGAAAAGAAGCGGGCAAAAACCCGTCAAAATAGATGCTTGAATAAATCAAAAGAACATGAATGTAAACATTCATTGAATAAAACAAAGATGTATAAAAGGGAGAATATCCAGCAAAGAGCTTATGCCATATGCTTTTACTTTATACTGCAAGGATTATATGCTTGATAATATCCAATGAAGTTTAATTGGGTGTTTTTCCTTAGTGGATTAAGTATTTACTTTTGGAATAAAAATTCTTTTGCTAAACATGAGGATTAAAGTTTGTTTTGTTTAGATTAGCTATTAAATTTTGTCCATGGTAATTTGATCACAGGAAACTAGTTTGGTTGAAGTAGTAGGCATTAAAACTACAAGTCATGAATTACAAATGAATAGATGCTTGGAATAATGAAAAGAAAGTTTGTATAATCTATGATAGATTTCTCAATTGAAGTGATGCCAATTGCTTGAGGACAAGCAAGAGTTTAAGTGTGGGGGAATTTGATAGAGCCATTTTATACTCAATCTTTATAGTATAAATTGTGTTAAATTATTATTAATTTTATAGAAATTATAAGGAAATGGTACTTAATTCTATTATGGTGATAAATAAGGTTAAATGGTGTCAAGGGTGCCAATTCAAGTAAATTAGAGAAGTCATCTACAACTTGGATCAAGACAAGGAATTACACCACCGGAGGAAGCATGGTTTGAGGCATGGCCATGGTGCAAACAGTGTTACACACTGGACAAGAAGGCGTAAATGTGGACTTTGAACAGAGAGAGACACGGCTTAGGGCACGGCCGTGGTGGCAGCCGTGGGAGAAACCGTGCTTGGAGCCGTGGTAGAAGCTAGACGTGTTAAGGAGAAGAAATTGTGGAACATCAACCAGAGGATGGCACGGCTTGAAATTGGCCGTGGGTGTAACCGTGGTACACACTGGGCACGGATGAAGACTTGTTGATTATGCACAGAATAAGGCACGGTTGGAAATCTAGCCGTGGGTGGAGCCGTGGTACACACTGGACACGGAAGATGATACATGAAATATGCACAGAGGATGGCACGGCTTGACCCACGGCCGTGTGTTAGGGCGTGCCAGGTGGACGAACTTTTACTTCTCGAAATCTACTTGGAAAAGGAAAGATATTTTCGTATCTTGCTAGCAAAAGATCACGTGCCATCTCCCTAACAATATAAATAGAACCAACCCTAGAGGGTTAGGACAACTTTTGAATCTTTGGATCTTGAAGAGCCTTGGATCATCTTGGAGGCAGAGCAGGCAACCGGGTTCATCATGTCTTTACTTTTTATTTTCGTTTTATTGATGAACATGAGTAGCTAAGCTACTTTTCTAGCCAAAGGGTATAGATGTTTAATTCTCCACGAATTGTGAGGTCTAATTGACTTGTATTTATTCTATTCTTTGCTTTCGGTATTCATATATCTTCTGATCGTTTTGTCATTATTATCTTTGTTGATTGGTATGAATAGAGCTCTTCTACTCAATTAGCAAGTTAATATATTGTCAACTAGCACGTCAAATCCGTAATTGTTTGATTGTTCTAGTCTTAGTGACGCAATAACATGTTTGGTTATAAAAGAGATGATCGAATTCATGTTATGGAGGTGTATGATCATGTTTAAATAGGTTATCTTATAATCTACTGGCATGAATTGGTGGTCTCTCTAGATTTTAATGCTATCGATAGATTAAATCCTAAGCGCTTGTCTAGGGTTGTTTAATCAATAAGAGAAATAATTCAAAGCGCTTGTCTGAGGTTATCAAGGAAGTAAGGAGAGATAGGTTGTTAGAGCTTGTTAATAACCATAACCAGTTTATCTAGAACTAAGAATAGAAAACATTTGCATCGATGATCAATTCTTAGAATTAAACTATCTTGATTCCTTTGGCTAGGCTTTTATCAATATTCAATTTTCTTATCTTGTTTTAACTTTATTCGATTCACAAACCAAACCCCCCATTTTCCTTTTCCTTTTTATTCTCCTTGGATAGAAATAAATTTAACCAATCTTTGTGGATTCGACCTTACTCACCACTATATGCAAATCATATAATTGTCTAGGAGTAGGTTTTATTTTTGTTGGATTCGACACCCATCAACCGACAACGGTACTAATCTCAACAACAAATCGATGACAGGTTTATGTCAACAATTCCACATAAGCTACAGAAATTCAACTCCCTACCGACCTCAAATGAACGGGGCAGTAGAAGCAGCTAACAAAAATATCAAAAAGATCTTCGAGAAAATGACAATAACTTACAAAGATTGGCACGAAATGTTACCGTTTGCTCTCATGGCTTATAGGACTTCAATAAGAACATCTACTGGAGCTACCCCATATTCATTGGTATATGGTACTGAAGCAGTGCTACCAGTTGAAGTTGAGATACCATCATTCGAATCTTATTAGAAACTCAGTTAACCGAATCAGACTGGGTAAAGAAGAGGCTTGATCAGCTGAATCTGATTGATGAAAGAAGACTTACTGCATTATGTCATGGCCAGTGTTACTAACAAAGAATGGCCCGAGCATTTAACAAGAAGATGAGACCTCGGTACTTTAAAGAGGGGGATCTGGTACTAAAGAAGGTTCTCCCGAACGCTCAAGACTTCAGAGGGAAATTTACCCCAAACTACGAAGGCCCTTATGTGGTGAAAAAGGTTTTATCAGGAGGTGCTCTGATATTAACTCAAATGGATGGTCCAGAATTGAGAGACCCCATTAACACAGATGCTGTAAAGATGTACTATCCTTAGGCAAGGAAATTGAAATTTTTCCAATATTTATGAAAGCCAATGTTCGATATAAATTTCGTTGAGTCAAGTTTTTACTTTTTACAAGAAAAATTAATATTCCTGAATGGTCAATAAATTCAAATCAATTCATCACAACAAATATTCTTAGACACATTACCCACCATATCACCACTGAAAGATAAATGCTGAAATGATAATGAATCTTAATATAGTTTGTGATATAATCCTATCTATTTTTGAACATTAGAACTAAGCGCATCATTAGGATAACATTACCGTCAAAAGAGCCTTGCGCATAAAGAAAGGGAGCACATCGAAATTTTCAACCCCGTATCAAGATAAGAAGAAATGAAGCAGAAGCAAACTAGCATGAAGGTTCGGTTGTTTGGTTGCTATCCACGATAAACTGGCAAGCATATTAAAATAAATAACTATCATCATATCATCACATCATTTAGTTCAGGCTGTAGAAAGCATATTCAAAAGCACAAAATGAGTCAGCCCATAGTGGGGCATTTGTCTAAACATTCCCCTTAATAGGATAGTCAGCCCAAAAAGGGGCACTTCCTTAGATCTCTTCCAAGGTCAGTCTATAAAGGCACCTTTCTAGATATCATTTTTATATTAGGTTAGTCAGCCCATAGGGGGCACTTTTTGAGATAAATTCAATCCTAGGTTAGTTAGCCCATAGGGGCACTTTCCTAAAACCTTGTTCTCATGGTTAGCCCATAGGGGGGACTTTTTGAGACAATTCAACTCCAGGTTAGTCAGCCCATAGGGGACACTTTCCTAAAACTTTGTTATCATGGTTAGCCCATAGGGGGCACTTTTTGAGACAAATTCAACTTCAGGTTAGTCAGCTCATAGGGGGCACTTTCCTAAAACTTTGTCCTCATGGTCAGCCCATAGGGGGCACTTTCCTATAACTTTGTCCTCATGGTCGGCCCATAGGGGGCACTTTTTGAGGCAAATTCAATTACAGGTTAGTCAGCCCATAAGGGGCACTTTCCTAAAAATCTGTTCTCATGGTTAGCGCATAGGGGGCACTTTTTGAGACAATCCCATCAAAGGTTAGTCAGCCCATAGGGGGCACTTTCCTAAAAATCTACCTCATGGTTAGCCCATAGGGGGCACTTTTTGAGGCATTCAATTCAAGGTTAGTCAGCCCATGAGGGGCACTTTCCTAAACTCTCCCGATTAGTTAGCTTTTGGGGCACTTTTCGAAAATACTCTTCCAAACAGTTGCTAATCTAACAAGACGCTTCTGTTGACAGGTAGCCAACTCATAAGGGCGCTTCCTGAGTAAATTTTCTTTCCAAGGTTGCAAGTCTGATAAGACGCTTCCTATTATCATTTCTCATACATTCCTATATGATGCTTGAGATGTCTCCTGTCGCCAATTAGTCGCCATAAAGCACATTTTTGGGAAGGAACATTACTCTAAATTGTTAGGACCGTGTTACCTGTTCAAGAGGCCAAAAATGGCTCTTTTTTGTCTTTGTAGTCGAGTTTTTCAAACTTTACTACAAAGAGGGGCAGCTGTAAACACCCCATTTTTGCCCTAGGAATGAGTAATAATCAATAATAATCGATTTTCAATTTTTTCCAATTTTTCCCAATTTTTCTAATTTAGCAAAAATAATGGAAAATATTCAAAAAAATAAAAATAAATAGGAAAACACATCAATTTTGAAAAATGATTTCAGAAATAGTAATAATAAGGGATGAATAATTTTTATAAATTTTTGAAATTTCAAAAAATGAAAAAAATCGCATTGCATATATGCAATTTGCGATATAAAGAAAATCGAGAAATTGGGCCAGCTCAGCTGGTTCGTGCGTGCGCTGGGAACGTGTGGGAGGCTTGGAGGTCGTGAGTTCGAATCTTCCCCCGAGCACCCGATGCAATTATTTTTTCCTTTCGCCTGGAGCTGCCACGTGGCAGCGCGTGATTGGCCGAAGGAAATCACATGTGTTGCACGTGATCGTCTTCCTCACCCGGACAGACGCGAGGAGAAGCCAGAGCAAGTCCGACGAAGGTGGAATCGATCATTTTTTTTCAAATCTTCTAGATTACTGACAAGATAAAGCCGAATCCATAAGATAAATCAAAGAAAAATAATAGATCAACATCAAATCGCCGGGTTAAAATCAAATCTAAAAACGGAAGAAATTCGGATTTATCCAAATCGGCCGATCTGAGCTTATCCAAGAGGGTTTCGAACGCCTATAAATAGAGGAGGAGTAGAGGAAGCCAATGCACGAATCACAATTGAGAGAAAGTGAGGAAAGAGTGCAAATCGGAGAGCATCGGAGAAGGATCCAAAACTGCGAGCACCGACCGGAGCTAAACCACCACCAGGAGGCGATCTGGGAGTGAACCACCGCCACCATTGGATTCAGCACCCTCGAGAAGCTAGGATTCGACACCTCACTCGTTGCAAAAGGCCGCCGGAACGCCGTGAACGAGCCTCCTCCGCCGCTGTGTCCGACCGATTTGACCCGACCTGATTTCGACCCGACCGACCCGACCCGCGTACCACCCGGATCCAGGTAAGTCGGATTTTCCGGATTTTTATTATTTTATTTAATTAATTTTTTTATTTATTTATTCCGAATTAATTAATTAATTTATTATTTGTTATTTAGTTATTTATTTATTTATTTGTTTATGATTTATTTTTAATAAATAGGAAAATGTAGAAATTAGATTTTTCTAGAATGTAATAATGTAGAAAAGTAATAAATAAGAAAAAATAATAATAAATAGATAGAAAAAAAATAATAAAAAAATTAGGAAAAATAACAATAAAATTTTAGATTTCAAAATAGGATAGATATTAACTTAAGATAAAATTTTTCACAAAAATCATAAAAAAATTCAAAAATTATAAAAGAATCATAAAAAATGAGTTTTAGCACTTAGAAAAATCCTTTTCTTCAAATAAATCCAAAATTGATGTTTTTCCCTAAAAATCATTTTCAAAATCAGATTAAAGCTTAGGCTTAGAATTTTTTAGAAAAATCCCAAAAATGGTAAGAACATAAAGCAAAAGAGATTTCAAAATTAAAATTTACAAACAAACTTAAAGTTTTCAGAAAAGCGAATTACGGCTTGTTTGATCCTGAGTAGCAGGTACGTAGGCACCCATTCGGGTTAACCCCTAAAATGAATGAAAAATTAAATTTTCAAATCATTCTAAAACATAATAAAAGTAACAGAAACACAATAAAACACATTTCTAAATAGGAATAATTTTAGGAGATTAGGTGGTAACCGTAAAGGTTTTAATAGGTTAGCCTCCGGACTTAGAAAATTCTGGTTTTCCCTTTTCCTTTTTCACAAAAAAAGAGGAAATAACGACGACTAGTGGTCCAAATTAAGACTAATCCGCTCCTTTAGTCTTAATTCAATATTTCCCAACAACAGTTGGGTGGCGACTCCCAAAATCAAACGAAATTCCTAACTCAAGTCGAGGATCTACATTAGATGAGCATAGGATCTAGTCTAGATCGGATTAGGAATGGGAATTCAAAAATTAGACTCGATAGTACCCAACATTATATATGTGTGTATATATATATATACTGGATCTTGTGTCACCTTAAGTCTTGGGATGTCAAGATTATGTTGTATTTGTGGCTTAAACTAAAGATAATTAATTGGTTGCTTGTAGTACATGTATTGCATATGCGTTTGTGATTCTACATTTGCTTAAATGGTTGCTTGTAGTAGATGTATTACATATGTGATTGTGATTCTGTCTTTACTTGACATATGTTTGTTTTTTATGGTATACTTGTATTGGATATTAGCTCACCCCTTTTAAGGGAAGTCATTTTCAACTGTAGGTACCTTTAGTGAGATAATTGTGTATGATGAGATGAGTGCAGATGTATAGCAGGATATGGGAGGTGATGTCGGGTACTACTATTATTATGATGAGTAAATGTGATGGAAGGCATACATTATCTAGTATATATGTGTTCCTGTTGAATCTATGGATGTTGTTATGGAGATTGAGCTCCAGTTATGTTTTATCTAGTTTAACAACCTATTAATAGTTATGCTTATATATTTGTTTCCTTAGGAGCTAGAAGACTCTAGTTTGTTTGTATTTTCCTAATATGTTGCTCATGAGCATTTGTGTGTCATCACATAGTGGTCACAGGTGATGGGATGTATGCACTTTAAGTTTTAGGGCACTACAACATGATATTGCACAACACAATAAAACATAGACTATTACAAGAGGGAAACATGGATTCGCCATTCCTATCTTATCTATGTGTGTGTGTGTGTGTTTGCGTGTGTGTATGTATTGGTGCACACTTGCACACACATATGTATTAGCACATATATGCTAATGTATATATAAACTATGCCATTAACTTTGTTTTCTTTTTAATTATGTACTTTAATTAGTAATTTGGTTTCTCTTTCATGCATTTTCTATTTATTATAACTCTTATTTATTGTACAATATGTTATTTATATAAATAAATTTATGAATTATTACAATTCTTCTTTTATTATGTTGCTACTTATTATGGTGGTTTAGCCAAATAATTTTGTGTTTTGGA
Source organism: Laguncularia racemosa (assembly GCA_037954665.1). Taxonomy (NCBI): domain Eukaryota; kingdom Viridiplantae; phylum Streptophyta; class Magnoliopsida; order Myrtales; family Combretaceae; genus Laguncularia; species Laguncularia racemosa. The sequence goes on from JBBMOL010000407.1 coordinate 161,332, forward strand.
GTAATTTATTACTTTTTTCTTCATGGTTTTATCACAAGGTTACTATCAATAATGGAGTTGGTCAAGACAGACTTATTTTGTTTTTAGCATTTTGATAATGGGTTTTGTTACTTTGAAGTAATGTTATTGCTTGGTTGTGTTTAAGTTTTATATATATATATATAATATATATATTAAATTTATATGAAGTTAAATTACAAGGTTTGCAAATTGTAGGTCTATAGCTTGATTTCGTACTTAACTTAGACAACTAAGACCTATAATTAGATACATAAGACCATTTAAAGGTTAATTAGGTTGACCTACAAGAGTGCCAAGTCGACCAAGGATGACAAAAAGGGCTAGTAGTCAACTAACAAGGGGGCAAATCAATTGGTAGGAGATGGGTAGTTGACTATTAGCCCTAAGGTCCACCTTTTTTTTTTTCACCCTAGTTGATCGTGGTAGGCATGCAATTGACCATGTGGTCCCTTAGGTCAACCATCCTCATGTAAAAACACTATAGAACAACTTCTATGTTTGGAATCAAAACTTGAATCAAGATCCAATTTGTGGACTTAGAAGGTAGAGGGCAAATAAAGGGTTGAACTAATTGAAACAAGAACAAGTGTGCAAGTAGAAGTATAGGGGAAAGCTATAGAAGTGATGGTTATAGACTTATGAAGTTAAGAATATAATTAGAAGCACGGAAGTTGTAAGAAGAGTTAGAGCTCCAAAAAATAAGTGTTATTAAACAACGTTTAGAAGGGAGTTTGAGGATTCTTTCAAAAGGGAGGTTGTTAGAAGAAGGGTTTTTAGAAGCATGCATAGCGTAGTAGTGAAGTTAGAACCTAGTCTACATGGTGACCAAGTATCTGAAGATCTTATTTTAGAAAGATATTTAACCAAGTCTTAGATTGGTTTTATGAAATATTCGATATCTTCTAATTTTGGCAAGGTAGGATACAAAATTTGAATATTTAGGATTAGTTTTAGAGTAGTTATTTGATGTACTTCTTATAGTTGTATCCTTTTCATGTAATTTCCCTTTAGATGCTTGTTTTATAATCTAATATAAATATGTAACCCTATGGGAGAAGAGTGATGATACTAGAAACTTTTGAATGAAATTAACCCTTTGACTAAGTTTCCTCTTATTAATGTTGTTCTTATCAATCACTTAGTTGGTTAAGGCAAACCCTAGTACTTGTCAATCTATTTTTATGGATCATGTTGTACATTTTTATGGATTATGGCATACATTCATTTTTGTGATTTGTGTGCTATATTGAATCTTATTAACTAGTTAGTAATTAATCCATCAATCGTATTGGAATATTTCTCTAATGCTTAGATTGTATTAGTAGTTGTGAGTTATATCAATTGTTAATTCAATTGATCCTAGTTTGGTTTTCTATTCATGAGTCATATTGAGTAGAGATTTGTCCATATAATTTATATTTCTATTTGTTTATCACATAAAACCCATAAAAATATCTATTTTCCACATGTTAAAACTAAAAAACTCAAAAGACCACAACTTTATTCTTTGTTACACTTATTGATCGTGTTTGCAATCTATTTTAAATTCTAGGCATATCATTCTATTTTGTTTTTCTACTTTAAAGCTCCTTTGATTCCAATTTGTAACAATTCTAATTATCAAACTTATCTTGGAAAGCATCAATAATATTATGTCAAATCTAAAACAACGATTATGAATTTAACTTATTTAACACCACATTTCTTAAGCATTGTAAAGCTTCTTGTTGACATTGATTTTACCTTAACTTTCAAGCTAAACTTTAACAATTGCAATCAATCCCTAAAACTATCAGGGCTAAGAGAAATTAAATCGAGAAAGGAATTGAAAAAAATCTTGTATATACAGACAATTTGACAAAATTCAACACTTCTTTAGAAGAACCAAAATCTTTACTTAAGACTCAAAATTCTCCTTCAATGACCAGTAACCTCTAAGTAGGATCTTGGCACCCAAATTGCAAAACCCTCAAGTTGAACAACACTCACTAAAGTTTATTAATTTTTCCTCTATGTTCCAAAATCTACAACCTTGAAATATGAGATTGTAGGATGAAAATTTACTATGTCAAGGATGTTATAGTCATTTTGTGCCGACCTATTAAAATGTACTGTGTAGTATATAATCTTTTTATAACAAGTTTTTTATTTTCTCCACATGTCTTTGTTGTTGAATTAAATTCTATACGTAACGTATTTTAATAGACTACCATGATATGATTATAGTATCCTTAATACAGCAAATTTTTATCCAAATTATGCGCACAAGCTTTAGGGGAGAGAGAGAGAGAGAGGCGAGAGGTTTAAAAGGAAAAAAGAGACGAGGTTTGATAGTTTTGGAAATTGAAAGGGAAAAAAATATAAACCCCCCATGTTTGAGGCCATAGAGAAAATTGCCGGATCATCCTTATTTTTTAGATTTTTTTTGAGGCACTCCAACACTATTATAAATACAAGACTGTGGATTGGGAAATAGAAAAGAAAAAGAGAAATATCTGAAAATAATATCACAGCACAACAAAGAATACAAAGTTAATGCTTAGTCGTTGTAACAGTTGTAACCCAGTGCAAACCACTGAAGCCGTGGGATTATTTTGTACTCTGTACCTATCTTTTATAGCTGGAAATATCCACATGCCGATTGCCGACTTTGGAGAACTTTTAAATTTAAAATTATCATCTAACAACCCTGGAGGCTTTATAATGAAAGGGAAAAAAAAAACGTGCCGAAGTATTAAAAGTTCGAACTCCCCTCTCTAATCTTTGTTGAGCTGGTGGGCGGGAAAAGGACAAAAATAATATTTTTTAAAAATAATTTTAAAAATATATCACTTTTATAAATATTTTAAGAAATATATCAATTGAAATCAGTGCACATAAAATTAGCATTTTGAATGTAAATTTTGATTAAAATAGGAAAAAGATATGAATGGAAAAGGAGAAAGATAGGAAAAGGAGATGTGGGACTAATGATAGGTTGATAAAATTGATATTTAAATATCGTTTTTAGTTTTAAGTAATATATATTTTAGATTATTTTTTTAAATAATGTATTTACATGATTATTTTTGAAAATAATAATATATTTTTTTTCTTTTCCGAAGCTGGGTTGTATTACCGTAGTAATTGCAAGCGAGCATTTTTGGGCGAGATAGGATTAGTAGGTTGGGAATGGAAATCGTCTGACAAATTGTGATAAATGGGGTAGTAGTCCTGACACAATTATTGTACCCAATGGTTCGTTGCCACATTTGTATGTTACTTAAGCTGAGAAAACCTAGACATCATAGAAGAAAACGACAAGGACGATTTTAGTCTACTCACAGTAGCAATGATAACGTGTTCAATTATGTTTCGCTTTCCGACCTGACAAATAAAAGTGGATATTTTTCTTTGTCCATTTCACACACTGCTTCAACATGGCCTGGTTCATCCATGGAACTTATGTCAAAATGTTTTAATATAATCCATCAGAGTTCAAGAACTTGTTAAGGAGAATGAGTACACTCCCATCGCGGTTTCCGACTATCATGCTCCATACTACACTCGAATAGCTGTTATTTTATCAATAGGCTTTATTCTGTTTCAAGCTATTTGAAGCATTTCATGTTCACAATTCATTATGAACTTCATTGCTAAAATGATAGTACGACTAGGGTATTTCTTTGAACTATATCCTGGCCACCGTTGCCGTCGTCCTGAGCAACTTCCCTTGCCAACCATTCTGTTCTTTCGGCGAGACTTGCTTCGAACCTCCCCGAACTCACTCCGAATAAAGTCTTGCTTTTATGTAAACATGCATCATATGATTTTGGTTAAATTATTTTATCTTAGCGACAAGGACGGTTTTCTCTCTCCTGTTTAGTCTACTCACAATAGCAACGATAACGTGATCAATTATGTTTCGCTTTCCGACCTCACAAATAAAACTTAAAGGGAAAAAATAATAGAAATTGAAAAAAAGTCAGAGAAAAGCCTATTCAATGCAAATGGAAAGCGTCTACTTGTATCAGGGAAAATCACATGATAAAGGAAGAAAGTCTGGATCCAAATTCAAATAAAGTATAAAAGGCTTTATTGGTGCAATAAGGAACTAAATGTTATTGAAAATGGTGTAACTATGTGTGTTGCATTTAGTATATTTAATTTGGGTTCATGTTTGGTGTGACATTCGTATGTGTGTATGCAATATCTCCATACTAGGTTTTATAGCTTACCCATTTAGGATTCAAACATTTTAGGTACAAAGGATACTTAGAAGTTCATGCTGAAACTTTGCTATGAGTTAGATTGTAATAATTTGACCGTCAATTACATAATGAAATAGACTTAAATTTAAATTGGAAACTCATAGAGTAGTATTGAAGTTTCTTAGTTTTGATAAATTTTGAACTATCAATTGTAATTAATGAATTTCACAAGCAAATTTGTATATGAGAGATCTTGGAGATTTATGAATTTAAAGGTTATTTATGGTTTTAGTTAATTTTTGAGCCTTGCATGCTCTTGCTATGGTAAGATTATGCATCGCGTTGTATCGCTCTAGGGGGTATGACATATTAGATTGTATTGAATAATCCTATACTTTTAACAAAATAAATCCTCCATATATACTATTTTAAGAAACAAACCCTCTAGGGTTACTTCATCAATCGTTTGTAGCCTCATCATGAAGTTTGGATTAAATTGGAGGAAATTTTTCAAAAACCCAAAATCTAGCTTTTTTTTAACTAAGGTATTACAAAGTTATTAAAAATAAAATATATGACTCTATATTTTTGGTTTGATTTTATCTTTTTAATCTAGAGATAATATAAGCCAAAATTAATTCAAATGTCTCCATTTAAAAAATTTTCAAGCCAAAATAAACTAAAAAAGAAAAAAATTGGCTTGGTTCAGTTCAATTTGACACATTTGTCCTTATTACACCCCTTACTTACCCACTTCCCTTCTCCCCCTTTCCTCCTTCATTATATTCCTAATTCAAATCTCTTTTGGCAATGGTAGTAGACTATTGCAAACCCCTTCTTCTTCTTCTTCTTCTTCTTCTTATCTATAAGCATTTGCATGGGTCAAACTTAGGGATATATTTAAGGGGGGTTGATAGGGGTCCCATCCCCCTCATGCTTGGGAAAAAGTTCATTTAAGAAAATTAAAAAAAAAAATATTAAATGTATGTTTTTAAAAGCAAATTATGACTTAATAATAAACATAGCAAAGTGGTTAAATGTTTGGTTTTATAGATTTAAGGTCTTGGTTCAAATCCCATAAGAGTCATTTTGCTTTTTTCCATATGCATTTATTGCTTGAGTGGCATTATCTTTTTTTTTTTTTTCATCTTTCTTTTTTCACAATAACCAATTCATTCATTGCATAATTATATTTAACTAAATAAATTCTTTGCTATTTTTTTATTGGAAGTACATTATAAACAATAATTACATTGTCCATATTACAAATGTTTTGGTCTTATAACATAAACTATTGGTAAACAAATCAATTATATGACTTTGTTTAATAACATTTCTTTTCAATTAAAATTATGGAAATAGATATGAATTATTTAATGATTGATTGCCTAATAACTTATATTCAAATGATACTTTTTTTTAGCATTACTAATGAAGCAATCATCCAATGTTATCTTGAAAGAAATAATACAGTACATATATTTTTGTCAATTTGCTCTTTTTGCTTACAATTTCTTGTTTAAATATTTTTTAATTTATTTTTTTTGAAAGCAAAAATTTTGTAAGTTTATTGATTATATATATTTTTATAAATTAAAAATTAAATTTCAGTTAATATACATGTGATAATGAAAAGGTAAGGATTTATTATTTTAACTTCTTATAAAGTATATTGATTACCTTTAATTATTTCTTAAAAGAATTTTTTATCCTATTAATTAAGATAAGTTCGCATCCCCTTCCCCACCCTCCACCTGATCGTATGACCTTGAATCCGTCCCTAGTCGAACTCACACATGCAACTAGGAACGTATCACTAACCCATTCTATAGCTATGAGTTATGGATCAGACCTCCAACCATTGGATTTCTAGAGTATGTATCCATTTTATTTAGATAAAGAGGAGAAAGATAGAGATGAGGGAGGTCGATTGTGATCAATCACCATAACCATTGTAGTGATATTTGACCACTGTGGTTCCAAGATGAAAAAAAAAAAGGGAAGAAAAATAGATGAAATACTATGGCATACTCAAATGAATCTTTTTAAGGAAGGTGAGGGAAGGTAGGGTGGGGGAGGGGAGGGGAAGGGAAGGGATTTAAGGGGCATGTGTGGGTTCAAATTGCTTACGTGTGGGAATGGTAATGAGATGGGAAAAATTTGATATCCATGGCGCATTTATCCGAAGGAATAGTATCGGGCAATGCATTCCAAAGCCTAGGGCAATTATGGTAGGGAAAATGGATCTTATGGGACAATAGTGGCAGTAATGTCTAGAGGTGAACCTTAGTCTTTTATTTATATTATATCATTATATACATAAACACTTACATACATGTAAACATATATGTAAATATGATCTTTGTTTCCATTCTTATCCTTCTCATTTTCATGTGCAACAAATTTTATAAAGACTCTAGTCCAATCATTTTTCTCTTCATCAATTTTTTTCCTCTTTTTGTCATTTTAAAATGTGATGTAAAATATAGAATGCTTAGTTGATAGAACATGCTTTACATTAAACTTTGAATGACAATGTCGACCATTTCCTAGTGAGCACTCAAGCACTTTAGTATGGGATAGGTACTGTTCTTGCAATCGTTTTCTCGTTTGAACTGGAGGAGTGGGAGCATTCAGTTCCATTACTAGTGATCGATACCATGATTTTATACTCCCTCGTCATCTGAACCCATGGTTGAGTGGGTCACTTGTGATATTGCCAAAAATAATTTTGTCATGAAAAATGCATTCCTTTCTTTATGTTGGAGTTAGTCTCGTGCCTCTAGAAAGATTTGAACCAGTGTGGATGATGCTTATTTCATCATATGGTACTTGTATATTAATAATATTTTACAAAATTGTTATATATCCAATTTTCTTAGTATTTGTATGCTACTAACAAATCCACATGATGTAATAGTACTACTAAAGTCTAAAGATTGTAAGATAAAACTTCTCTTAATTTGAATATATATATAATGTAATTAAAGAGGGCGCTATTGCAAATTGCATTAAATGGAGGTTAGATTTTATTAAGTTTAGTTTACTTGCTACTTTGAGTGGGTGGCTTTTCTAGCCTTTCAGGCTATTCCGTTACCTTTCAAAGACAAAATTAACCCACTTTTCTTGGCTCTTGTGCTCTTAAGTAAGATGGGTATGACGCATGTTGATACGCTTTACCCTTTGGACTGAATTAAATAGTATTTTATGATTTAATTTTTTTATAACTTTAAACTAAATGATATGTATAGTTTATAATTTTTTTAATAAAAATAAATAGTTTGATTTGATTCGATTTAGTTTTAACAATAATCTTTACTTTGCTCTAAAAATTTCAATGGTTGTCTTTTCTGCGAAATGGAGTAATTGATTCTGTTAAAAAAGGGTTGAAATCAAAATATTTGTCTTCCATATGTTTCTTTAATGTGCTCATGAACATCCTTGGTATTATAAAACCACTAATATTTTGATTCAACTCCTCGAGGAACGTCACCCCTCTGGTTAAATTGGTGAATGAACGTGCCGGTTCTGTCCACTAGTATATTTTACTTTGTTTGCCTTACTCATTCTTTAGGAGTGGTTACTCATTTGCATTGACTAGAATTGCTTGCCACTTGCTAGGTCTTCTATCCCAAATTCTTTAGGGTTTTGTTTGGTTATTATACTTTTATGATATAGTATTGAACAAAAAATTTAATTTATTGTTTTGTTTGCATATTGACCTAAGTTATTTGAGAAAAAGTCTTTTGAAGTACTAGATTAAAATTAAAAAAATTGTAATATATATTTGGAATAATGTCATAAATGCTACATAAACTTTCATTTTGAAAATTTTAATATCCAATTCAAAATTTTTACGTTAGTGTTCCCAAGTTAAATTTCCTAATGGTGTTTGTCTAGTCATATAACTTAGCAAATTAGTGCTTGACACTTGGTAGGTGTATAAAAAATGTCCATCATGATAATAGTTGGTGCACATGTGGAAGGTAGTAAAGAAAACTTTAAAATCTAAAAAATAAAACAAAATAAAGACAATGGTAGAGAAAATGATAAGGGTGAGTAATGGAGGTATTTTTAACCTTTTGCTATTAGAGCATTTAAACTCTCTTAATAAACTTGTCTGCCTTTCTTTCCCTTTCACACAAAAGTTACACCTTAGGAGACTATAGCTTTGGCAAGCCCCTTTTCTCACTAAAAGTTACACCTTAGGAGACTATACTTTATTTATTTATTTATTTTTTCTAGTTAGATGATTGGTCTACATATGTTTCCATATCCTTAGTTGTTTGAATGTCGTGTGGTGGAATTGTTAGTGTAGTTTGACGATAAGTGGTGCAAAGGTAGTGAAACAAGTTTGTGGGTTCAGGAAGAACTTGAGGTTATTTGATGTAATTGAAGCAAGTAAGTGATTTATGATGGAGAAATTAGGGTTTTTGGCACATCCTTGAAGAACAAGGGAGAACATGAACAAGAACACGATCCTATTTATGTATTTCTAGTATACAACACACACAAAGCATGGGCCCAAAGCCAATCCCAGGGAACAGTAAAGCTTCATAGGGTCTTTCTGTCCAGGTGCAGGTAGTCCGCATTTTCACAGACATGTCTATTTCACCGAGTCTCTCTCCGAGACAGTGCCCAGATCGTTACGCCTTTCGTGCGGGTCGGAACTTACCCGACAAGGAATTTCGCTACCTTAGGACCGTTATAGTTACGGCCGCCGTTCACCGGGGCTTCGGTCGCCGGCTCCCCTGTCATCAGGTCACCAACTTCCTTGACCTTCCGGCACTGGGCAGGCGTCAGCCCCCATACATGGTCTTACGACTTTGCGGAGACCTGTGTTTTTGGTAAACAGTCGCCCGGGCCTGGTCACTGCGACCCCCTTTGTGAGGAGGCACCCCTTCTCCCGAAGGGGTTTTTGGCACATCCTTGAAGAACAAGGGAGAACATGAACAAGAACACGATCCTATTTATGTATTTCTAGTATACAACACACACAAAGCATGGACATGATCTTGATAGTGAACAATGAAGTTTCGACTAGAGAAGTTCATGACCATGATCATGCCCATAATCCTACCTATGAACCTAGTTTGTGCCCATGATCATAGACTCTTCTTTTTTCATCATAGAGAGGTTCATGCCCATGATCCTGTCCGCAAACCTTGTTCATACCCATGAACTTGATCAGCCCATAAACCTCATTGCTTCTTTAAAATAGTGTTTTCTTATATCTTTTGTCTTCCAATGTTTTTCTAATGCTTCTTTAATCTACACTAGGATAAGTATAGGATAGATTATCACTATTTAGGATTTTAAATTCAGTTGTTCATGCAATTGTGACTAGGTGTTGGATTAGCTAGAGTTGATTATAGTACAAATAGTGCGACTTTAGGTATGTGTATACCATATTTGTTGCTTATGGTTATTAGGTTAGTATTGAAAATGAACCTAAAGTATATTTGGTTAAATAATTGGTAGTTGTGTGTGCTTAGCTTAGCTTAAGGATTTGTAGTATTAGAACCTTATGGGGTACCTATTGATTGGTATGTGGCAACGTCCTTAGTGGAGTTGCATATTGAAATGATTTAGTAGATTTACGTAACTCATGGGTGCTGGGACATGTCAACACCCCATTTTTGCCCTAAAGATAAAAAAAAGATTAATAATAATCAATTTCCAATTTTTCCCAATTTTTTCCAATTTGTCACTAATTTAGCAATAATAATAAAAATGTTCAAAAAATAAAAATAAATAGGAAAATACATCAATTTTGAGAAATAATTTCAAAAATAGCAATAATAAGGATTAAATAATTTTTACAAATTTTTGAAATGCCAAAAAAATACAAAAAAATGGAAAAATTGCATCTCATATATACAATTTGCGATGTAAATAAAACCGGGAAATTGGGCTAGCTCAGCTGGCTCGTGTGTGCGCCTAGGGACGTGCGGGAAGCCAGAGGTCTCGAGTTCGAATCCCCCCGCGTGGGCTCGGCAAAAATTTTTCTTTTTTTTCCCTAGAGTTGTCACGTGGCAGTATGTGATTGGCCGAGAGGAAACACGTGCCTCGCACGTGGTCGTCTTCTTCCTCGAGCCCAGCCGGAGAAAAATTCGACAGAAGTCCGATAAGGCCGAAATTACTGGATTTCTTCGAATTTTTTTGGATTTCAATAAATCTAAAACCGAATTATCCAGATAAATCACAAGATTACAACAAATCGGCATCAAATAGGCTGGATAAAATCAAATCTAAAAAACGGAAAAATTCGGATTTATCCAAATTGGCGGATTTGAGCTTATCCAAGACGGCTTCTGAGCAACTATAAATAGGGATTGAAGGCAGGAGCAAAGCAGACAGATCAAAAGCGAGAGAAAGTGAGAGAAAAGAGAGAATCAAAGTCCACCGGAGGAGTTCGAAGCCGCGACCGCCGATTAGGAGTTGAGCAACCACCAGGAGGCGTTTCTGGAGTAAACCACCGCCACCATTGGATTCCTCATCCTCGATAACCTAGGATTCGACACCTCAACCGTTGAAGAAGACCGTCGGAACGCCGTTAACGAGCACTCCCCGTCGCCGTGTCCGACCGACCTTACCCTAACCGCTTCGACCCGACACACCCGACCTGCGTACCGACCCGGATCCAGGTAAGTCGGATTTTTCCGATTTTCTTTAATTTATTATTTATTTGATTTATTTATTTCGAATTAATTATTTGTTATTTATTTACTTATTGGTTATTTATTTACTTATGTGTTATTTATATTTCAATAAGTAGAAAAAATGTTAGAAAATAAATCTTTAGGATTTAATGATATAAAAATAAAAAAATAAAAAATATAGAAAATAATAAAAATATTAGAAAAAAAATGATAATAAAACTTTAGGTGTTAAAATAGGATAGATAAGAATCTAGGAGGAAAATTTTTAAATAAAATAAAAATTATGAAAAATTAATAAAAACTAATAAAAATTAAAAATTAATAAAAATTAATAAAAATTTATAATAGTAGAAATAAGTTGAAAAATAGAAGAAAAAAGAGTTTTATCACCTAGAAAAAAAAAGTATTTTCTCAAATAAATCCAAAATTGATGTTTTCCCTTCAAATTATTATTTTCAAAAATCAAATTAAAGCTTAGGCTTAGATTTTTTTTAGAAAAAATCCCAAGATAGTAAAAACATAAATCAAAAGAGATTTCACAATTAAAATTCACAAACACACTTAAGGTATTTAGGAAAAGCGAACTACGGCTTGCTTGATCCTGAATAGCAGGTACGTAGGCACCCATTTGGAGCAACTTTAAAAAGAATAAAAAATCATTTTCTTAGAATAATTCAAAACACAATAAAAGGAAACAAAAATTAAATAAAAGACATTTCTAAATGGGGATAATTTTAGGATATTAGGTGGTAACCTTGGTGTTTTAATAGGTTAGCCTCCGAACTTAGAAATTCTGGTTTTCCCTTTTCCTCTTTTCGCAAAAATGAGAATAGGAAATCACGACGACTAGTGGTCCAAATTAAGACTAATCCGCTCCTTTAGTCTTAATTCAATCTTTCCCAAACAACAGTTGGGTGGCGACTCCAAAATTAAACGAAGTTTCTAACTCAAGTCGATGATCTATATTAGATGAGCATAGGTGATGAGATCCATGATGAGAGTCAAGCCAGAAGAAGGAATGTAGATCCTCTTGAAGTGCCGCCTGGACCGATCACAAGAAGTCGAGTGAAACGACTCAAGGAAGCACTTAACGGGTTGATAAAGGATGTCCATGAAGCCGGGAAGGATTGGGGCAATCATGAAGTTGGAATGGGTTGGAACAACCATAGGAAGACCCTTGCTCTTATACAAGTCACACCGGACACGGGTTGAAGAGGGCGTGTACTTTCAAGGCACGACCATGTAGGACTCTCAAGATTGCCTAGAATCATACACGGCTAGATACACGGTTAAAAGGCACGGCCGTGTATGGAGTCAAGCAAATCCACAGAAAGATACACGGCTAAAGTACACGGGTGTGTATGTTGCCAGAAGTTGCACAGACAGATACACGGTCAAAGTACACGGGCGTGTATGTTGCCAGAAGTTGCACAGACAAGTACACGGCCAAAGTACACGGGCGTGTACACAAGCCGTGTATCCCCTGTCAGCCAGCTTGTTCTGTTTCGCGTTTTTATGTCACTTAACTAAACTACATCGTTTTGGACTTGTTTTTACACGAATTGTAACCCTAGTATAAAAGCTCCTAGGGTTTAGAACATTAGAGATTAGACATCATTGAACATTAAACACTTTTGAGAGGCACCTCTCTTGGTTCTTCAAGAACTTAATTCGAACTTATCGGATTGATTTCCGTGGCGTTCATCCCGACTTATCAATCGGTTTTCCATCCCGATTGTGGCGTCTTCACTTTTATACCAAGGTTCTTGTCTCGCTTATAGACAACGGGTCGCGGTTTTCCACTTTAGGTGTTTGGGCGTCTTAGGCAACGAATTTCCGAACGTATTGGTATTGGGTTTCGTCACGAGTTGGCGTGGTTCGTATCAATAGGGTCTAGTCTAGATCGGATTAGGAATTGGAAAATTCAAAAATTAGACTCAACAGGATGGAAACTCCACTGGGGACCCTCATTCCAGTAGGCTAGCCACCTAAATCTCCTCAAGATGTTCTTTTAAAGAAATGTCTTTTAATTATTATTCTATTGCTAACTTTTCAGGGATTAGCTAAGTTTAGTTTTCTTTACTTTGGGGTTTGCATGCATGCATATGTTTGTGTGAGTAGATGCGGTCGAACCCGGATCGTCCTAGAACCCTAAGACGGGGAGCCATTGTGTAGGTTTCGGGCGAAGTGAGTTGATCATCGTTCGGGACCGATTAGGCTACCCCACCCAATGCTTCGATATGGCCTGAGATCCATTTCTCCGAGAATGTAGGAGGCCATAGAGCTTGGGGACCAGTTAGAACCAACCTATTTTGCATACATAAGTCATGGGTTGACAATTGATGATAATGTAATAAATTGTTGTTTTGTTCATGGAGTTCGGATCTATTTCCCTGTAATATTTTCATAGTTCTGGTTGTAATTAGGGAATTTCTTGTTGTAATAGATGGCTAGTACCGCAGTCGATTGCCTCCTCCACAAAGAAATTCGGGTGTACAAACCTTTGGACCTAAAGTTGGTACCGGACCATTGGTTTACCTTGTACAATCCAGAGGAGCAGGCCTTCATGCAGCAAAAGATAGGGCCTATCCTCTCACTAACAAAGATAGAGGTGAATTTGCCTTTGGTACGGGCCATGCTCCAGTTATGAGAAGTAGAGCCCGCAGCTTTCTTTATCGGGCCACATGAAATCACCCCTACCCTAGAAGAGTACACCTAGCTGCTATAGGCTCCAGCACTGACTGATCAAATCTATGTGCCAGATCTCGAGGCCGGGCCAGCCGGTACCTTCAGCAGACTACTAGGTATCTGCAAAACAGCAGTCAACAAAACCCTAGCAGACTATAATGGATACTGCATACGGATGGACGATTTGGAAGCCTGGTTCATTGCCCGAGAAGACAATGGGGATAGAAAAGACATACTGTGTGGGGACCCCAAGACTTACAGATAGAGAAGGGTGAATGCTTTCATCTTGACAGCTTTCGCCACCATACTATTCCCCACCGGAACTTTCTACGTTCACTACCGGGTTGCAGAGCTGGTGACCCAATTCCTGGAAGGAAGATCTTACATCCCGGCTCTATTGGCTGAACAGATTCGAAACTTAAACTTCCTCAAGAAAAAAGGCCATGGGATCCTCCGCTCAAGCATCAACCTTATGCTGATATGGTTCGTAAGCTACCTTAAGTGTTTCGGGCTGAACATGGTTCGGAAAACCTTGGCCCGGCAGGTGGACCTTGTGGATTCATGCATAGAAAAAATAAAGCTACCCGACGACCTTACCAGCCACAGTTGGGTAGAAGTGCTTAGAAGCTTCAGTGCCGAGGATATTCTGTGGACAGCCAGGTGGAGTTGCTGCGGCAAAATTATTTTGACCTGCAGTAATTTTCAAGCCGTGCCTTTGATCGGAATCAATGGATGTATTGGATATCACCCCAATTCGGTGGTCCGCCAGTTTGGTACTATCCAAGACATAGTTTATCGGCCCTCGCTGGAAGCAGTTACCTTCGAGTACCAAGATCCGAACCTGCTGGTGGCTGAAAAGTTTGCTAAGCTGGTAGAGGTCAAAGCACTTTGGGAAGCCAGAATTGAAAGCCCGAATGTAGACCTCGGGGAGCTAGATGGTGAAGTGGGAAAGCACCGAGCCACTAGAGAGTTTGTAATCCGCCAGCTGTACCAGACAGGGGAGAGAGCATACCGGGTTCCAAACGTCACCCATCCATGGCCAGACAAGATAAATCCAGAGCTGGAAATTTACCTAGAGCAGGTCAAGGCCCGGATGTAGGTATACTTTGAAGCTACAGATTATAAGAAGACATCTGGAAAGGATGATTCAAGGAATCCTACCAAAGGAATAAAGCCTTGGAAGCTCAGTTAGAAAAGACCAAGGCCAGAGTCGAAGAACTGGAAGCCGTCATCAACGGGAAGCCTGAGCCTCCACAATAGAAGACCAAAAGAGCTAGGAAATAGATCATCATTTGTAATCTTTTATTTTTCTTTAAATATCAAACTCCAAAATTTCCAATATTAATAAAAGTGAAAGTTTCAATATTACATTGTCAATCAATTGTCAACCCTTTTTATTTTTAGCATCTGTGTGACACATGCATAGCATTTTGCATACATTATACTAAAGAAAAAACAAAATGCGCGCTAGGTATCAAGATAGCTCCCAAGCAACTGAACCCTCCCAGAAGCCCAATTCGCACACGTTCAAGAACAAAAATGGCCAACAGTAGCAACAACCGCAACAACACAAATGCTGAAGCTGCCTCAGACTCCAGGATCGTATCCCTAGAACAAACGGTCCAAAATTGGCTGCCTAGGTCCACCTCTTAACTGAAAGCATCGGCTTCCTTCGCATCACTCAGCCAACCCAGGAAGAACATTCAGGGGCCAGGAAAGGGAAAGCAGTGGAGGGACAGCCTCCGGAGTATGAAGATGATACGAACCACGTCAACTCGTGACGAAACCTAATACCAATACGTTCGGAAATTCGTTGCCTAAGACGCCCAAACACCTAAAGTGGAAAACCGCGACCCGCTGTCTATAAGCGAGACAAGAACCTTGGTATAAAAGTGAAGACGCCACAATCGGGATGGAAAACCGATTGATAAGTCGGGATGAACGCTACGGAAATCAATCCGATAAGTTCGAATTAAGTTCTTGAAGAACCAAGAGAGGTGCCTCTCAAAAGTGTTTAATGTTCAATGATGTCTAATCTCTAATGTTCTAAACCCTAGGAGCTTTTATACTAGGGTTACAATTCGTGTAAAAACAAGTCCAAAATGACGTAGTTTAGTTAAGTGACATAAAAACGCGAAACAGAACAAGCTGGCCGACAGGGGATACACGGCTTGTGTATACGCCCGTGTACTTTGGCCGTGTACTTGTCTGTGCAACTTCTGGCAACATACACGCCCGTGTACTTTGACCGTGTATCTATCTGTGCAACTTCTGGCAACATACACGCCCGTGTACTTTAGCCGTGTATCTTTCTGTGGATTTGCTTGACTCCATACACGGCCGTGCCTTTTAACCGTGTATGATTCTAGGCAATCTTGAGAGTCCTACACGGCCGTACCTTGAAAGTACACGCCCTCTTCAACCCGTGTCCGGTGTGACTTGTATAAGAGCAAGGGTCTTCCTATGGTTGTTCCAATCCATTCCAACTTCATGATTGCCCCAATCCTTCCCAGCTTCATGGACATCCTTTATCAACCCGTTAAGTGCTTCCTTGAGTCGTTTCGCTCGACTTCTTGTGATCGGTCCAGGCGGCACTTCAAGAGGATCTACATTCCTTCTTCCGGCTTGACTCTCATCATGGATCTCATCATTCCCCTCCTCTTGAAAAGGATTTGTCCTCAAATCGTCACCTACATCACAAAGGACTCAGATCAGTAACATTAAATGTGGCACTTACTTGATACTCACCAGGCAAATCTATCTTGTATGCATTGTCGTTGATGCGCTCAAGAACTTGAAATGGTCCATCGCCTCTAGGAAGTAGTTTAGATCGACGCTGCATGGGAAACCGCTCTTTGCGCATGTGCACCCAAACCCAATCGCCAGGTTCAAAAACAGCTTTTCGACGACCCTTGTTGGCTTGTTTCACATACTGCTCTGTTCGTCGCTCAATGTTCAGCCTTGCCTTTTCATGGATCATGATGTTGTTGATGGCGCGACAGTCAACACACATTCTCCATGATCCATCCTTCTTAGGCACCAAAATCACAGGCACTGCACATGGACTCATGCCTTCTCTCACGTATCCCTTCTCCATTAATTCATCAAACGGCCTTTGGAGTTCCTTCGGAAAGACATCTTCAAAGTCCTGCACAAGAGACACAACCACACTAGGCAAAGAGTTAGATAAGTCGTTAGTAGTCGAACATGTTTCCTTAAAAACTAGCAACAACATAGGTTGCCTCATCACTAACGCTCTCCTTACTACACTCGCTCTTACCACACAACTCTCCTTTTGCAAGGCTGCCCTCTCCTTTTCACTCACCACCAAAGTTGATTCCCCTTCAACTTGGCCTCTCACACTCTTTCCAGCCTTCCTCTCCTTTTCCTTTTGATCTTGACTTTTATATTTTTTTCTTCTTCTCATTGTCTTTTGCTCTCTCACTCTCACTCTGCTTTTCACTCACCTTATGTTTTGCAAAAGACTGTTGTAGCTGCAATTGGTCCTCATACACTTGTTTAGGTGTTAAAGGTTTAAGGTTAAAAGTTTTTCCTTGGTGAACAAGCGTATACTTGTTAGAAAAGCCATCATGAACAACCTTCCTATCAAATTGCCATGGCCTCCCCAACAACACATGACATGCTTGCATTGGCACTACATCGCATAACACCTCATCCTCATACCTACCAATGCGAAAACCAATCAAGGCTTGCTTACTCACCTTAGTCTCACCACTATCATTCAACCACTGCAATTTATATGGACTAGGGTGTCTAACAGTTTTGAGCCCCAGCCTCTCAACAATAAAATTGCTCACTACATTGGTGCAGCTCCCTCCATCAATGATCAAACTACAAATGTGATCTCCTAAATAACATCTAGTATGAAATATATTTTCTCTTTGCACCTCCTCTTCTTCCTTCACTTGCACATTCAGCGCTCGCTTCACTACTGCCACTAGCCTTCCCATTGCAGGCTCCTCATCATCACTAACATCCTCTAATGGTGGCATATCATCTTCTTCACTATCCCCCTCAGTCTCATACTCACCATCATCACGCAAAATCATCACACGCCTATTTGGACATTGACTAGCAATATGGCCTCTACCTTGACATTTAAAGCATCTAATGTCACGATTTCTAGAAGTAGAAGATTCAGGGTTACCTTGATTACCAGGAGTAGAACCCGCTTGCCTCAGCTCCCCTTTTGGTTTGGTAGGTAAAGGCTTTTCTTCCTTCTTCCATTGATTAGTCTTCCAAGTGGATGAACCATTACCCTGTTGAAATCGTGCACTACTACTACCCTTTCGCTTGTGCTGGTTCTCAACCTTTATAGCCATGTGAACTATATCCTCCAATTCTACATAATGCTGCAATTCAACTACATTTTGGATTTCTCTATTCAACCCAGCAAGGAATCTAGCCATTGTAGCCTCTCTATCCTCTTCTACATTCGCCCTAATCATAGTGACTTCCATCTCCTTGAAGTACTCATCTACACTTCGGCTTCCCTGCCTCAGAGTTTGCAACTTGTTGTGCAATTCACGATAGTAATACGCAGGTATAAACCGCTTTCTCATCACTCTTTTCATCTCTTCCCAAGACTCAATAGGTGGCTCGCCACTCCTTCTTCTATTCAACATTAATTGATCCCACCACACTATAGCATAATCTGAAAATTCAATGGCAGCAAGTTTCACCTTCTTTCTCCCACTATAGTTGTGACAATCAAACACCATCTCCACCTTTTTCTCCCATTCTAAATACGCCTCGAGATCATTCTTCCCTTGGAAAGGAGGAATCTTCATCTTTATGCTACTCAATTGATCATCCTCTCTATTCCTATCTCCTTTATCTTCCCAATCTCTAGTCCCTCTATTCCGACCACTATACCCTCTATAACTCCCAACAGAAGGCTCATCAAAGTCATCACCCGACATTTCATCTCCACCCCTCGGTACTCTCCTAGAACGACTCTCCCTCTTATGCCCTTGGAATACGTTTGTGGATTGCTCTAGTCTTTGCTCCACCGTCTCATGAATTTGTTCCATTACTTCTTGGAACATCCTCTTCATTTCTCCCCTCAACGCCTCAATTACTAACCTAGCATCAAACCTTCCCCTCTCACCTTCCGGAGAATGTTGTCTTGACATAGTTCCTGCAGAAAAGATTAGTACAACACAAATATATATATGATCAAACCTCACGATACACTCCCTTATGTGTTTCGCTCAAATGATGATATCACACAGTCACTCGTGTATTCTCACAAACAACGATGATATCACTCACCAATTTCCTCTTCTCAATTCTCTTGGAACTAACCCGAACTACATCAATTTCCTTCTGTAGAATTCAAAACCAACTCTAGGGTTCGTAAAATTTTCCTTTATTTTTCTATCCGAATTTTTTTTTTGTGTCTCTTTTTTTTTTTTGACTTTTGATCACGTTTCTCTTTTCTTTTCTTTTCCCTTCTTTTTTTTTTTTTGGCTTTTGATCACGTTTCTCTTTTCTTTTCTTTTTTACAATCGACTAGTAAATACTACACTATCAAAAGACAATTAATATTGCGGAATTGAACACGATAATTGATATGAACGATTGGAGTTAGGGTTTTTGATATTACCTTCCTCAACCGAACTTGATGTTTTGACAAACCTAAGCTCTGATACCAAACTGATACGAACCACGCCAACTCGTGACGAAACCCAATACAAATACGTTCGGAAATTCGTTGCCTAAGACGCCCAAACACCTAAAGTGGAAAACGCGACCCGTTGTCTATAAGTGAGACAAGAACCTTGGTATTAAAGTGAAGAGCCACAATCGGGATGGAAAAACCGATTGATAAGTCGGGATGAACGCCATGGAAATCAATCCGATAAGTTCGAATTAAGTTCTTGAAGAACCAAGAGAGGTGCCTCTCAAAAGTGTTTAATGTTCAATGATGTCTAATCTCTAATGTTCTAAACCCTAGGAGCTTTTATACTAGGGTTACAATTCGTGTAAAAACAAGTCCAAAACGACGTAGTTTAGTTAAGTGACATAAAAACGCGAAATAGAACAAGCTGGCTGACAGGGGATACACGGCCTGTGTACACGCCCGTGTACTTTGGCCGTTGTACTTGTTGTGCAACTTCTGGCAACATACACGCCCGTGTATTTGACCGTGTATCTGTCTGTGCAACTTATGGCAACATACACGCCCGTGTACTTTAGCCGTGTATCTTTCTGTGATTTGCTTGACTCCATACACGGCCGTGCCTTTTAACCGTGTATCTAGTCGTGTATGATTCAAGGCAATCTTGAGAGTCCTACACGGCCGTGCCTTGAAAGTACACGCCCTCTTCAACCCGTGTCCGGTGTGACTTGTATAAGAGCAAGGGTCTTCCTATGGTTGTTCTAATCCATTCCAACTTCATGATTGCCCCAATCCTTCCCGGCTTCATGGACATCCTTTATCAACCCGTTAAGTGCTTCCTTGAGTCGTTTCGCTCGACTTCTTGTGATCGGTCCAGGCGGCACTTCAAGAGGATCTACATTCCTTCTTCCGGCTTGACCTCATCATGATCTCATCAGAAGAGATCAATTCCCACCTTAACCCGGCCTTTGAATATGAGCCGAAGATCAACCAGGGGCCAACCTCTGATGACCTGAAAAGAGAGATGGAAGAGAGACAGAAGGAAATGGAGAAGAGACTCTTCCAGCAGCTCTATGATAAGATGAAAACAATTGAGGGTCCTGATGGTTTCGAGCAGGTCGGGATCACCGGTCTGCCAGTGTACAGGGAAGAGGTATACCTTGAGAAGTTCAAGACCCCGAAGTTTGAAAAATACGATGGGACCGGGTGCCCCAAAATGCATACCAGGCTATATGCCCGAAAGATGAGCAAGTATACTCAATACGACCAACTCATGATCCAGACCTTCCAAGATAGCCTCATAGGCCCTGCATTGGTTTGGTACGCCCACCTGGACTTCAATAATGTCAACACTTGGGAAAAATTAGCCCGGGTATTCTACGACTAGTATAAGTTCAATATTGAGGTCGCCCCTTCCGTGATTGATCTGGGGAGTCTCCGGAAAAGACATACTGAGCCGTTTAAAGAGTATGCTCACCGCTGGAGAGCTCAGGCCGCCAGAGTGGCAATCTCAATATCTGAGAAGGAGTTGACATCCATATTTGTCAACACCTTAGACAAGACCTACTTTTCACATCTAGTAGGCCAGACCTCATCCAGCTTTGTAGAGGTGGTAGCGCAGGATGTCGGATTGAAAATGCCATCACCACCGGCAGACTCCAAATGATGGATCCTCTTAGGGTCACACCAACACAAAGGCCCTTAGGAGGTAATAGAGCTAAGGAGCCTACCGTCAGCACTGTCCATTCCGGTAAGGCAGAAAAACTAGAACTCGTGTGACATTTCAGACCATGAGTACCCCAGCTCAGCAATCCATGACAGGTCATACCCAGGCCACCAGGGTCCCAAGGCAGTTCACTCCAATCCCCATCCCGCTCAGTAAGTCTTTGCTCGGTTAAGGGCGGACAACTTGATTAGCTTTGAGATCCCTAACGACCGGTACAAGCCCAAGAATTTTGACTCAAGCCTCAAATGTGACTACCATATGGGTCAAGAGGGGCATTCTATAGATAGGTGCTAGAGGCTCCGGCACAAAATCCAAGACCTAATTGATGCAGGAATCGTACAACTGGATTTTGTGAGCACCCCAGCACCTAATGTCAACACCAACCCGCTGCCCAATCATAAGCCCACCATTAACATGATCACATCTGAGGAGTCAACTCCCAAGGAAGCCCCTAAGCAGAAGACAACGGACCAACAGAAAAAGCAATCCCATCAAGCTCTAGAGAAAGCCCTAAAGGCACATACCAAAAGAAGATGGTTAGCTAGAGACCCAACAATCGACACTTTGGGAGAATCACACGAGAGGTTTGAATACTTGGTAAACTATTCTTACACCCCAACGGAGTATGGGCCACTTAGTGGATGGGGGCCAGAGTTTGAGAAAGAGGACAACCCGCCGAAGGAAGAAGAGAAGACTATAAACATGATCAATTCTCATCAAAGCCCAGGGTTATAAAATGCTATGAGGGACAGTCAACCGAGATACAGATCCCAAAGAAAAGATATGTATTTAATGTCCCGATACCGGCAGAAAGTTATAAGGCCGCACTTTTCGACTATCGGGCCCTCGAACAAGAGCGACCTCCTATGGTGGGAGGAATCACCCGCTTTGGGAGAATATATAACCCAAAGTATAGAACCCTGACCGAAGAGCCCAACGTAGAGAAAGGAGAGGAAGAGGAAGAGGGACTCGCTGCGTTTACAAAGATGGTCAAGGCGAGTGAATACAAGATAATGGAACAACTAAATAAAGTTCCAGCATAGATATCACTTATGGGCCTTCTTACAGCATCCGAGCCCCATAGGGAAGCACTCTTTAAAGTGCTCAAACAGATTCAGGTCCCAAAAGGCATCGTTACAGACAAGATAAGTCACGTGGCAGATTCTATTTTTACAATGGACCAGATATCTTTCTCTTCGAAAGAGCTAGGAGATGAGGGAGACCAACATACAAAAATATTGTTCATAGTGGTTAAGTGCAATGACACAATTGTCTCCCGGGTACTCATCGACAACGGATCATCCCTCAACATTTGCCCTTTGGCTATTCTCGACTTATTGGGGGTCGATCCAAGCAACATAAAGCCTAACTCAATGGTGGTAAGAGCTTTTGATGGGTCAAAAAGAGATATAGTAGGGGAGATGAACCTACTAGTGGAAATTGGTCCACAAGTATTCCACATATTTTTCCAAGTCCTCGACATCCCAAGGTCTTTCAACCTACTTTTGGGAAGACCCTGGATACACGTTGCTAGAGCCATCCCCCCTAGTCTCCACCAAAGGGTCAAATTCATTGCAAATGGGCAGATAGTCACTGTACTTGGCAAGCAGGATTACGCCATATACAAGGAGACTGCCATACCATATATTGGGGAGGAAGGTTCAGAAGACCTTGGACTACAAATTTTCAATGAAGTGAACGTGGTGACCAGCAAGGAGGGCCTTCAGTTTAAAGAGGGGCAGCAAGGAACGTTTGGACTAGGGTACGTTCCCACAGCCGAAGAAGAAGCGCAAGCAAAAGGTGTCAAAGGTAGAATGAAGGAGAAGCCAATCGACGCCCAGATGTGCATTCCACCTCTCAAACAATCTTTCCGAAGAGCAAATATTATTCAAGAGTCTCGGATAAATGAAGGTGACATCAACAATGGGAAACCAACCCCCTACATGTCCAATCAGCATCCGGCTCTGAACAATTGGTTTTGTTATCCTATCAATAGTTCTAGATCTCCTACCGACGAACATCAGGGATATTTCGTGCAGGTAGAAAATAAAAACGCTGATATCGTTTCCAACGTTGCTGGGTCAGTTGTTGAAGGCGATATCCTTGACCACGAAATAATATAAGAAAATTGGCAAAAACATGAACAAAGCAGAATTTCGATCGACGAGCCGGTGGAGACAGTAAATCTAGGATGCATGGAAAAACCTAAAAACTTCAAAATCGGGACCAGTTTGAGTGCCGAGCAAAAATGTGAGATAACCGAGCTATTAACAGAATATGCAGATGTGTTCGCCTGGTCATATGGTGACATGCCAGGACTAGACCAATCAATAGTAGTTCATAGGCTCCCCACAAGGGAAGATGTCAAACCTAAAAAACAAAAACTGAGAAGATTTAAGCCTGACATCTTGCTAAAGATTAAGGAAGAAGTCAAGAAACTGCTAGAAGTAGGGTTCATTAAAGTGTCCGATTACCCAGAATGGGTAGCAAATATAGTCCCTGTTATGAAAAAGAATGGAAAAGTACGCGTATGCGTAGACTTCCGGGACTTAAACCAAGCCACACTAAAGGATAACTTCCTCCTACCTCACATTGATGTTCTAGTAGACAACACTGCGGGAAACCATCTTTTCTCATTCATGGACGGTTTCTTAAGATATAATCAAATAAAAATGGTTGAAGAAGGCAAAACCAAAACGACTTTCATCACAACATGGGGAACTTTCTGTTACAAAGTCATGCCCTTCGGTTTGAAAAACGCCGGGGCAACGTATCAGAGAGCCATGGTCGCGATACTTCATGACATGATGCATCGAGAGGTCGAAGTATACGTTGACGACATGATAGCAAAATCTAAAGAAGGGGAAAGCCATATAGATATCCTGAGGAAATTGTTTAAACGACTAAGGAAATTCCAGCTCAAGTTAAACCTTGAGAAATGTACTTTCGGGGTCACAACGGGGAAATTGTTAGGATTTGTCATAAGCTAGAAAGGCATTAAAATCAACCCTGATAAAGTAAAGTCCATATTAGAGTTACCTTCCCCACGCTCCGTTAAAGAAGTAAGAAGCTTGCTGGGAAGATTAAATTATATAGCTTGTTTTATCTCACAGCTCACCGATAAGTGCCGGCCACTATTTCGTCTATTGAAGAAGAATGCCATAGTAGAATGGGATGATGAATGCGAAGAAGCATTCAGGACGATCAAAGACTACCTTATAAAACCTCCGGTCTTGATAGTCCCGAAGTAAGGAAAGCCCTTATTCTTATGCCTCACAATACTCCCTGAATCCATGGGTTGTGTGCTGGGGCAGAAAGATGAAGAGGGAAGAGAGCGTTCCATATGAGCAAGAAATTCACAGACGGGGAACAAAGGTACTTAGAGGTGGAGAAGACTTGTTGTGCTCTAATTTGGGTCATGCATCGACTAAGGCAATACACCCTTTACTATCATATTGAGCTACTGACAAAGCATGATCCCTTGAAATACTTGGCAGAGAAACCAGCTTTGATAGGGAGAATCTCTAAATGGCAAATGCTCCTATCCGAGTTTGACATCACATACATAAATCAGAACTCAATGAAAGGGCAAGCCTTAGCCGACCAATTGGCAGAACACCTTGTCGAGACAGATTCCCAAGAACTACAAGCCCAATTCTCGGACAAAAATATATTAATAGTGGAAGATATACCGGTAGAAGACTTTGGGATAGAGCAGAACCTGAAATGGAAACTGTTTTTCGATGGAGCCGCCAACGTATTCGGTTGCGGAGTTGGGGCAGTATTGATATCCCCAGATTGCACTCAATTCCCTGCAGTGACAAGACTTTCATTTCCCTATACCAATAATATCGTGGAATATGAGGCATGCATTCTTGGCCTCAAAATGACTTGCCAAATGAAAATCCGCGAATTAGAAGTATACGGAGATTCGTTGCTCATCATACTACAGACAAGAGGGGAATACAAGACTAAAGACCCCAAACTGGTATCGTATCATCAACACTTGACAGAGCTAATCGAAGAATTCAAGGTAATCACTTTCACATACATCCCGAGAACTTAGAATCAGTTTGCAAATGCACTCGCCACACTAGCATCTATGATCCAGATAACAGGAGCCGAAATCCAACCGATGAAAATAGACATCGAAAATCGGCCCACCTACTGTTTAACAATTGAAAAAGTACAAGACGACAAGCCCTGGTATCACGACATCAAGACCTTTCTCCAAGAAAGTAAATACCCTGAAATGGCTAGTAAGAATGACCAAAGAACACTCAGAAGGTTAGCAAGCCATTTCTTACTAAGTGGGTCTATACTCTACAAAAGATCATCTGATACCACCTTGTTGAGATGTGTGGACAAAAATGAAGCATGCGAATTGATGAAAGAGGTACATGAAAGAGTATGTGGACCTCATATGAATGGCTACATGTTAGCCCAAAAAATCATGAGGTTAGGATACTATTGGTTAACCATAGAATTAGATTGCATAAAATATGTCAAGCACTATCATCTGTGTCAAGAATACGCGAACCGGATAAATGCTCCGCCCAATGAGCTACATTTGTTGTCAGCACCATAGCCTTTCTCCATGTGGGGAATCGACATAATTGGCCCAATCACTCCGACAACATCCAATGGCTACAGGTTTATACTGGTAGCGATTGATTACTTCACCAAATGGGTAGAAGCTTCGTCATATGCCAATGTCACCAAAGGGGTAATAGTCGCTTCTTGAAAAGGGACATAATAGCTCGATATGGAGTTCTTGAGTCTATATCACTGACAACAGTACCAATCTTAACAACAAATCGATGACAGGTTTATGTCAACAATTCCGCATAAACCATAGAAATTCAACTCCTTACCGACCTCAGATGAATGGGGCAGTAGAAGCAGCTAACAAGAATATCAAAAAGATCATCGAGAAAATGACAACCACTTACAAAGATTGGCACGAAATGTTACCGTTTGCTCTCATGGCTTATAGGACTTCAATAAGAACATCTACTGAAGCTACCCCATATTCATTGGTATATGGTATTGAAGCAGTGCTACCAGTTGAAGTCGAAATACCATCATTCAGAATCTTGTCAGAAACTCAGCTAACTGAATCAGATTGGGTAAAGAAGAGGCTTGATCATCTAAATCTAATTGATGAAAAAAGACTTATCGCACTATGTATGGCCAGTGTTACCACAAAGGATGGCCCGGGCATTTAACAAGAAAATGAGGCCTCGATACTTCAATGAAGGGGATCTGGTGCTAAGGAAGGTTCTTCCGAACGCCCAAGACTCTAGAGGGAAATTTACCCCAAACTATGAGGGCCCTTATGTGGTGAAAAAGGTTCTGTCAGGAGGTGCTTTGATACTGACTCAAATGGATGGTCTGGAATTAAGAGACCCCATTAACACAGATGTTGTAAAGATGTACTATCCTTAGGCAAGGGAATTGAAAATTTGCCAATGTTTATGAAAGCCAATGTTCGATACAAATTTCTTTGAGTCGAGTTTTTACTTTTTACAAGCAAAGTTAATGTCCCTGAATGGTCAATAATCCCAATCAATTCTCATCGCAACAAATATTCCTAAAACCATTACCCATCACTTCACCAATAAATGATAAACACTAAAATAATAATGAATCTAAATAAATTTTGTAATATAATTCTATTCTTGAGCATTAAAACTTAGCGCATTAGTAGGATAACACTACCGGCAAAAGAGCCATGCGCACAAGAAAGGAAGCACATCAAGATTTTCAACCCCGTGTCAAGATGAGAAGAAGTGAAGCAGAAGCAAACCAGCACGAAGGTTCGGTTGTTTGGTTGCCATCCACGATAAATTGGCAAGCATATTAAAATGAATAACTATCATCATATCATGAAAAGCATCACATCATTTAGATCAGTCAGTAGAAAGCATATTAAAAAAGCATAAGATGAGTCAGCCCATAGTGGGGAACTTGTCTAAACATCCCCTTTAATAGGTTAGTCAGCCCAAGAGGGGCACTTTCCTAAATATCCTCTCTTAAGGTCAGCCTATAGGGGCACCTTTTTGAGACATTTTTATCATAGGTTAGTCAGCCCAAGAGGGGAACTTTCCTAAATATCTCTTTTAAGGTCACCCATAGGAGCACTTTTTTGAGACATTTTTATCATAGGTTAGTCAGCCTAAGAGGGGCACTTTCCTAAATATCCTCTCTTAAGGTCAGACCATAGGGGCACCCTTTTGAGATATTTTTATCATAAGTTAGTCAGCCCAAGAGGGGCACTTTCCTAAATATCCTCTCTTAAGGTCAGCCCATAGGGGTACCTTTTTGAGATATCTTTATCATAAGTTAGTTAGCCCAAGAGGGGCACTTTCCTAAATATCTTGTCTCAAGGTCAGCCCATAGGGGCACTTTTTGAGACATTTCCCCCAGGGTCGTTAGTCTAAGCAGACACGTCCCACTATAGGTTAGTCAGCCCAAGAGGGGCACTTTCCTAAATATCTTATCTCAAGGTCAACTCATAAGGGCACTTTTTGAGACATTTCCCCCAAGGTCATTAGTCTAAGAAGACACTTCCCGCTATAGGTCAATCAGCCCAAAGAAGGGGCACTTTCCTAGATTCCCTCGATTAGTTAGCTCAAAGGAGCACTTTTCGAATCCTCGATTAGTTAGCTCAAAGGAGCACTTTTCGAAACCCTCGATTAGTTCTGAGAGACTTTCGACCTCGATTAGTAGCTCAAGGAGCACTTTTCGAACCCATTGATTAGTTAGCTCAGAGGAGCACTTTTCGAATCTATCAATTAATCAACTCATGGGAGCACTTTTTCAAACTTTTGATAATCGATTAGTTAGCTCAATGGATCACTTTTCGGAGGTATTTTTCCAAACAGTTGCTAGTCTAGTCAGACGCTTCTGTTGACAGGTAGCCAGCTCATAAGGGCGCTTCATAAGATAATCTTCTTTTTAAGGTTGCTAGTCTGATAAGACGCTTCCTATCATCATTTATTCTACACTCCTAAACAATGCTTGAGATATTTCCTATCGCCAATTAGTCAGCCCATAAAGCACTTTTTGGGAAGGAACATTACTCTAAATTGTTAGGACCATTTTAAACTCGTGGGATTATTAGCTCTTTGAGTATTTTCCTACCAAAAAAACTAAATTCCAGATAATCAGCCAAACCAAGGCGTTATCTATTCAAATCAAGAGGCCAAAAATGGCGTCTTTCTTGTTTTTGTAGTTAAGTTTTTCAAACTTTACTATAAAGAGGGGCAGCTGTCAACACCCCATTTTTGCCCTAAGGATAAAAAAAAGATTAATAATAATCAATTTCCAATTTTTCCCAATTTTTTCCAATTTGTCTCTAATTTACCAAAAATAATAAAAATGTTCAAAAAATAAAAATAAATAGGAAAATACATCAATTTTGAGAAATAATTTCAGAAATAGCAATAATAAGGATTAAATAATTTTTACAAATTTTTGAAATGCAAAAAAAATACAAAAAAATGGAAAAATTGCATCGCACATATACAATTTACGATGTAAATAAAACTGGGAAATTGGGCCAGCTCAACTGGCTCGTGTGTGCGCCTGGGAATGTGCAGGAAGCCAGAGGTCTCGAGTTCGAATCCCCCCGCGTGCGCTCGACAAAAATTTTTCTTTCTTTTCCCTGGAGCTGCCATGTGGCAGCATGTGATTGGTCGAGAGGAAACACGTGCCTCGCACGTGGTCGTCTTCTTCCTCAAGCCTAGCTGGAGAAAAATCCGGCAGAAGTCCGATAAGGCCAAAATTGCTGGATTTCTTCGAATCTTTTTGGATTTCAATAAATCTAAAACCAAATTATCCAGATAAATCACAAGATTACAACAAATTGGCATCAAATAGGCTGGATAAAATCAAATCTAAAAAACGGAAAAATTCGGATTTATCCAAATCGGCGGATTTGAGCTTATCCAAGAGGGCTTCTAAGCAGCTATAAATAGGGATTGAAGGCAGGAGCAAAGCAGACAGATCAAAAGCAAGAGAAAGTGAGAGAAAAGAGAGAATCGAAGTCCACCGGAGGAGTTCGAAGCCGCGACCACCGATTAGGAGTTGAGTAACCACCAGGAGGCGTTTTTGGAGCAAACCACCGCCACCATTGGATTCCTCACCCTCGATAACCTAGGATTCGACACCTCAACCACTGAAGAAGACCGCTGGAACACCGTTAACGAGCACTCCCCGCCGCTGTGTCTGACCGACCCGACCCGATTCAACCCGACCGACCCAACCCGCGCACCGACCCGGATCTAGGTAAGTCGGATTTTTTCGATTTTCTTTAATTTATTATTTATTTGATTTATTTATTTCGAATTAATTATTTGTTATTTATTTACTTATTGGTAATTTTATTTACCTATGTGTTATTTATATTTCAATAAGTAGAAAAAATGTTAGAAATTAAATCTTTAGGATTTAATGATATAAAAATAAAAAAAATAAAAAATATAGAAAATAATAAAAATATTAGAAAAAAATGATAATAAAACTTTAGGTGTTAAAATAGGATAGATAAGAATCTAGGAGGAAAATTTTTAAATAAAATAAAAATTATGAAAAATTAATAAAAACTAATAAAAATTAAAAATTAATATAAAAATTAATAAAAAATAATAAAAATTTATAATAGTAGAAATAAGTCAAAAAATAGAAGAAAAATGAGTTTTATCACCTAGAAAAAAATTATTTTCTCAAATAAATCGAAAATTGATGTTTTCCCTTAAAATTATTATTTTCAAAAATCAAATTAAAGCTTAGGCTTAGGTTTTTTATAGAAAAAGTCCCAAAATAGTAAAAACATAAATCAAAAGAGATTTCACAATTAAAATTCACAAACACACTTAAGGTTTTCAGGAAAAGCGAACTACGACTTGTTTGATCTTGAATAGCAGGTACGTAGGCACCCATTTGGGGCAACCTTAAAAAGAATAAAAAATCATTTTCTTAGAATAATTCAAAATACAATAAAAGGCAACAAAAATAAAATAAAAGACATTTCTAAATGGGGATAATTTTAGGAGATTAGGTGGTAACCTTAGGGTTTTAATAGGTTAGCCTCCGAACTTAGAAACTCTGGTTTTCCCTTTTCCTCTTTTCGCAAAAATGAGAAGAGGAAATCACGACGACTAGTGGTTCAAATTAAGACTAATCCGCTCCTTTAGTCTTAATTCAATCTTTCCCAAACAACAATTGGGTGGCGACTCCAAAATTAAACGAAGTTCCTAACTTAAGTCGAGGATCTATATTAGATGAGCATAGGGTCTAGTCTAGATCGGATTAGGAATGGGAAAATTCAAAAATTAGACTCGACAGGACATATAGTGGCAGTTCCCAACACCGTAATATGTATGAGTGTGTGTATATATACATATATATGTATATATATATATATATATATTATAACGAGTGTGGTAGGGTCATGAGTGCCCCTTTATTGCTTGAGGGGCTTAAATGAGATAATAGTTGGATGTTTGGTTGTTTGCTTGCATTGATGCATGTGATTTATGATGCGCATGTGATTTTAGTTTACATGTATTGGGCATTAGCTCACCTTTTGGAGACTTTTTTTAACTGTAGGTATGGATGATTACCTACTGTATGATGAGGATATAATGACCTATGTAGAAAATGGGGATGGCTTAGAGTGCTATTATTATCATGATGATCAGGAGTTAGTCCTACATGGATAATTGGCTTCTTCTCCCTTTGATGGTATGAGGAATGAAAAGTCAAAGGGCTTTATCTCTTCCCTCAAGAGCTAAATGAATCTTAGTAGCATCACTTATTCCTCGATTGGCTTCTTGTTAAATAGAAATAGCTTCAAAGTTATTTACAAGAATTGACTATATGATAGCGTATTTGGTAGTTTCTATAGGTATTGTGTGGAATTAGTTAGGTTAAAAGTCTTAACAAGTGTTTGTCCTGTAAAGACACACAGTGGGTTGTAGCATTTCATGTTTTGGGGCATTAAAAAAATAAAAAAAGTGAAAAAAAATTATGAAATGAAAACAAAAGAAAAAAAAATTAAATGACCTCTCTCTCTCTTAAGAAAATCATGATATGAAAAATAGGTGGCTTCATATTTACTTTCCATTTGTCCTCTCTCTCTCTCTATAAAACATTGAAAAGATCCTATTCACATTGAAATATCAAAATTCTAGCAAAGTAAAAAAAACTAACATAGAAAAGTAAAAGAAATCCATCCTTCTTTTGCTTATGTATGTAATTTGTTGGGCTTCACCCCAACAAGAACTTGTCAAAGTGAAAAACCATGTTGATGGTTGTCTCTTTGAGAGAGATAACGACATAGATGGAATCTTATCACCACTAAATATTCAAAGGAACAAGGAATCTTGACCATTAAAGTTGGCAATGGAAGGTACCAATAGGTGAATTGTCTTCTCTGTCATTTAATTTTTTTTTTAATTTCGTGTAGGTTTTGTAGATGTAAAAAAGATTCTTCCTTTTCTTGTTTGTAGACAAGTTTCTCATCAATAAATGAAATAATTGATAGCATTTACTTTATTTGACTAGGTTGACTTTAATATATTTGTAAACACCCCATTTTTGCCCTAATAATCAGTAGTAATCAATTTTCAATTTTTTTCAATTTTTTACATTTTTTTCTATTTTAGCAAAAATAGGAAAAATATTCAAAAAATAAAATAAATAGGAAAAATACATCAATTTTGGAAAATAATTGCAGAAATGGTAATAAAAAGGATTAAATAATTTTTATAAATTTCAAAAAAATACAAAAAAAATAAAAAATCGCATTGCATATATGCAAATTGCGAAAATAAAAAAATAGAGTAAGTGGGCTAGCCTAGCTGGTTCGAACCATGGTCTAAGGCGTAGGGAAAGGGGCTCGGTCACGGGTTCGAAACACAGGGGAGGCAGAATCCGCGTTTTGCAAAATTTTTCATCGCCTGGGACACGTGTAAACAGCTGATTGGCTGGAGTGAGAACACGCGTCGGGCTCGTGATCGTCTTCAACCTTCGTCCGAAATCATCGCCGGCAAGGAAAAATCGAATTTCGGCCGTTTTGATTCGATTGTTTGCACAAATCCAGCAGATCTTCAACAGAAATAGGATAAACATCATCCAATTAGAATCAAATCGCAACAAATTGATGGATTTGCTCAAATTGGAGGAAGGTTTTAACCGCAAATCCGATTTGCTTCAATCGAAGGAAATCCGAGCTTATCCAGCTTGATTCCTTGCGCCTATAAATAGAGGAGGAAGGGAGGAAGCAGGATGATAGATCAAAAGTGAGGAAAAGGAAAAGAGAGAGAATCGAAGCCTTGCCGGAGTTTCCAAGCCGCAACCACCGATCAAGCATCGAGCTGCCACCAGGAGGCATTTTTTGAGAAATCCACCACCACAGTTGAGTTCCCCACTCCTGAAAACTTAGGAAACGATACCTCAATTGCTTCGAAAGGCCACCGGAACGCCGTCAACGAGCACTCCCAACCGTTGTGACCGATTGACCCAATCCCACTCGGATCCAGGTAAGTCGGATTTTTTGATTTTTTATTTATTTCTTATTTATTTATTTAGTTATTTTATTTATTTTTTTGAATTTCTTTATTTATTTACTTTTATTTATAATTCAAAAATAAAAAAAATGTTAGAATTTAGATTAGTTTTTTTTTTAGGAATTAATTTAGGATGAATAATAATAAGAATAAATAATTATAATGATAAATAATAAAAATATAAAAATATAGAAAGAAAATGATAAAAATATATATTAGAAAAATAGTTTAGTATAGATAAATAATATAGGAGAAAATGTTTCAATAAAAATTATAAAAATTAATAAAAATTATAAAAATCAATAAAAATTAAGAAAAATCAATAAAACTTATAATAGTAGAAATGGGTTGAAAAATAGAGAAATGAAATTTTTATCACTTAGAAAAATCATTTTCTTAAATAAATCCAAAATTGTTTTTTCCTAAAAATTATTATTTTTCAAAAAAAATCAAATTATCAAGCTTAGGCTTAAATTTTTCAGAAAAATACTAAAATGATAAAAACATAAATCAAAAGAAATTTTATAATTAAAAATCACCAACACATTAAAGTTTTTCAGGAAAAGCGAACTACGGTCCGTTTGATTCTGAATAGTAGGTACGTAGGCACCAATTTGGGGCAACCTTAAAAAGAATAAAAAAAATCATTTTCTTAGAATAATTCACTAAAAAACACAATAAAAGACAACACAATAAGATAAAAGACATTTGGATAAGGTTTAGATTTTAGGAGATTAGGGTGGTAACCTTAGGGTTTTAATAGGTTAGTCTTCGAACTCAGAAACTTTGGTTTTCCCTTTCCTCTTTTCATAAAAAAAATGAGAAGAGGAAATTACGCTGACCAATGGTCCAAATTAGGACTAATCTGCTCAATTAGTCCTAATTTAATCTTTCCCAACCACAGTTGGGTGGCGACTCTAAAATAAAACGAAATTCCTAACTCAAGTCGAGGGTCTACATTAAATAAGCATAGGGTCTAGTATAGATCGGATTAGGAATGGAAAATCGAAAATTAGACTTGGCAATATTTATTGGTGGTCATTTTTCATTCTCCAAAGGCAATGCTTCATATCGAGATGGTTCAAGGGTGCAACGGACAACTAAACCAAGCTCACCTACATATGAGAGTTTGACTAATTTCTTAAATGATCTTAGGTATGTGAACATCTGTACATAGTAGTTTCTTATTCAAGGAAAGGGTTTGGATAATAAGTTGATGAATTTAGGGAATGAAGTTGTTTTTATTGCTACGTATAATGTCTTGAGAGGTCATGATTGTGCTAATATGTATGTTGAACATGAAGAAGGAAAGGACAGTTTTGTTGGTTTAGGTGTTCAAAGTGGCAGTAGTGATGGTAGCTATGACGATAAAAAAGATGAAGTAATTAAGGTGGATAGTTTGTTAGAAAATGACAATGAGGAAGTGGTGGCTACTTGAAAAAAAAAAAAAAGAAATCCTCTTTGGTGATTAAGGATAGATTTGTGGTGGAGGGTCTTTAGATTTCGATGCATACTACATTAGATGTCTATTAGGATGTGTTTAGGAATGTAAATGAGAAAAGGAAAGAAAACAAAGTGAGTGGGCAAGAGGGAGAGGAAGCAGAGTGTGACCATTTGTTCTCTGATGATAAGTGTAGTTTTTTCTTAGGTTCAAGTGACGAATACAATGATATAAGACAACATAAATGCCTTAAAACTAGGCATTATTAAGATTCCTACGTAGATGCACCACACATATATGTTGGTATGGTCTTCAATGGCCTAAAACAATTCAAAGAAGCCATGAATAACTATTCAATACACCATTGTTGCCTATTGAGGATGACACAAAATCATAGATGAGAATCTACTTAAGTGTAACAATGAAAAATGTGAGTTCTTTATTTTTGCATCCTATTAGAGTTGGTTTATAGAGTTTGTGGTGAAGACATTCAAGAAGGGGTATAGTGAATATTGTAGACCACTCTTTAAGAATAAGAGAGTGACACTCAAGGTCCTTGCAAAACACTTCTTGTCTAGATTGAGGCTGACTCCTAACATCAAAGCATGTGATAAGAAGAAACTAGTTAGAGAAAAAATGAGAGTATATGTGATCTATAACCAATCAATGTAGGCATGCCAAGGAAATGACATCGATAGTGATTTGAGGGAAGTATGAGCATAAGATCACGTAGGTTTAGGACTATACATATGAAGTTTGTAAGGCTAGAGGTGATAAGTATGAGAACACATGTGATATTGTTGCTTTAAGGCCTACTCCAAATTAGCTTCTATACTTCAACTGTTTGTTTGTTTGCTTTGAAGGATGTAGGATAGGTTTTTTAGCTAGTTGTAGGCCAACATTGGGCCTCAATGGTTGCTTCCTTAAAGGTGACTTAAGGGGAAGCTTTTGTTAGCCATGACTAGGATGCTAATGACTAGATGTATCTTGTTGCTTAGACTTATGTTGAAGGTGAAAATATGAATGGTTGGGCATGATTTCTAGTGTAGCTTTCACCTTTAGTTGGCATTGGCAAATTCGGTTTTATGATCATTAGTGACATGCAAAAGTTTATTAAAATGTCATTCTCCCTTTATTTTGTTTTATAGCAAATAGACATAGTGAGTAACATTAATTATTAATTTGTTTGTTTTCAAGGCTTAACATAGGTTGCTAAAGAGAAATTTCCTCTCATGGAACATCACTACTATGTTGGGCATTTCTTTGCTAACTAGAGAAAAAAAAAAAGGTGTTGAGTTGTGAAGTTTATTTTAGACTACTTGTAAAGCCACAATGGTTGCTGACTTAGATGAAATTGTTACAAAGATAACAGAATTGAAGCTTGAAGTAAGTTACAACCAATGGGTTTAACACCAGCAGGACATGAAACAATATTCCAAGTGTGATTGTCTTTAAGTGCTTGAAGTTCCTCTTGCATGGCTTTTATCCAGCATGACTGTTTAGTAGCTTAAGAATAAGAGGTAGGAATTGTAGTATCAGTTACAATTGCAGAATAGCCATATCTATCTGGAGGACGAGTGTGCCGAGTTGATCGTCGAAGAATCATTGAAACATTTTCAAGAGCAGGGTCGGAAAGGACAAGTCCAGGCTTGAACCGTTTATCAAAATAAGAGTCATCAAAGTGAGGAAGTACAACAGTATCAGATGTCGAAAGATGTTGCTGAAAATAGTATTCATGGTCAAAGAAAATCACATCTCAAGAGATATGCCATCGATTATTAATCGAATCATAACACACAAAACCTTTATGATTAGGACTGTAACCTATAAAGCCACATCGAACTGATTGGGCTAACAACTTATGACATTCATGAGTAGGTAAATGAACGAAACAAACACATCCGAAAGTATGTAGCATATGATAATTAGAATGTTTACCAAACACTCGTTGATAGGGAGAATCAAACTTCAATTGTTGAGATGGTAAGCGATTAATCAGATAAACAGCAGTAGATAAAGCTTTGGTCCAAAACTTAGCTGGAACAGAAGATTCTAACAACAATGTGCGCACCACATCTAATAAATGTCGATTTTTTCGTTCGGCAACTCCATTTTGCTAAGGTGTATAAGGACATGAGCGTTGTGAAACAATACCCTTGTTATGAAGAAATGCTTGAAACTCATGAGAAATATATTCACCACCATTATCAGACCGTAAGATTTTAATGTAAGTGGAAAACTGAGTTTCAATATATGTCACAAAGGTTTGAAACACAGTAAACAAGTTTTCTTTGGAATGCAAAAAATAAATCCTGTAAATCGACTGTAATTGTCAATAAATGTCACAAAATATTTATACTGATCATGTGAAATAATTGGTGCAATTTCCCAAACATCACTGTAGACACCCCATTTTTGCCCTAGGAGTCAATAATTTTCAATTATAATCAATTTTCAATTTTTCCTAATTTTCCCTAATTTAGCATAAAATAATAAAAATGTTCAAAAAATAAAAATAAATAGGAAAACACTTCAATTTTGAAAAATGATTTCAGAAATAGTAATAATGAATAATAAACAATTTTTACAAATTTTTGAAATTTCAAAAAATACAAAAAAATAGAAAAATCGCATTGCATATATGCAATTTGCGAAATAAATAAAATCGCGAAAGTGGGCTAGCCCAGCTAGTCCGGACCATGGCTAGGCGCGCGCGCGGGGGGGCTCGGTAAGACGTTCGAATCGCGGAGGAAGCAGTTTCCGCGTTTTGCAATTTTTCGACTTATCCAGGACACGTGGCAGCATCTGATTGGCTGGAAGAAACGCACGCGCCGGGCGCGTGATCGTCTCCTACCTCGAGCCCGAGATCGCCGGCGAAGAAAAAATTCGTATTTCGACCGTTTTGATTCGATTTTTTTGCACAAATCCAACAGATCTTCAACAAAAATAAGATAAACATTATCTAATTAAAATCAAATCGCAACAAATCGTTGGATGGGCACGAATCGGAGTTGGTTTTTCAACCGAAAATCCGATCAGCTTCAATCGGAGGAAATTCGAGCTTATCCAGCTCGATTTCAAGCGCCTATAAATAGAGGAGGAGATGAGGAAGCAAGGACAGAGATCAGAATTGCGAGAGAGAGAGAAAAGAGTGTAGATCAGAGGAAACCCAAAGTTGCGGCCGTCGATCGGAGTTGAGCCACCGCAAGGAGACGTTCTGGGAGTAAACCGCCACCACCATCGGATTCAGCACCCTCAAGAAGCTAGGATTCGACACTTCACCCACCGCAAAAGACCGCCGGAACGCCGTGAACGAGCCAACCCCGCCGCCGTGTCCGACCGATCCGACCCGACCCGATTCGACCCGACTGACCCGACCCGCGCACCGACCCGGATCTAGGTAAGTCGGATTTTCCGGATTTTTTTTATTTTTATTTAATTAATTTTGTTTATTTATTTATTCTGAATTAATTAATTAATTATTTATTTGTTATTTAGTTATTTATTTATTTATATATTTATGTGTTATTTTTAATAAATAGGAAAATGTAGAAATTAGATTTTTCTAGAATTTAATAATGTAGAAAAATAATAATAAATAGATAAATAAAAAAAATAAAAAATATAGAAAAATAATAAAAAATTAGGAAAATAATCATAAATTTTCGATGTCAAAATAGGATGGATAATAAACCAAAAATCCCAAAAATAACAAAAATTCCCAAAAAAAATCACAAAAATCACAAAGGTCCCCAAAAATCACGAAAATCAACAAAAATTCTCAAAAACCACAAAAATCCCCAAAAATTCTCAGAAATCACAAAAATAATAAAAAATCATAAAAAAAAATCACAAAATGACAAATAAATAAGTTTTAGCACTTAGAGAAATCATTTTCACCAAATAAATCAAAATTGATGTTTTCCCTACAAAAATCATTTTCAAAAATGAAATCAAGCTTAGGCTTAGAGTTTTTTTAGGAAAAATCCCCAAAATGGTAAGAACATAAATCGAAAGAAATTTCAAAATTAAAATTCACCAACACACTAAAGATTTTCAGAAAAGCGAACTACGGCTTGTTTGATCCTGAGTAGCAGGTACGTAGGCACCCATTCGGGTCAACCCATAAAATAAATGAAAAATCCTTTTTCTGAAATAAATTCAAAGACATAATAAAAATTAATAGAAACACAATGAAACACATTTCTAAAGATGAACAATTTTAGGAGATCAGGTGGTAACCGTATAGGTTTTAATAGGTTAGCCCCCGGACTTAGAAACTCTGGTTTTCCCTTTTTCTCTTCTCACAAAAACGAGAAGAGGAAATAACGACGACTAGTAGTCCAAATTAAGACTAATCCGCTCCTTTAGTCTTAATTCACTTTTTCCCAACAACAGTTGGGTGGCGACTCCAAAAATCAAACGAAATTCCTAACTCAAGTCGATGATCTATATTAGATGAGCATAGGGTTTAGTTTAGATCGGATTAGGAATGGGAATTCAAAAATTAGACTCGACAATCACTATGAATAATGTTAAAACATTTATTGGCACGACTACCCAAAACAGAAAAAGGCAATGTCTTACTTTTGCCCAGTTTACAAGGAGAACAATAAACTAATAAACTCTTATCTATGAAACCGAGAAAACCTCTTTGCAACAAATGATTCAAAACAACATTATTTGGATGACCTAAGCATCTATGCCAGATGCCAACCTTATTGTCAACAACTGAAGAAGCTTAAGAAAAAGTCCGAGGAACGGTAAATTGTAATGGAAATAACCTGCCCACTTTAGGCCCCTTCGCTATCACCTTCCCCGACACTTGATCCTGCACAGTACAACCATCACGAGAAAAGTGGACATCACAGTTATTATCCACCATTTGCCCAACAGAGAGTAAGTTAGTAGATAATTTAGGAGAAACCAAGACATGTCGAAAGAAGGAGCTAATATCACTAACTGTCGTAATAGGAATATTATTTCCATCAACAACCTGAATGTGTTGAGTACCAGTATATGGATGTTGATTATGCAATAAATCAGATGTGCCGGTCATATAATTTGTGGCACCGGAATCAACAAACTAAGGAACATAATTACTAGTCTTACCTTTCCCTTGAAGACCAAGAGCAGAGAAGGTAGAGAGAATCATCTGTTGAACCATATCTGGTGTGAGAACATATTGCTTATTGCCAGCAATTGTGGATGTCGAACCAAGATTGCAAGAGTCGGATACCGTAGCATGAAAAGCTTGTGGCCTTCTGTTTTGAGGCCTTGTAGGACACTCCTTAATAATATGTCCTTTTTGCTTGCAATAATTACAGAACTTCTTACTACATTGACGGGCAATATGACCAAATTCTTTGCAGCTGTAGCACTGCATTGTTCCCTTTCCTCAGGTCTAAGCAGCATACGCAACATTAACTATTCCAGATGATCCACCAGTTGCACCAATAGCGGCTTGTGTCGCCAATCTTTTTTCCTCTCGCAGCAATTCACCAAAACATACATCCAAACAATGCACTGGATCTCTATTCAGCAACCTAGCCCAAGCGGTTTCAAATTCAGGTCTGAGCTTCATCAAAACTGATTACGATGACTCACTTCATGAACAGCCTGAAGACTAGCCAAACTCTCCTTTGACACCTTAGCATAGATAATACCAGAATATTCACTCCATAAATTAAGGAAGCCAGAATAATATTGTTCAATTGAGAGATTACCTTGACTATAGTTACTCATATCAAGTTCCAATTGGAAACATCTTGCAATATTATCTTGATTGTAGACGCGCTTCAAGTATTCCCACATTTCTTTTGCTGTGCCAAAGGATCATAAATTGTTCACCATATGAGCCTCAATAGATCCCAAAATCCAAGAAACAATTCGTGCATCCTTCGCCTCCCATTGACCACGATCTTTTGACTCTGTAGGAGCTGGAGAAGACCCATCAATATGACCCCAAAGCTCCTTTCCTTTCAAAAACATCTTGAACTAAAATTCCCATGCAGCATAATTATTTCCTGTAAATCTAATAGCTAAGATTTCATGTGTTTTCTCAGGAGACATTCTAAACCGAATTGTCACTCACAACTTGATTATCAAAGATTGTTGATTGAAATTAATCAACCTAAAGCCAAAGAAAAAAAAAAAACCAAGAACAAGCTAGCAATTCCAAGACTAAAAAAAAGAACTATGGATTCAGCGCAATATTCAGTTGTGTGGCTCTGATACCATAACAACTTTTGAGAAACTTTGGCTGAATGCCTTTTCATAATTCATGTTCAAGTATATATATACACGAGGAGGGTATCTTTCCAAGCAACTATATCTTACAAAATTAGGAAAACAAATCTTCTTTTACCAAAATATACAATACAAAATATACATGCCATATTTACAAACTAAGTCAAGAAACAAATATCTGACATGGCCGTACCTTCTAGTCGTGTATCATGCCGTGTATGTTTCTGGTAGCTACCTGACACAATACACGGCCGTGCCTTCTGTCCGTGTATCCGATCGTGTATGTTTATGGGAGGTACCTGACACAACACACGACCATGCCTTCTGACCGTGTATCCGGCCGTGTATGTTTTTGGAAGTTATCTGACACAATACACGGCCGTGCCTTCTGACCGTGTATCCAGCCGTGTATGTTTCTGAGCTTCCAGACATTCTTGATTGATACCCGTGTCCCAACATTTTCTGGTAGGTATTCCCCACTTTTTATATGTAATTTTTTTCTTTTTGTTGACTGAAAACACTAAAGACATACATAGAAAAAAAAAATGAATTTGGCATTTTGCTATATGGTTTGCTCAGTAAGTTAAGAGTAGCTTCCTCTGTTTATCATTTTGTCTCCCTATTTAATTTTTCATTACATTGCAACATTTGTACCTTGAATTCCTTCTTCTTAATGAATGCCTAATCACTTTATTTATTATCTTTCAAGGGAGCAAGGTAAACTCCACTTCGTCGCACTTTAAGCTAAGATAAAATAAGGTTTCGTATTATCTCCATCATGGAGATTAGTTAAGAGAAAATCAAGTGAGGTAACAAGCATAGCTACTTGGAATTAGTAGCTCTAACTCGAGCAAAATCAAGACCATTAGCTTAACAAAAACCATTAGCTTAGCCCTCTCAAAGGAGTTATGGGATCATGGCAAAGGGATATTGACAACTCTATAAGAAGAAAGACAACCTTAATATTGTGATAGATGAATCAAATCATAAAGACGATTTATATCCTACTAAAGAGAGTATAATTAAAGTATCTTAGATGGAGTGCTTTTTTTTTGCTAAGCTTGTTTTTGCTATTGTTCATGTTTTATTGAAATATCTTACTAATAATGATTTTTGTAATGCTAGCTCATGGATGGAGTGTAGATAGGTTGCCAATGTTTTTGTGTTTGTTGAGTTTTTTTGAAAACTCTTACTACAAATGTCTTATAGCTCCAATAGCATTTTATCTTAGGACAAAACATCCAATCTATACCTTTTCTGGCCATCCTTAACCACCTACTCAAAGAAATTGCACCTATCATCCTACATTTGCACATAATTATTTTACATCAAGAAATATAATGTGGACAATGAGACAAGCAATATATTGAGATACATAAAGAATATAATCTTCTATATAAAATTCTAAATTATTTTGCTTCCTAACAAACATGTTGTTTGGGTGATGCTACCACTAGCTATTCATACCTTATGTTTTCAATCCACATTTCAAGGTGATAATTGATAAAACAAATTGAACAAGATAAAGTGACCTCCCTTGTCACTTATAAAGCTACTCATAGTAAATTTTGTAGTACAAATAGGTTTATATTCTAACCATTTCTTTTATAGGATGTATTACAAGAATAACACAAATTAGAACATTTTGCATTTTTTTCATTTGTAAATCCTTTTGTACCATTTTATTCCAATTATACCCTAGTAAATTAAAATAAAATAATAAAAGCATTACCTTATTGAATCTAAGACATTAAATGAACTTTTGACTTGCATTGGCTTGCTATTGAAATCCTTACCTTTAAGCTACAATAACAAAAAGCCAAACTCTTTTTTCAAATGTAGGATGCAATAGATGAGGAGACATTACCTTAAGAAGAAGATCCTATCCTTTGTGAGTGATTTTAGGTATTAAATTGAGCTTTCAATCAATATAGGGCAACTTATTTTGTGTGTTGGGGCCAAACTTGTTTAACTAGGGATGTTCAATTAGGACTGTAATGGCTTGTAAATCAATTTGAAGTGAGGACAAGAAATTAGAGTTTTTAACTTGTTTAATTTGGTAGTGAAAGGGCATTATTTTTTGCTCTATTTAGTTCGATCTGTTTATGTGTGTGTGTGTGTGTGTGTGTGCCTCTCTTTTAATTTAATTATTGAATCTAGGGTGTGCATAAACAATGCCAAGGTTGCGTTCTTTAAATTCAAGCAGAAAATTAAACTTTCGTCTAAAGTTTAGGTAGCATAATGAGATTATCCCTATATATTTAATAGTAAAAAGATTTATTTTATAATACAAATTAAATATATCATCGAAATTGAGTTCCTAAATTGTCGATATACTCCATCTCTTTTTCTTTTTCTCTCCCTTTCTCTTTCTTTTTATCTAGTAAAAAATAAATATATCACAAAAATCCACATTCGGTACTACATACACTAAATATGATACAAGATGATTGTATCATACTATTTAATTTTCTTTATACAATCCTGTTCTACTACCCAAATGTCAGCTACGAGTCCTTCACTTCTCCTGTTTTAGAACTATTCTCAATTAGCATATCAAAGCTACTATGTTTTATAAGTTGAAGCCGTCAAGGCATGTTTCACTTTCAATAAAGTGATCATGTGTTATTGTGTTTGTCATATAGGGGGTCCTATTATTATAGTGAAATAAGATTAAAATAAAAACTAAACATTTATTTCACTTGGTAACATCAATGTGTTGTTGGATTAAAGATTCATTAGGTAATACATATTACGTTTATGCATAGATGGTGTATAAATACTAATAATATTTTGACATGTGACAATATGGGTGGTAGGTATTTTAGAAATTACCCACTACTAGTACCATTTGTATTTAAACATAATTGATATTTATATCTTTTGTGTATCTATGCAAATAGCATGTGTTAACTAATAAAGTTTTTCTCATGCTATTGATAGGTTCAAAAGCAAAAAAAAGGCTTTAACTAGCAAGTTCTTTTTTATAATATATAATTGATTGGTTTAGTTTGTTTGTCCAAAGTAAAAGGAGAAAATTTACTAAAAGTGAATTTAACTAGCAAGTTCTTCTTCTTTTAGTATATATGTAGGTCATGTTTTTATTTTGCTAATGGTTTAGCTTAAGAGAGTGCGAAAGTTTTCAAAGGCATCTATATTGTTAGGGACATCACATCTTACAAGTCGAAAAATTAGAGTCTTACTTTTAAGAACTTGTAATCTTGTTTACATGAATAACTTTGAGGCTCCGGGTCTTGATTTTTATGCAAAATGCGCAAAAATAAACCTCTGAATTTTGTTTATTATCTAATTAAGCTCTTAAACTCTAATTGTATACGATTAAGTATTCATATATTTATATTTCCCAAGTAAGTCCTTGACTTTTTGGGCAATGACATGCCCACTAATTTTGCTAATATTATAAGTTAATATTAGGGCAGCTTTAATTTATATAAGGAGTATCTAATCGAGCTCTAAGTAATTGTCTTTTTATTTTTACGATCCTACTTTCTTAAATGGAGCTTAACTTAACCTAAGATATTTTCGGCAAAATTTTCGATGTTAGGAAAAAAAATCTTTTTAAGAGCTTGTTTAGGCATATAAGATGATGACACATGGATTTAGTTACAAAAAAATTGAAGTTTAGGGACTTCATTGCATATTGGACAAAATTGCATAAAATTTCATAATCGTATTGTATTTACTTATTTAGGCTCGATTGCATTATTGAATGCGCACCACTAGCTTTATTTACCAATCACATCCGTCCCACTTAAAGTGGTTATCTTTACCTTTTCCCAAAATTAGCGTATCTAGCATTACCAAGCTTCACGTGCAACTTGGACATTATAGTTCACATGATTACGTTCCGCTGTTGGCCCAGACAACATGTTGAAAGTTAAAACATTAGCCCCACGATACTTTCCTCCTGTTGTCCAGTCACTCAATGAAGTTGACCAGCCAGAAGAAGAAGAGAGAGCAAGTTGATTCGTCTTTCTCAATACGAACAAAGGATCCCGTATCCCCATTTATCAATTATAATAAACTACATGACATATATTTTCCCATTAATTTCTATTATAAGTGCACAGATCCATGATGTGGTATATTAATATATATAACGCTCCATACAATTTTTATATTTATAATACAACTATTATTATCCCTTACTAACTCATTCATTTTCCGATTTGAGTTGAGTAGCCTAATATATATATATATATATATATATGGTAAGGGAA
Organism: Laguncularia racemosa; assembly: GCA_037954665.1. Classification (NCBI taxonomy): domain Eukaryota; kingdom Viridiplantae; phylum Streptophyta; class Magnoliopsida; order Myrtales; family Combretaceae; genus Laguncularia; species Laguncularia racemosa. The sequence goes on from JBBMOL010000407.1 coordinate 205,770, forward strand.
GATTTAAATTTAATTTATTCAATTTAAAAACTAGTATTTGTGCAATTAGATTAGGAGATCTTAGCATAGTCTATTATAATTGAACAACATAAGTAAGAATACATGTTTATAGTGCGGTATAGCTATAATATCTATAGACCATTTTCGAGTAGTTTCTATAAATTCAAGGGTGGATTGTGGAGTCCATCATGCACCATGTCTAGATAGGATTTTTCTTTTTCTAAAACTTCTGGAGTCCAATAATTGAACTAAAACGGTAGTAGAAGTTAAAAATCAAGTTTCAATATTGTTTCATTGGTCAAAGTAAGTTCACCATATTTAAAGAGAAAACCACAATTATTTGTAATAGGGTATATATAGCCACCCGTTCACATTCCATTACATTACATGCAAGAAAGCTATTACATCAAACAATAATTCTTCAGAAGGAATTAGCTGTTCCTTGTGACAGTAGCACTATTGATTATTTCGGTAGTAGTTGAACATAAATAAAGTAGACGGAGCCACAGATTTCACAGATAATAGAACACTAATTCATTAATATATGACATCACAGACTTTATTTGGCGAATTTTCCATAAAATTATCTAAATTTCATGGGGATTTTTGAGAGTCAACTTGTGCTTTTCCACAAGGACCTTTTGCTCTGATGTACATCCTGTATTCATCGTAAGTCATAGCAGGGTAAAGTGAAGGTGTTTCCTCTGTGACAAGCTCCTTGGCCGGCTGGATAGGGATGTCGCCTTTGGGATTATAGAAGAAAGCCAATGAAACCCTCTCTTTTCCTGAGTTCACAATCACTCTGTGCTCCACGCTCTTGTACTTTGCATTGCTCAGCACCTGAAATATTAATAAATATTACGTATAAGGCAGCATCAGGAACTTATTATATCAACTTAAGTCATAGAATTAATATACATGTAAAAGAAAGAAATATGAAACCACCGTATTTGAATAATGTTCTTTGAATTGCTTTGTCTCCATCGATATCGTGTCTAATAATTTTACAAAAAATGCGTATTTAAGTTTGCCAATAAGTAATTGATGTGGCTACAGGACATTCTAATAAGGTCAACATTTTTTTTTTTTTAAATTTGAGAGGAAATCCTTATTAGATTATCAATGTGAACATCTTAGACGACTCATTCATTTGAGAAAATGTTCACTTTATCCTTAATATTTTAAAAGACTTTGTTGAATGTTTGAGGAATTGGCACAGAGGTTTCCGGCTTTAGGTTTGCTTTTAGTAATAGTGGGGGAGAGAGAGAGAAAGTGACCTGCATTTGATCGCCAATGTTGACGATAAAGGCATTGGGAACAGGCTTGACAGTGACCCACTCATCGTCTCTACGGACTTGGAGGCCGGGCACCTTTTCATCAGGAAGTAGAAGGGTCAAGCCACCCGGATCCGAATGAGGGGAAAGCCCGAGAGTAAGGTCCGGCTGGGGACACTTTGGATAAAAGTTGACTCGTAGGCATGAACCTAAGTCCTCTCCTCCGAAGGCATTTTGTAGGTAGTCTTCCCTTAATCCAAGGTTCATTGATAGTATCTTCATTAACTTCCCACATAATTCAACCACCTGCTTCCCATACTCTGCAATCTCATCCCTGCATGTGTCCTCAGGCGTTATTTTCCATCTATTATTGTTTGATAAATTTAACGGCTAGCGTCCTTGAGAATAAATTTTATTTGCCTCTTTTATTAATAAAAATAAAAATAATTAAATTTTACAAGCAATATAAATTTCAAATGCTTATTAAAAAAGAAATTTCAAAATTTTTATGTATAATTTAATGGTATAAAAGTCGATCTCTCCATAAAATTAATGAGATTTAAAATTTTTGTTGTTGACATCTCCTCTTATACATATCAAAGGAAAAAACAATGTTTATTAGAGAAAAAGAAAGAAAGAAAGAAAGAAAGTAAAGCTGACTTGTTTTAGACGGATTATATATAATTATGTATGTTTATTACTAGTAAGATCATTCTCATTTTTCACGTGTAAAAATTGACATGTGGAATCTTCAAAAAAGCCAGTGAACTACTTAGGCTTAATCATTTTGTCTTCCCCCAATTAGATAAAACCGGCACATAATGAATCTCCCGCATTCTCTGGAGTATATTAATTTGAAATGGACTATCGATATGCTTGAATACCCATAAAGCTATCGATTCAAGGGATATCATCATTTCTTTTCGGGAAGAGAGGTTATTTTATTGATGGAGCACCCATAAGCGCGTTATTATATAATATTTTTCCGGAGGATTAATAAACATAAAACGCACTAACGTAGTTATGACAATTTATTAGTGCCCATTTGAGATGAATTTGTATATTTTTGAAAGTTATCATTATAATATATGAAAAAGAGGAAAAGAGAATTGATTTATCATATTAGATGAACAGTAATATAACCAATATTTTAAAAATGATGTATTCGCAAGTTATCAAGAAATGAATGATGCATACTAATGGATCCGGGTTGTACGAGGATTTACTATTGAATATGTGGACGCTGCTATTCTGTTGTACAGGAAAAAAAAAAAAAAGAAATTAAAAAAGGGACCCGTGAGTCACATTAAATTTTTTTATGCAGAGGGACATGCAATAGCGTGTTTTGACTGGGAAGGTTGATCGAGGAGCAAAATAAAAGAAAAGTAGAACTAAAAAAAAAAAAAAAAGTAAAGGCAAAAGGTTGGTGGAATAGGAAGACAAGAGAACCTGCAGATTACTGGGAGTGCTGGCCACTTGTTAGGGTCCCTAAGTGACGCGGGGAGGTAATGGAGGAAATAATAGTCACTCCAATCCAGAACAGCTCCTTTCTCCACTCCTAACCTACTGCCGTACCCTTCGTAGGTACACGGCGAGTTCGCATACTCCTGCTTCACTTCTAGCGGAAGATAAAAGAATTCTCTCCAGGTCTCCCTCATCTTCCTCATTAATTCATGGCTAACCCCATGGTTCACGATCTGCATGAACCCCCACTCCCTACACGCTTCCGACACTCGAGCCAGCGTTTTCTCCCGCTGGCTTGAGCCTGAGCCGTCGTGATTGGAAGACAATATGTACTGAAGATCGATGATGGGAATGTTAACATTAACATTAACATCACCATCACCATCACCATCACCATCGTTGCTTAGGTTATTCTTGCTGTTACCTTTATCTTTAGTGGACAAAGGCCTGTCCGAAATTGGCTTCACATACCGCTCAGGGATTCGGCTAATGCCACTTTCCGACAGGGATTGAACCCTAACAACAGGTTCAGGCCAACTTTGCACCTGAAAGCAATTCATATTTCTTTCCTTTTGAGTTCTGTTATAAGGTCAGTTGATGGTAGATTTAAATAGTATAGAGCGAGGAACTTGGGTGGTGCAGCTTTTCTATAATGATAAGGACATGAGGAACAACAAAGAGAAGATGGTAAAGATCAAGGTGCGCGAGGACTAATGGAGCGTTGTTACCATATATTTATAGGGTAAATAATAGTGAGACTGGTTACTTAGGATGCTTAGTTTGTTGAGAACTAGGAGGGACCAAGTGCCGTTGGTGTTCTTTAATTACGGCGCCGTGGTGCAGTTGCCTTTCTTCGTCATCGCATCGCATGAAGAATACACATGCACGTTATTTTTATTTTTAGTTTGGTAACGCTTAATGCATGCACGTTTATTTTATGTATGGTATACTTTTCCGAAGGTCTCTAGTGTCTCATGGCTATCAGAAAATGCTGGTGTTATGTTGTGTTGCTCGTGGGCTGTCTCTCACATTGATTGGACAGGTGAATGCCATTTATCTAAAAGGAGGTGTCGTAGTTGGAAGGCACTTCCGTATCTTTCGCTTCGCTTCATCAGTGGGTCGAAATAGCCTCACTAGAGGAACAAAGAAAAGTGGGATCCTACGCACTACTAGTGTACTTTCTTGGAATGTTCCAACTTTATGATTTGGGATGATTTTACACTTGCTATGTAAACATTATATCACTTTTGATTCAACACGCAAACTTTTAGAAGACCAATTTTAGTATCAAGTTACTACTTCAGTTAACATCATTACTTTGCGTTAGATGAAGTGTAATTTTCATCTAATAAAACATATCAAACAATCACAATATACCATGTGTTAATCAAATAATCTAAATAATATAGTATTACTTATCAACACAAAAATACATGAAAATTGAAAAAGAAATTCATACAATTGTTTTTTACATACCACAGATAAAAAAAAAAACAATAATAATAATTAGAAACCTTGCACTCTAAACACCTCCACCTCTTCAGATCACAACCACCACCAACCATCACTAGAACACTCACTACCTCAAATAACCACTAAGCACCACCACCCTGATATGAATCAAGCAAACCACCCACCAGCATGTTCTAACTCGGAGACGATTGAGTACTTGATCTAATGCCAAAGAGAGAAGAGGAGAGCAGCGAAACCAAAACCATCGATGTCGTCAACTATGATGAAAATAGACGCGCCAACATTGCTCCATGTAAGAGGGTTAAGGTAGGACTATTTATTGCGTTTTATCAACGAATCACAGTCAATCAAAGTGCGATCCTAGTTCATCACCATCAAATTCCCCACGAAGAGCGGGAAGCTTATCGTCACTGCCCTCGCCAGAGAGGATGACTTCGTAGGAGTGAGAGTGTGAAACAACTTGATAGCAGCGCCACCGTGGAATTTCTCTTCCTTCATAGGATAAAAAGTAGAGACTTATCTATCAAAGTGAGAGAGATGGAGTAGCGGTAGTAATAGGGGATTTTCTTCAAAGAGAGAGATGAAAGGGTAATCATTTTTTGTATTTTTAAATAACTTTTTTTTAAGAATATTAAACAACACATGAGAGCTGATTTAGGCCCTCTTATGAATTTTTTCCTTTTTTTTCAAAATTTAAAATATAATAAAGTCAATTTAAATTTGAGATATGTTTTTATTTGATAAAAATAAGTAAATTTCATTAATTTTTGAAAGGTTTTAAAATTATATTAACTTTTACTTTTTTTTTTTTTGAAAACTTACCACTTACTGTTCTTAAATAGGTGTGTAGGGCGTATCTCTTTTGTAAGTTGGCTACATATGTATACAAAATATAAAAATTAATTGCCACATCATTTTTTATGATGACGTAGCATGCTTGCCCAATGTTTTAAAAAATAGACGAATCTCTATTTCTACAGCTTAACCCAACCGGGGGAGAGGAAAAAAAAAAAAGAGCAACCCATTTTCCAGGAAAGAAAACCAAAACCCACATGACGAAATAGAAATTTAGTAACGATAAAACCTAGTTGAACACTTCAAAGGAAAAAATTAAAAAAAAAAAAAAAACCTAGCCCTAACACTCTCTAATGTACGTATGGCTAAACAGATCATTATGAAATCCACGCTCAGAAATCCCCCCGAAATCTCCCATGTCGGAATCTCCATCGTGCAAAGGATCGTTGTGTGCGAAAAGCTCTCCTCAAATCGCTACAATGTGGCAAAACGGAAGGAGCGAAGGAAAAACCTGAAGGCAAGTGGTTATAATTACAGTTGGCTTTATATTTGCAGAGAATGTTTTATCTAATTGTCCTCGACTGATTGTTGTAAGTTTCACTAAAAGGCATATAAAGAGTGCCGTTATTTGTTTGATGCGTTGTGGTCATCTGTGGTCTATTCATTTGTTTCGAAAACGAGTTTGTGGCTCCAAGACCTTTACGGCACAGCATAATGGTCATTCTGTTGCCAACAGCTTTATCCTGATATAATGAAAAGGTGCAACTCCATTTTCTAAGTGTGTGCTACGTCTGTCGATTTGATGCCATTGTCATGTCTTTTTATAGCATTTTAGCACCAGTTTGAAAGCAAGTGCTTGGATAGAGCACATATCATGACATAAAATGAGGGCATACTATCTAGACAAATGATATATCTAGAAGATGTTGTATTGATATGAGAACATGTTGGGATACATATTTATTGTGTTTTGTGAATAATGTGTCAAGATATATTTTATTCGTATTTATTAAGAATGGACAAAAAAATTGAATGAACCATAAATTAAATTAGATCGAACTGTAAATTAATTTTAAAAAAATTATGAATTGAACCGAACCATTTCAAACAAATTGAATCATGAGAAGTAAAGAAAAAAAATAATGGTAAAAATTTTGGGAAATGTATGATTAAGAAAGAGGATTTTATATTACTTATTCAATTCCTTTTCTTATTTGGTTTTTATCAAGTAATCTACTACATTTTTTTATTTTGTATTTTTGCTTATTGATTGATATAGAAACCATAATTACGTTGAGAGAGATAATAAAAATTCATTAAATATATCAAATGAGTATTGAAAATGGTGGGTGACATTGGATAAATGACAATAAATTATTTTTTTTTATATCAAGCAAAAAATTTCATGACCTATTGACTTATATATATAAAAAATTAATAATACGTATGAAAGTGATTTGAATCATGAACCAAATTAGACAAAATTGTTATTATTTTTTTTTAGATTCAAAAAAATTACGAATCAAATTGTATGGTTAGATTCGATTTAAGAAAAAAAAAAAAATCGTAGTATACGATTTAGTTCGATTCGAGGAATAACTGATGTCAAATCAACCATGCCCACCCTTAGCATTTCTGAATATTATTAATAAAAAGCAAGTATTTATTATATGTGTATACTTTTCTACTCATATATATTTTATAATAAAGTTTCAGAGGTAAATCAAAGCATGCTTGAAATAATATTAGACATTTATTATTAATGAGAATTTCATGACATCTTATTATCTAAAATTGTCCTTAGTCGAATAAATATTTAAAAGGGGCATAAGTATTTAGATCAATACGTAGTATGACTAAGGTCATTCTCACTAGACCTAGGAAAAAATATCTAAGTTATATGAGTAGGTACTCAAAAGTTAAGTGGATATAATAAACATGACTTATCAATAGAAGATACCACATGTTTAATATCGTTAATTCTTCCTCTATATGAACAAGTGTAAATAATTCTTAGACTCAAGACATCCATATATCCTATATAAGGAATGTTGCGCTTTGATGTTGTTAAACACAATCTTGTTTAAGATTGTAAATAATATGGTTTTCGGGTACGACATAAAATATAAAGAGGATAATAATGAGTTAAGATAGAATTCATTACTCTCTTGAATTAGAGAAATGATATCTATGACCACTTAGTTGAGATGTGAATGATTCATATGCCATCGACCATGGCAAGTTCCATTTAGTCTAATTTATCTTAGAAACCAAGTAAATGATTAAGTATTGATGACATGACATGTAATGGCTTAATTGGAATATTATTTGATAAAGAGATTTAATTACGTAGTAATATGTTCCTAAGTAGTTTATGGTTCACAACCTTTCTATCATATTGAGTGGTAATAATAGTTGTTAGACGATTATTTTGATTTATATCTAGAATGACATTAACTTTATGTATAGAAACCTAGAGGGTTGCATATATTAACATGACTAATAGGAACAATTTTTTATTGATTAAAGATTTTAGTGGATACTAAAATTATGTCATTATTTATTTTAGAATTATAAATAATTTGATATTTAATTTATTTTGAAATAGCAGAATGGTGTAAAGAAGATTTAATTATTAGTAGATATTCAATAAGAAATGGTTACTAGTTTGAAGAAGATTTGATTATCAAAATTTATTTAATTATTATAAGAAAAGATTTTCTCCCCTCTATATATACATGAGAGGAGATAAGAGAAAAGAGAGATAATTTTTTTCTTCCACTCACTAACAAAAGAAAAGAAGGAAAAAATAGTTTCTAAGATCTTGAAATTCTATGTAAGTTACCTAGCAATATAAAGATTAAAATTTATTTCTATGGTCGCATGTGTGGATATTATTAGAGGGACAACACTTGGTGTTATTATTATTTGGCAAATAGGAAGGAATAAGGAGAAATAATAAAAAAAATATAAAGCTGGAGAGAAAAATGGAGAAAAATAAGGAAAAAAAAAGGGGGAAAAATGTATAGTGAGAGAAATAGTATTAGTTTTAACCATTTAGGTTATTAACTTGTGGATCTAACCTCTTTTACTTTTCTTTTTACTAAATATTTATTGCTTGAAAAATATAATGTTATTACTTATTAGTTATTTATTAATATCATTTATAATTTTTTATAAGGTGGGCATATGATACTTTAGAATTTGTACCATATATTCCTTAGAGTATAGGCTTCAAGGTAGATATAACGTAAAAAGACCTCATACTCATATCTTATCATGTAGGAGTAAGTTTTAAAAATCTATACTCGAAATATGTCCTATGACTCTCAATATCCAATAAGATCTTACTTGATTAAGTAGGATACGATTGAATACCTTATAAAATCGGATTATCTATTCACCCCTAATATATATTGCACATGAATCAAGTGATAAATATTTCAAGAAATTTTAAAATTTTGCTATATTTTACAAAATCTAATAGTGGTATTAGAGTCGGTATACATATGTAATGTTTTGATATAAACTTAGAATTCGTTCATAGTATAGTTATTCATAATCTTGATATTAATAGGATATTGTTTAGGATGTTTTATGTTATGGATTTAATTTAAAACATTTCTAGTAAATTTTCGAAAAAAATTGTTTTCTTATATGCTTTGCAATTTAAAAGGAAATATCTTTAAAAGTAATTGGTCCCTTTTGAAAAGATATAATATGCTGTTGGCCCTGCATGTAAGCAGAACAGAGAGAAGGAAACAAAGGTACAGCTCTTAACGTTGTATAAATATCTCACTATATCATTATGGATTGACAATACAGTGAAGAATATCGCTGGATTATCTCCTAGCGTAAGGTTTCATCCTAGTAATGAAGAATACGTTAATTTCTATTTTGAGAGGAAAACTTTTGTTTGATGAGAATCCGCAAAGGTTCTTTTTTTTTTTTTTTTTTCCAGCAAAAGATTTTATTTAGAAATTATCCATTGTCTATACTAGACTCTAGAGCCTCATGCTCTTGTCCATAACAAAACTAAAAATCTAATTGAATAAGCCCTTGGAGAGGGGTGGTGGGACGAGCCACCAATCCATAGGACATAACCTCTTTCTTGTCATTAAAGCTACCCAGTCATGCTACCATATTAGCTTTTCTAGAAACATTACTATAGGAAAAAACAATAGTTGTAGACTAATAAATTGTTTAATAGAGCTAAGATAATCCTCTGAAGCCTAATGAGTAAGCCTAATTGTCCTTCAAGAGTTTGGATTACAGTAAGTAGTTAGATTCAATTTGGACTCTAAGCTAGTGTTCCTCACTTGCCAGCTAGGTTCCTAATTGAATGGCTTGACAGTCCATTGCTTCTATTGTTAAACCACTGCAAATTTTAGCGTTATCACATATAACTCTCCCCTGACTATCACATGCGATTACACACATTGTTGCCTGGTTTGAATTAGCAACCCATGAGCCATCCACATTGACTTTAGTATGAAATCGATAAGTGTTTAATTAGATATATATATATATATATATATATATATATATATATTAAGTGAGATTTAAAGTATTTTTTCCTTATTTTGGAATGTTTTTGAAGAATTTCAATTTTAATTGAGTAATATTTTGATTTTAAGGCTTGATGGATAATTGAATTAGAGAGAAAGAAAAGGAATCCAATTTTACTCAATTTGGAGCTAAATAGAAGAAGTTATGAAATTTTGAAGATAGACACAACCTAGACATGACCATATCCAGAATGTATTGAATTTGAAGTATAAAATAAAGAATTACACAGGGGCTAGACACGATCGTGTTTGTTAGTTTTCTATTTCTTGGAGATAATTAATTTTAAAGAATGACTTAGATATGACCTGTAGACATAATCGTGTTTAGGTCGTGTTGATTGTAACATTTAGTTTTACAAGATTTTCACTAATGAATTTGACACGACCTAAAACATGACCATGTTGGATAGCGTGTTGGTCTAAAATACAAAGTTTTTAATGCTCACTATATAAAGGAAAATGGGGGCTCGACTAAAAAAGAAGAGAAGACATATTTTATTTATTTTAGGGTTTTTAGAGAGATTAGAAAGCTATTCTTTACTCTTTAAGAATTTAGGGTTTTTCTTAGTTTTTTCTTTTTTCTTTTTATTTCCTTGATGATGAATGTTTATACATCATTGAAGACTTTTATTTTCAATATGATTAGTACTTAAATCTTCTTAGTAACTAAACTTGTGGATCTTAAGATTATTATGTAACTAGTTTTATTGCTATTCAATAAATTCTTAGATTTCTTGATTCATACTTATGTTTTTGATATTGTTTAGATTGATATTTCTAGAGTATTATTATATTTATTTGATATTATACATTAGGATTGAGAAATCTGATGTGTAATTAGATCTAATATGTTTGAAGAGAATTAATGTAATCTTAGAGATAAGATTAATTTGTTTTTAATGCGATTTTTGAAATATGTTATTATAAAGAGAATTAAATAGGTATTTTTATGATTAGGGTTAATAAGTTTGAGAAAGTTATTAAACTAAATTAGGAATTCCCCAATCAATGAAATTTAAGAAAGATTTGAACAATTTTTGTTAATGTCTCATAATAATTCCTAGGGGAAACAAGGTCTAGATTCTAGATTTACTACCTTGAAGCTAATTATAATATGTTTTGCTCTTCTATCTTTCAATTAAATCTTAACTTATTAGTTAATATTCAGTTATAGGTTTTAAATCAATTAATCTCTATAATTTACTACTTAGATAATAGAGTGCAGGTTAGTATTAGTATAGGCAATCCTTATAGGATGATATTTGTATTTGATACACTATATTACAAAATTTGATAGGTATACTTGCCTTCTATCAAGTTTTTGGTGTTGTTTCTAAGGATTTCGATATTAAGAATACTGATTACTTTATTAATTTAACCATTTTTTTATTGTTTCTTGTTTTTAGTTTCTTTTCTTTTTTAGTAGTGCATGACTAGAAATATTCCATCAGATGAGCTAATCTTTGATTCGGACATTGAAAGAATAGCCCAGCGTTTATGGATAATAGCTTGGTAAGTAGTGGAGGAATTAAATCAAAGGTCTCCTTTCAGAATTAAGGCAAAAAAGGAAAAGGTCAAGTTGGAAATCATGGGTGTTAGAACCAGAACCAATAGTAAACTATGTTTGATTACTTTAAACCCTTTTTAGTTGGAGCTGACTTCAGCATCATTAGGCCACCTATTGCTGCTAACAACTTTCATATATATATATATATATATATATATATTAAGTGAGATTTAAAGTATTTTTTCCTTATTTTGGAATGTTTTTGAAGAATTTTAATTTTAATTGAGTAATATTTTGATTTTAAGGCTTGATGGATAATTGAATTGGAGAGAAAGAAAAGGAATCCAATTTTACTCAATTTGGAGCTAAATAGAAGAAGTTATGAAATTTTGAAGATAGACACAATCTAGACATGACCATATCCAGAATGTGTTGAATTTGAAGTATAAAATAGAGAATTACACAGGGGCTAGACACGATCGTGCTTGTTAGTTGTCTATTTCTTGGAGATAATTAATTTTAAAGAATGACTTAGATATGACCTATAGACATAATCGTGTTTAGGTCGTGTTGATTGTAGCATTTAGTTTTACAAGATTTTCACTAATGAATTTGACACGACCTAAAACATGACCATGTTGGATAGCGTGTTGGTCTAAAATACAAAGTTTTTAATGCTCACTATATAAAGGAAAATGGGGGCTCGACTAAAAAAGAAGAGAAGACATATTTTATTTATTTTAGGGTTTTTAGAGAGATTAGAAAGCTATTCTTTACTCTTTAAGAATTTGGGGTTTTTCTTAGTTTTTTCTTTTTTCTTTTTATTTCCTTGATGATGAATGTTTACACATCATTGAAGACTTTTATTTTCAATATGATTAGTACTTAAATCTTCTTAGTAACTAAACTTGTGGATCTTAAGATTATTATGTGACTAGATTTATTGCTATTCAATAAATTCTTAGATTTCTTAATTCACACTTATGTTTTTGATATTGTTTAGATTGATATTTCTAGAGTATTATTATATTTATTTGATATTATACATCAGGATTGAGAAATCTGATGTGTAATTAGATCTAATATGTTTGAAGAGAATTAATGTAATCTTAGAGATAAGATTAATTTGTTTTTAATGCGATTTTTGAAATATGTTATTATGAAGAGAATTAAATAGGTATTTTTATGATTAGGGTTAATAAGTTTGAGAAAGTTATTAAACTAAATTAGGAATTCCCCTAATCAATTAAATTTAAGAAAGATTTGAACAATTTTTGTTAATGTCTCATAATAATTCCTAGGGGAAACAAGGTCTAGATTCTAGATTTACTATCTTGAAGCTAATTATAATCTGTTTTGCTCTTCTATCTTTCAATTAAATCTTAACTTATTAGTTAATATTCAGTTATAGGTTTTAAATCAATTAATCTCTATAATTTACTACTTAGATAATATAGTGTAGGTTAGTATTAGTATAGGCAATCCTTATAGGATGATATCCGTATTTGATACACTATATTACAAAATTTGATAGGTATACTTGCCTTCTATCAAGTTTTTGGTGTTGTTACTAAGGATTTCGATATTAAGAATACTAATTACTTTATTAATTTAACCATTTTTTTATTGTTTCTTGTTTTTAGTTTCTTTTCTTTTTTAGTAGTGCATGACTAGAAATATTCCATCAGATGAGCTAATCTTTGATTCGGACATTGAAAGAATAGCCCAGCGTTTATGGATAATAGCTTGGTAAGTAGTGGAGGAATTAAATCAAAGGTCTCCTTTCAGAATTAAGGCAAAAAAGGGAAAGGTCAAGTTGGAAATCATGGGTGTTAAAACCAGAACCAATAGTAAACTATGTTTGATTACTTTAAACCCTTTTTAGTTGGAGCTGACTTCAGTATCATTAGGCCACTTATTGCTGCTAACAACTTTCATATTCAACCTCATATTATAGAAATGGTGCAACTCTTTATCCAATTCAATGGATTATAACATAAGGACTCCAATGCTCACATATCTAATTTCCTAGAGATCCATGACACCTTTAAGATCAATGGGGCTTTAGACGGCATAATTAAATTGTGACTCTTCCCCTTTTCATTAATGGGCCAAGAAAAATAGTGGCTAAATTCGCTCTTATGGGGAACTATCACTACTTAGGATGATAAGGCTCAAAAGTTCCTTGGAAAACACTTTTTAACTACTAAAACTACCAAACTCGTAAAAGACATATCATTCTATGCTTAATTGGAGGTCGAGACCTTATACGACACTTGGGAGAGATATAAGGAGCTATTGAGGAGATGCCCACATCATGCCCCCCTCCCCCTATGGATGCAGATTTAAACTTTCTATAATGGTTTGAATTTATCAACTAGGCAAATGATAGATGCCACTGCTGGAGGAACATTGAACACTAAAATACCATAAGAGGTTCAATCCTTGCTCGAGGACATGGCTATGAATAGCTCTCAATGGGAAGGTGCTAGGGTATGGAATAGAGTGGCAGATAGCTATGAATTAGATGCAGTGACAACTTTAGCCACTAAGGTTGATGCCATTAGCACGAAGTTGGATGCAATTTCCATCAATCCCCAATGTAACTCGAGAGAGGTTGATGTAGAAGGAATTGGGACTCAACATCATTGGGAAAAAGTAGACTATTTAGGAAACCCCTCTAGACCACAATACAACCCATATAGTAACATCTACAATCGAGATAGAGAAATCATCTAAATGTCAATCTGAATCAAAATCAATAGAGGATGAATTTGCCTCTACCAAGATTCTAATGGCCCCTATCACAAGAGAAGAAATTAGGTTTGGAAGAAATTTTAACTAAATATATTCAAACTAATGAGGCTAGATTGTAGAATATAGAAACTTCTTTAAGGAATAAGAAGCCTCCATTCATAACCTAGAAAATCAAGTGGGAGAACTTGCAAAAATGATGGTTAAAAGACAATAGGGAGCATTGCTAGGAAACACGAGATGAATCCTATAGAGCATGTGAAAGTGGTGACTCTTAGAAGTAGAAAGGACTTGCAAGTTGAATAGAAAATTAGTGGGGAATAAAAAAAGAAAGACGAGGAAGCTAAGAAAAAGAAAGTATAGAGCCACAAAAAGTGAAGGAATATAAACCACCCATACCTTATCTTGAATGCTTGAAGAAGGACTACTTTAATGAACAATTTAGTAAGTTCCTTGAGATTTTAAAATAACTACATATTAACTTACCTTTTGTTGATGCCTTATCACAGATGCCTAAGTACGCTAAGTATTTGAAGGAATTACTCTTGAATAAAAGGAAGTTATAAGAGATATAACTATGACATTAAATGAGGAATGCTTTGCGTTGATGTAAAATAAGTTGCTACGGAAATTGAAGGATCCCACTAGTTTTACTCTATCTTGTCTTATTGGCAATTTATCAATAAATGGAGCTTTAGCTACTAGGCACAAGTATAAATCTAATGCCATATCATATGTTTAAAAAGTTAAGATTTGGGAAACCTAAACGAACACATATGAGTATTTAATTAAGCAATAAGTTTGTAAAATACCCCATCGACATTATTAAAGATACGTTAGTTCAGATAGGTATATTCATTTTTCTAGCAGATTTTGTAATCCTAGATATAGATGAGGACATTGAGGGACCACTAATTTTAGGTTGTCCTTTCCTAGTTACTTTTAAGGCAACTATAGATGTAGGAAATCAAATGTTAACTTTAAAAGTTGAGGATGAAGAAAGAACCTTCAAAACGCTTGGCATGATTCAACAACCCCTTAAGAGTAATGATACTTGTTATTTCCTAAATACATCTAACCTACTTGGTTCCACTTGTATGCAGGATGGCATTTACGTAAACCAGTTTAGCAATGTCTCATTCATACAGCAATAGGGTTTGAATAAATTTAAGCAATTTGAGTGTAAAAATTATCATGGTCGTCCACTTAACTGAAAAAAAAGAGAAGTGCATTAAGTTAACAATGTTAAACAAAAGCACTTCTTGAGTGGCAACCCAAGTTTATTTTTCCATTTAAGTTTTCTTTAGTTTATTTTAATTTAATTAGATTTATTTTTACACTAGTTATTGAAAAAAAAAAGAAAAAAAAAACATAAAAGATAAAAAAAAGAAGCAAGCGATTTTTTTTATTTTTTGTGTGATTTTAGTACGATCACTAAACATGGTTGTATCAAGGAAGTGTTGAATATAAGACGTTCTCCAAATGTCACATGACCATTGGACATGAGCATGTTGAAGTTGTGTCGGGATTGTTTATAGAATTTTTGTTCGTGAAAGTTACACTACTTTTTGACATGGTTATGTTTAGTTTGCGTTTAATGGGATTTTGAACTTAATCTTTTTCGAGAGAAACACGGCCTATAGACACGATCATGTTAAGGTTGTATAGAAAATTCAAACAATCTTAATTATTTTCAAGATTTACGCGAACTTTAGATACGGTTGTGTTTAAGGTCCTGTTAGGTATGCCTTATTTTAATTTTCCCAAGAGATACATGGTCTTTAGACACGGCCATGTCTCAATTGTGTTGACTTTGCATCCTTTATTTTATTTTCTGGGCTTGGACATGAAGAAGATGAGGAGGATGACGATCATGATTATAGAGACTAATTTTTTTGTTTTCTTTGATGTACTAATGAGACTTATGTGGCTTGCTAAACTAGATTTTAATAATTTTTTTTCTTTTAATTGCTGTTTTAGTTTTTGTTTTTTTTTTGTTTTTAATTTTTGTAACTTTTACATGGTTAAAGCATTCAAGATAAATCATTTTACACACTGAGCTCATTTTGGAATGGAACAATGTCATATTTAAGGGAGTATTAGTTCTTTTCTCCACTACCTTCCTCAATTTTTGTTTCTTTGATTCTTATTTTGTTAGTTTTCTTTCTATTCGTACATTGAGGACAATGTTACAATTCTAAGTGTGGGAAGGGAGTTATAAAATTTGTGGTTATTTAAGAAATCAAATTTGTTTATTTAACTTGATAATTATTAAGTTACCTTGCAATTTTAGATAGTATAGATTACTTGATCAATAAGTTCTTTAAGGATGCTTTATTTAAATTGAATAATAAAATCTTTGTAAAATAAAGTTACTTATTATTTAGTTTTGAACTTTAAGATTTAGAAATTTGAATAATATTAGTAGTTAAGAACTAGTCATGGATTTTTTTTAAACTTACTTTGATATATATTTTTCCCTTTTAATATTTTTAAAGCACTATAATTTTTGATAAGTAAATAGTTGATATTTATCATTTGAAAATTTCTTTAAAATTAATATAGTTAGAGATGAAATAAATAATTTGAATTAAATTTTAGTTGTGGGCTTCGTTGACTCGAGTAATTAAACCTATGGGGTGTCTCCTTTGTGTGGAAAAATACTTGTTAACTTGAGTGATGAGCTTAAGATTATCGGTTGAAAACTCGTTAAAAGAGTTAAGAGAAAAGTCATGTAAAGACTAAATGTAAGTAAATAAGTTCTATTAAATAAAGTTAGTGGATGGTTCGAAGGAGTATCTTAAAACCTAGTAACCTAATATTGTTTAGTTCGAGAATTACTGACTAATGAAATTACCTTATATATATATATATATATATTAGATATATAAAACTAGAGGAATGATTGAGGGATAATTTGATGTATTTATCTTAAATTATGGTGTTTAACAAAATCGAAGAAGGGGGTGAATGCATTTTAGTAAAGTTGGTAAAGTGTTTATGACTTTTTCTTAATTAAGGAGATGATAATTTAAGTTTCAAATCTTTTGTATGTTTGAAACAGTTGGTTAAGTGAAAACTATTAAGAGTTATAGTTAATTTTCATTTGAAACTGCAAGTTAATTAAGAGTTTGTTCTTAAGCTATTCCAAGGTTGAATAAAAATTCTTTTGAATGGTTTTTAGAATATTAGTAAGTTGATTAAGTATTTCTTGTCCTATTGTTTAATTTGATTAATTTACTTGAGGACAAGAAAATGCTTAAGTGTGGGGAAGTTTGATAAGTGCTTAATTAGATAAATATGCTAAGTGGGATTTAAAGTATTTTCTCTTATTTTGGCATGTTTTTGAATAAATTTAATTTTAATTTAGTAATATTTTGATTTTAAGGCTTTGATGAATAATTGAATTAAAAAGCAAGAAAAGAAATCCAATTGTACTCAATTTGGAGCTAAATAGAAGAATTTATGAAGTTTTGAAGATAGATACGGCTTAGACATGACCATGTCCAAAATGTGTTGAATTTGAAGCATAAAATAGATAGTTACATGGGGCTAGACACAACCGTGTTTGTTGGTCATGTATCTCTCTGAGATAATTAATTTTAAAGAACAACTTAGACATGACCTCTAGACAATTGTGTTTAGGTCATGCTTACTATAACGTCCAGTTTTACAAGATTTTAACCGACGAATTTGACATGACCCAAAGCATGACCATGTCGGCAAAAAATATAGATTTTTTTATGCTCACTATACAAAGGAAAAGGGTGACTTGATTAAAAAAGAAGAGAAGACATATTTTATTTGTTTTAGGGTTTTTAGAGAATAGAAGGCTATTCTTTATACTTCAAGAATTTAGGGTTTTTTCTTAGTTTTCTTTGATTTTGTTGATGATGAATGTTTATACATCATTGAAGATTTCTAATTTCAATATGATTATTGCTTAAATCTTCTTAGTATCTAGACTTATGGATTTTAGGATTATTATGTGATTGGATTTATTAATATTCAATAAATTCTTAGATTTCTTGATTCATGCAAGTGTTTTTGATATTGTTTTAAATTAATATTTCTAGAGTATTATTCTATTTTTTTTATATTATACATTAGGATTAAGAAATCTGGTGTATAATTAGATCTAACATGTTTGAATAGAATTAATGTAATATTAGATATAAGTTACATAATTCTTCCAAATTGATTAATTTTTTTTTAGGGAATTCATTGTTTTTAATGTGATATTTGAAATATGCTATTATGAAGAGATTCAAATACGTATTTTTAAGATTAGAGTTAACAAGCTTGAGAAAGTTATTAAACAAAATTAAGAATTCCCCTGTCAATGAAATTTAAGAAAGATTTGAATAATTTTTCTTAATGCCACATAATCATTTCTAGGGGAAACAAAGTTTAGATTCTAGTTTTACCATCTTGAAGCTAGATATAATTTGTTTTGCTCTTTTATCTTTCAATAAAATCTTAGTTCATTAGTTAGTATTTAGTTATAGGTTTTAGATCAATTAATCTTTATAATTTATCGATTAGAGAATATAGTGTAAGTTAGTATTAGTATTTGTAATCTTTGTAGGACGACATACGTATTTAATATATTATATTACAAAATCTGATAGGTATACTTGCTTTACATCATAAATCATAGCATAACTCCACTTTTCAACCCCAACATTTTGGTTCCTATCTACCCCTCGCTTCCTTAATTTCATCTCCTTCCACATATGCCTCAATGTAATCACATCTCTCAACAAAACTGTAAAAGCCCTCACCACAACTTTTAGATTTACACTTCCTCCCTAAAAAATAGTTGTGCATCTCATTTTCCAGATGTTTTAGGCCACTATTCCAACAGAGATTTCTAGATCTTTCCTTCTACTCCTTTCCATTGATGTAATCTTGTCAAATCGATCTAAAAATCTTACAACTTTAGATCTATCAACTTTTATCCCTAAACACTCAAACCATGCCACTAACGTCTAGTTACAAAATAGAAGAGAATGTTCAATGGTTTCAACCTCACCATAGATCAAGTAAACATGGTAAAGGAAAAATCTTTCTTTTATAATGCCTCTTTGTTGTTAGAAGGGTTTTAGAGCCTATTCACTAGAGAAAGTGCTAAATCTTTGGTAAAACTTTTAACTTCCAAAATTTCTTCTATTGATCCTTTAAAGTAATCAATGATGATAATGCTAATGACTTAGGTTTTTTTTCTTTCCCCTCTTTTAGGTAATGATATACTATCTTGATTGTACAAATCCCTTGTCTTTAAAATGGCCAAATGATGGAATCCTACCCAAGTTTGTTGATAGGTTTATTTCTTACACCATTTACTTTGTTCTCATTCAAACATTGCCTTAGTTTTGGTTTGTTCTAGTTACAGCTTATGTCATCCATCAACTCCCTTACCTTTCTTCTTTCTAAGACCACTCCCTGCTTTCCCTTCAGCACATACCCTCCTACTGTAGGAACCCACCTATCCCTTTCCACATCAATTCTCTTGACATCCTTTAAAAAGACATTTCTTCCCTTGTAAAATGCTACTATAAGCCCAAGAAACGTAGCCCCCCTTAGCCTTTCATAGCCTCCTTAAATTCTATATAAGAAATAAAGTCCTTGTACAACTCTAGCCCATAACTCAATAGGGTTTAACTCTAATCTCCAAGTACATCTCGTGAGTAGAGCTAGGTTAAAAGTTTGCAAATCTTTAAATCCCATACCACCATACTCTTTTTCCATAGTTAACTTATCCCAACTACTCTAATGGAATTTATTTTTATTCTTCCTCTATCTTTAAAAAACAAATTGTAATAAAAGCATTTACCTCGTTACATTACTTAGCTAAGTAACTGAAATAAGACATTGAATAGGTAGGGATTGTTGAAATTACTAATTTAATCAATATTTCCTTCCCAACTTCGATTAGTAAACACTATTTCCAACCATTATGTTTTCTAAAGCCTCATACATAGACCACCCCCATATTTTTGGGAGACCCGAGAACATACTTGGACTTTCTATAACCTCCACTCTTAGCTCATTCCCCACTTCTAACTTAATTTGATCAGAAGTATTCCCGCTAAAATACAAACTAGATTTTTCCAAGATAATCCTTTCGCTTGCTGTAAAGCAATATGCTTGTAACAAATCTTTTAACTTCCTTACCTCAGTTACTTTCGCCTTTAAGAAAAAAAGAGAATCATTCACGAAAAAACAAGTGAGATAGAATAGGACAACTAGGTTTCATCATTAGACCCTCTAAATTTCCTCTATTGATGTTTTCTCAATTCCTCAAGATAAGACATCGGCAACTAAGATAAATAGGTAAGGCAATAATGGATCTCCTTACCTCAATCCTCTACTAGGTTTAAAATGACTCACTTTTTTTCTACTTAAAATAATATTAAACTCAACAGTGGTAACACTGCATTAGCCAATTTACCTATGTCTCATTAAAACTATATTTCAAAAGTACACTTCTAAAAAAAATGCCTTTCAATTCTATCATAAGCTTTGTTTATATCCACCTTTAATGAACAAAAACCTTTCCTGCCATTCTTTTTATTTTATTTTTTAAAATGGATTTCTTTATGTGCAATGATGATATTGTCACGAATTATTTTTCTCAAAATAAAAGTACTTTGATTTTACAATATGAGCTCTCCAAAAAAAGGTTTTAGCTCATTAGCAAGAATGTTTGATATAATCTTATAAAGAAAATTACACAAACCAATGGGATGAAACTTGTTAACTTTTTGTGGGTTGAGAATTTTTGGAATAAGGACAAGATTGGTGAATTTTAAAATAGAAGCAAATGTACTTGATTTGAAGAAACCTTTAATCATTATAGTGATTGATTTTCCCACTTTTGTCTATAGATATTGATAAAATACTCTATAAAAAACATTTGGACAAAGGGCCTTAAGTCCTCTTAGTTGGAACATAGCATTCCTTACTTTTATATCCTCCACATCTCCACAAAGCACTCTATTGATATCACTGTCCATTTTTGGTTCCATCCAATCTAAACATGGTTCATCTATATTTTTAACTTTTGGTGGTATATAAATTACTAAAGTATTAACAAAACTTTAGAGCATTCTCCTCCTCCTCTCTTGCCTAAGTACCATATGCTTTTTGAATTTTTAAGACTTTATTCTCATTTCTCTAGATTAAGGTAGAATTATGAAAAAATGAATTGTTTTTGTCCTCAAATTTTAGCCAATTGCTTTTAGCCCGTCGGTGCTATAATTCCTCTCTTTCCCATAATTCATTAAATTTTCCAAACAATTTCTCCTCCTCATCCCCATCTAAACCTAAAGGATTTCTTTGCACTTCAACCAAATCTTCTAAGACCGTATCAATTTGTATCTTATTATTGGGAAAAGCAATTTTACTCCTCTTAGTTAACTACTCCGTGTAAATCTCTAGATTTCTCATCACTAAATTCCAACTTTCAACATGTGTATCATCACTCCAATAAGTACCCACCAACTCTTTTCACTACTTAGATTTCAACTTTATATTTTCAAACTTAAAATTTCTTTTACCTACCTTATCTCTTACATAAAGATAGATTACCAGAGCTACATGATCATAAGTAGAAGTTGGAACACATTCAATTTTGCATTTTGGAAAATTTTCAATCCATCCTATTAAAGCCAAACCTCTCCTTTCAACATAAAAACTTCCTCCATATCTCAATCTACTCCCTCATCTTTCCATTAGAATTTCTTTATTTTTTGTTTCCATAATGAAGACTACACTAGGATTAAACTTATTGATAAGGCCTTTAAAATTTTGAACTGTCTTGAGAGGCTCAAACCCTTGATAGTTCCAACATAAGTAAATCATGGTTGACTTGTGGCTGAATTAGGCTAACCACCATAGCCTATATTATTACAACCGAAAATAAGATCATCAACCTAACTAGAGAACTCATCAATAGTCTTAGAATTGATCAACAAAGCACTGTCCCTCCTTCCCCCTTTTTTACTTTTTTTTTTTCTACACTTTCATTTTTTTTTTGTTCGTACTCTTTTTTTTTTTTTCTTTTTTTCATCTTTTCTCAAAATCTTTCCTTTCACTTCACCCTCTACCAACACATATGTTTTTGTTACTTCATCATTTTTAGACTAACTTTCATCAATTTTTATTTTATTTTTTGCACAAAAAAAATTCTCCATCGCTTCTCTTCTCCACTTTATGTTTAGCTTTGTCAAAGCATATGATAGATTAATAAATCTAGATATCATGGAGCTAAGAGAAGATTTTTACACGATTGGCAAACAATTTAACTTCCATTGTAATTTCACTTTTGAGGCTAAATTTAGCTCCAAATCAAACATAGGACTTTCTTTAGCCTCATCTCCCTTTGAAGTAGGAGCCTCAACACTTGTAACCATCTTCCCTTTGTTTCCACTCTTCTCTTTAACAAGGGCATCTAACTTATCTTCCAGATCTCTAGAAACATTTAAGAAAGGGTTTGATAAGTTTAGGGCCACATCTAGGGAATTATGGGAGTTCAAAGAGGTTAGGTTTATTGTAGTGAGCTAGGTTGTTTGTGGGATAATATTATTAGTGAAATAATTAGGGGCTAAGGATAAAGATTTGTAGTTTGAAAAGGAGTGGTTCTAGATGCAGTTTTGGGATTTGAAGACGGGGGTTGAAATTTTAGATTAGATTCTTTTTGTGGGATCAAATTTAGATTGTTATTTTCTTTAGAAAAATGGATTATATCCTCATTGTCCTAGTTTTGAACTAAGTTTTCTCTTAAACTAGGTCCCATTCCTTCCTCACGATTCTTCTTGAATTCACAAAAATTACTTACATGATCTAGTTGTCCACAATTGAAGCACCAATCATTTAATCACTCATACTTCAAAAACACCCTATATCTTTTTCCATTACCCCTATTCACCCAAATGCTTAACTTTAATGGCTTCTCTATTGGAATATTAACTCTCACCCTCTAAAAAGCTCTCTTCTTCCCTTCTATTAAGCTTAGTGGTTCAATCTCCAAAACTTCACTCACCTTGTTTCCATTAACCTTGCACTATTTACAAACATATGGTTTAGCTTTAATCCATTGATCTAAATCTAGAATATCATCAAATTTAAAGGTACTTCATCTAATCTCCATGTCCTTAACCATTCTTTAATTACCATATAGTGACCTATTACCTATTTTAGGTTTATTTTATTTAGCTTATTCTTCTAGGAGTACTTCATCAACCTTTGGACCGGTGGGATTATCAGCCATTTGAGTCAATTTGAACAGATCTAATGAATAGAACACAATTAGACTGGACATATAAAGCAATAATCGAACTAGCTAAAAGAAAGAGTATTACCAATGGAAGATGTGATAGATCTATGAATCACAACAAACATGGAGGTTGTAGAAAGACAAGAGCACAATAAGACGATGATGGAATTGAATTAATGAAATTCTCCAAATGTGATTTTGTATTTAGCTTTCCTAATTTTCTATTGTTTTTTGCTCTTTTTTTTTTTTTTAAATCTAAGATTGAATAAAAGACGAAATTCTAAAGAGAAAATTGTAATGCATGATGAAAATCTAAACAAAAGAGCTTATGATTCTAGAAAAATCTATGCAAATTTGGTTAAATGATGTAGACTTGACACCAATCACACACAGCAAACAAGATAGAGAAAAATATAACAAACTACGTAAACAACACCACGATAGTGTAAGGACTATCTTAATTGAGAAAATTCTCTCTCTAGAAGGCTAGAGAGAGAGAACCCCAAAAAGGAGAGTGGATATTCATTTGGATCGAGAGATTCTCATAAAATTATGGTTTATATAATAGGGCTTGTATGTCCTTTGGGTGGGTTGAGGTTGAAAAGCGATTATAATTTTATATTTTAGTTAGGTTTGCATACCTATAAATAAAATGTAATTTTAGTGTATTTGGGCGTGTAAACTTAATTTGAGAATTCCTTTTGTATTTTGCATTCTTTATTTTCTAAATAGGTATTTAGAAATTTAGAAAATTTTGATACTAAGTACAAAAATATAGGTCTATATACTTTTTCAAAACACGAAGAAGTTGAAAAGGTCCAAAAGATGCTATAACCAAGTTAATGGATTTTTTGTATCGCGACCCTCAATTATGGGCTTAGGCTTAGTCCATGTTTAGTTAGTCAGCCTATGATCATTGTGTAGTTATTTTATTAACATTGTTATTTATTTATTATATATAAGCATTGATAAAATATGTCAACAATAGTATACATGCTATGTGAGGCTTAAAGGCCAAATGAAATCTCCTAAATCTATTAAGTTAAGATGAAATATATTGCCCTCCAATTATTAATTATAAACTAGTTAGAATTTTAATATAGGTCAGTATAACTTAGTTGTGGGCTTACATTAAAATTATTGTAATTAAATTGTTAATTTGTTAGCTTAGTTAAGGTTAAAAATTTAATGGGCTAGAGTTGGGTTTTTAAAACATGGATTCGTTTTAAGAGAATACTCAATAGGATATCCAAAAGTCATATAGAGTCACGATTGGCAAGTTAAGGCCTACTTAAAATGATATAATATGTAGGTTCAACTCAATTGTGTACATATTAATTTTATTTGGGATTTTGGACCCACTAGGGAGCCTCCCAACAAGGTTCCTTGAGCCTACTAGTGGGGGCTATTAGGTTTAGGTAAAATAGTGGGAGTTAATTTAAAAGACCTATTAAATAAATTATTTACAAATGCTTAACTTTGTGTTTTATTTAATGTAAATCTAAATGACAAACAATAATAATCTTTTGCTACGATCTATATTAGATAAGGATAATTGCCTCATTGGACTAAATTTCCTTAAATTGTTGAGGAAATTAAAGATTATCTTTAGACATGAAAGGAAATTATATGTCCTAGGAGAAGAAGAGGTTAAAGACTTGAGTGAGAATGCCACCATTGCACATTATGAGTAATATAAAAAATAACTAGAGGACTCTATTGAAGTCCAATGTCTCATGCTATCTGTAATTTCACTTAAATTGCAAAAGCAACATGAGAATATGTCTACAAGAGGAATATACAATCACTTGTAGGAGTTATGCTAGGAAAATGCTAGGGTTGAGTAATATGATACATCCTAAGTCTTATTTAACTATAGGATGGTTGATGGGAGCCTAGTTGGGTCTCATGTACACAGATGATAAAGTAAGTACATAGAGTGGCTCGAGAACTTAGGCTTTAAGCTTGATGACAATCTTGCAATCAATCTAATATTATATTCTTTGCTGGAGTCTTTCTCCTAGTTTGTCATAAATTTTAACATGAATAATATGGAGAGGTCTTTAATAGACCTACTTACTATGCTAAGGATATCTAAAAAGGACATGAAGTCTAAGACAATGGCACCTTATCAAGTTCTATTGATTGGTAACTCCAAAAGGGAAATATTATTGGAAATAATAATTCTAAGGCTAAGCTAAAAAAGAAGGGTGAGTAGCCTAAGTTGAAGAAGGTTGATGAGAAGGATGCTATCTATTTTCATTGTAGCAAGAAAGGCTATTGGAAGAGCAATTGCATTTAACTCAAGAAAAAGATGTCAAGAGAGGATAATTTATGAGTGAATGTAATCTCTCTATTTCTTCTACATAGGTTATAAATACAGAATATGGTTCTCATATTTGTGTTGTTTTGTAGGATCTAAGTAAGTGCATGAAGTTGTCTAACTAATGTAGTTAAGGTTACTGGTTTAGATATAGGAACTTATATAATTTCTCCACTTAGTGGACTAGTATTAGAATTATAAAATTATTTCCATGTTCCAAGTTTCACCAAGAACATAATATTAGTATCGTGTTTAGATACCAAAGGGTTTGTTTTTAATTTTAAAGACAAAAGTTGTTTATTTTATTTCAATGAGATGTTTTATGGTTATGGAACTTTGATTAACGGTGTTTACATTCTTAATACTAGTAAATTTGCTCATTGCATTGAGACTGAGAAACAAAAAACAAGTGAATCAAGTTTAACATACTTATGGCATTGCAGGCTTGGCCATGTAAATGAAAAACACTTAGCTAAACTTCATTCAGAAGGGTATTTGATTCATTTTGAATCCATAGATACTCATAAAGCATATTTACAAGGTAAAATGGCTAAGAAAACTTTTACCAAGAAAGGTGAAAAGGCAATTGAGTTGTTAGAAATCATACATAGTGATGTGTGTGGGCCACTATCAACTCAAGCTAGTTGTGCATTTTCTTACTTTGTGACTTTTACTAATGATTTAAGTAGGTAAGGATATATCTACTTGATGTGGTATAAGACAAAAACTTTTGATAAATTCAAAGAATTTAAAAGTGAAGTAGAAAATCAACTTAGTAAGAAGATAAAAACATTTTGAAGTGATGGAGGTGGAGAATATGTTAGCTAGGAGGTCATTAACTACTTGAAAGAGTGGGATAGTCCCCCAATTCACACCTCCTAGAGCATCAAAGTGAAATGGTGTTTTAGAAAGGAGGAATTGCACTCTAATGGATGGTTAGGTTAATGATGAGTCACGTAAGTCTTCCATTGACCTTTTAGGGTACTTTGGAAATGGCAACATATACACTTAATTGTGTTCCAATTGAGGCATTAGATAAGCTTATCTTAAGGTTTGGGATTGCGATGCCTATGTAAAGAATGGATTCTTTGATAAGTTTATAGAAAGATCCATTAAGTGTACATTTGTTGGATATGCCAAAGAAACTAAGGGATATTGCTTTTATCTCTTAAGTGAGCATAAAGTTTTTATTACTTGATATGCTACATTCCTAGGGAGAGAATTCATCTCTATATAGAGTAGTGGAAGTAAAGTAGATCTTGAAGAAATTCAAGATTCCACAAATCAGTTGGAACATGAGTAATTAGATGTGGAACAAACATCACAAGTACCAATGGTGCCACAACTAGAGATTGCTCTTGAGATGCAAGAATTGTGTAAGTCAACAAGAGTACATCAAGGACTTGAAAGGTTAAATCTTTTCATGACAAATTACGAAGATTAACTACTTATTGAGAATGAAAATATGTTGATATATGATAAACCAATTGCTTCACTAGACTTTGAGAAATAGTTAGAAGCCATGAGGACTAAGAGAGATTCCATGTACACTAACCAAGTATAGGATATGTGATGAGGATCAACTAGCATCAAAAGTTAATGAGCCAAAGTCCAATGACCCGTGATGGGTGTCGAATCCAATAAAAATAAAAACCTACTCCTAGACAATTATATGATTTGCATATAGTGGTGAGTAGGGTCGAATCCACAGGGATTGGTTAAATATATTTCTATTCAAAGAAAATAAAGAGAAAAAGAAAAATGGGGGGTTTTTTTTGTGAATCAAATAATGTTGAAACAAGATAATAAAATCGAATATTGATAAAAAGCCTAGCCAAAGGAATCAAGATAGTTTAATTCTAGGAATTGATCATCGATGCAAATGTTTTCTATTCTTATTCCTAGATAAACTGGTTATGGTTATTAACAAGCTCTAACAACCTATCTCTCCGTACTTCCTCGATAACCAAGAGAAGCTCTTTGATTATTTCTCTTATCGATTAGACAAACCCAAACAAGCGCTTAGGATTTAATCTACCAATAGCATTAAAAACTAGAGAGACCACCAATTCATGCCAGTAGATTATAAGATAACCTATTTAAACATGATCACACACCTCCATAACATGAATTCGATCATCTATTTTATAACCAAACATGTTATTGTGTCACTGAGACTAGAACAACCAAACAATTACGGATTTGACGTGCTAGTTGACAATATATTAACTTGCTAAATGAGTAAAAGAGCTCTAATTCATACCAATCAACAAAGATAATAATGACAAAATGATCAGAAGATATATGAATATCCAAAAACAAAGAATAGAATAAATACAAGTCAATTAGACCTCACAATTCGCGGAGAATTAAACATCTATGACCCTTTGGCTAGAAAAGTAGCTTAGCTACTCATGTTCATCAACAAAACGAAAATAAAAAGTAGAAACATGATGAACCCGGTTGCCTGCTCTGCCTCCAAGATGGTCCAAGGTTCTTCAAGATCCAAAGATTCCAGATTAAAAGATTAAAAAGTTGTCCTCACCCTCTAGGGTTGGTTCTATTTATATTGTTAGAGGGATGTCATGTGATCTTTTGCTAGTATGATACGAAAATATCTTTCCTTTTCCAAGTAGATTTCAAGAAGTGAATCTTCGTCTGCCTGGCACGCCCTACCACACGGCCGTAGGTCAAGCCGTGCCTTCCTCTATGCATAATTCACGTATCATCTTCCGTGTCTAGTGTGTAACACGGCTCCACCCACGGCTAGATTTTCAACCGTGCCTTCCTCTGTGCATGATCTACAAGCTCTTCATCCTTGTCCAGTGTGTGCCACGGTTTACACCACGACTAGATCCTAGGCCGTGCCACCCTCTGTCAAAGTTCCACAATTTCTTCTCCTTGGCACGTCTAGCTTCCACCACGGCTCCAAGCACGGTTTCTCCCACGGCTCCCACCACGGCCGTGCCCTAAGCCGTGTCTCTCTTTCTCCTGCAGTGTGTAGCACGGTTTACCACATGGCCAGATCTCAAACCGTGCCTCCTTCTGGACAGATACTTGCTCATGTGCTTTCCTCCGGTGGTGTAACTCCTTGTCTTGATCCAAGTTGTAAATGACTTCTCTAATTTACTTGAATTAGCATCCTTGACTCCATTTAACCTGATTTATCACCATAATAGAATTAAGTACCATTTCCTTATGATTTCTATAAAATCAATAATAATTTAACACAATTTATACTATAAAGATTGAGTATAAAATGGTTATATCAAATTCCCCCACACTTAAACTCTTGCTTGTCCTCAAGCAATTGAATCAAATCAATTGAGAAATCTGTCATAGATTATACAAACTTTCTTTTCATCATTCCAAGCATCTGTTCATTTGTAATTCATGACTTGTAATTTTAATGTCTACTACTTCAACCAAACTGGTTTCCTGTGATCAAATTACCATGGACAAAATTTAATAGTTATTCTAAACAAAACAAACTTTAATCCTCATGTTTAGCAAAAGAATTTTTATTCCAAAAGTAAATACTTAATCCACTAAGGAAAAACACCCAATTAAACTTCATTGGATATTATCAAGCATATAATCCTTACAGTATAAAGTAAAAGCATATGGAATAAGCTCTTTGCTAGATATTCTCCCTTTTATACATTTTTGTTTTATTCAATGAATGTTTACATTCATGTTCTTTTGATTTGTTCAAGCATCTATTTTGACGGGTTTTTGCCTGCTTCTTTTCATGAACTTTTTCCTTTTTCGCCCTTATCGTTATAGTGAGTTCATTGAGTCGGCACATCCCGAGCTCATCACTCAAGTGACCGGGTTTTGAGATACCCCTACGGACTCTTCCTCACTCTAACATTCAAGTTTGAATACTCTTAACTCAATTACTTGAATCATTGGAGTAATGGCTATGCTTGATTTTTTTTTTTTTTTCATTTCAAAGAGTATATAGTAGCTAATATAACCTAGAAGTAAACTTGTTTATTTTTCACTTAAGGACTCGACCTACTCTTAGACTTCCAATTCTAAAGCTAAATATAAGGTAAATTTGTTTCTTAAAGATTTCACTACTTAATTTTAACCAAGTATTCTAATCACAGCAGTGGGTGAGTAAAGCATTTGAACAAGTCAATTTCACATTTTGTAGATGCTTATTACAACATTTAGTACAATCTCTAGATTTCATGATAATGTTGAAAAAAAAATTTGCTTAAATTTCTTAAGGACAAACATTCAAAGTATGGATCAATTCTCTATTCTCTATATTTTATTATCCTCTCCCCCACACTTAGCTTGAACAGTGTCCTCACTGTTTCTAATTCAGCACAATTGAAGAGGAATTAACAACTCAATGAACATTAGAGAATAAGAGAAAGGAAATACTGGTACTTCCCTGGTATTGGAGTTCTCCCCTTAAGCTCTGGAAAGTGTCATCTGATTATGTGTATCCTTGCTGCAACTAATCCAAAGAGATCAAGACACACTAAAATCAAACAAAACTAAAACAAAACAAAACTAAAGCAAAACAAAACTAAAATTGAATTTTTTTTTTTTTTTTTTTGACATGGGTTGCCTCCCATGAAGCGCCTTTCTTTAACGTCTTTGGCTAGACATTCCTGGCTAGATGTTCGGATAAGGATTTTGATTCTAGCCTTGGTGCCTGTGGTGATGGGTTAATAACATCCGCAACAAAAACAGGAGAGATATCGTTAGGATGTTTCATGGCATCATAAATGTTAAATTTAATCACTTCACCATCAAATTCCATAGTGAGGGTGCCATCATTTACATCGATTTTCATTTTAGAAGTCTTAAGGAATGGTCGCCCTAATAATATCAGTGATGAAGTATGAGAATCACTATCCTCCATGTCAAGCACATAAAAATCAGCAGGAAAAACCAACCCATTGACTTGAACTAAAACATCCTCTAGAACTCCCTCAGGATAAACATTGGACCTGTCAGCAAGTTGAACAATGACACCCGTTTCCTTCAAGGGACCAACATTTAAACGTTGATAAACAAACAAAGGCATGACATTGATAGAAGCTCCTAAATCACACATGGCTTTAGCGATTCCAAGATTACCTATTTTGCAAGGAATAGTAAACATACCTGGATCCTTGCATTTAGGAGGAAGCTTCTTCTGAATAATAGCTGAAACATTTTCACTCACACTAATCTTTTCATTGCCTTTCAGCTTCCTTTTGTTAGTGCATAAGTCTTTGAGAAATCTAGCATAGCGCGGTATTTGCTTAAGTGCATCAAGCAAAGGAATATTTACCTCGACTTTGCGAAAAGTTTCCAGAATCTCTTTTTCTTCCACTTCATTCTTGGATTTCGCCAATCTGGAGGGGAAAGGAGGTGGTATCAATGTGACCTTTAATGGCTCAACTAGAGACTTGCTAATCTGGTTGTCCTGTTGGCTCGGAGTTGAAATTTCTTGCTTCATCACTTCCCCAAGAGTAGATGAGTGTCCTTTCTTAATTGATCCCTGCAATTCTGTTCCACTCCTCAAGGTAATTGCATTAATGCTTTGCTTTGGATTTGTAATAGTTTGAGAAGGTAACTTACCTTGAGTTTCTAACCTGTTTATAGCAGAAGCAAGTTGGCTTACCTGATTCTCTAAGTTTTGAATGCTTTGCTTTGTTTCCTCCTGAAATTGTTTGGTATTAACAGCGAGAGACTTAACAATATCCTCAAGAGACATACCTGAAGTGGAAGGAGCTTGGGGTACTTGGTGTGATGGCTTAGGCTGGAATTGTTAGAAATGTTGAGGGTTATTGCCATATCTGAAGTTAGGGTGATCCCTCCATCCAGGATTGTACATATTCGAGTAGGGATCATATTTCCTTTGTGGCTTTCCTGGGAATCCGCCTACAGCATTGGCGTGTTCATGGTTGTCATCTTGCAATGTGGGCGCATGTCGGTCGGATGATTAGGAGCAGCACAAATTCCACAAGCCTTCACCTGCTGGTATTTCCAAGAGCTAGCTGCTGCACAAGGGAGGTTAGGTTAGAAATTTGATGTTCAAGGTTGGACACACTTACCTCATTTACCTTCCTTGAAGATGTGTCATGCCTATACCCAAATTGTTGCGAATTGGCAGCCATAATGGAGATCAATTCCCTAGCTTGACCAGGGGTTTTGTTTACTATGGCGCCTCCACTTGCAGCATCCATCATCTTCCTCTCCATCGGAAGTAGGCCTTCATAGAAGTATTGGATGAGAAGTTGTTCAGATATCCCATGTTGTGGGCACATAGTTGCTTGAACCTCTCCCGATACTCATGAAGAGTCTCGGTGTCCCTCTATTTGATACCACAAATTTCTCTTCTTATACTAGCGGCTCTGGATGCGGGGAAGAATTTGTCTAAGAAGAGTCTCACCATATCTGTCCAAGTGGTGATAGAACCTGGAGGCAAATAAAACAACCAATCTTTAGCTTTAGTACTTAAAGAAAATGGGAAAGCACGTAGCTTGATTTGATCGTCGGTTATCCCTTGCGGCCTCATACTAGAACACACTATATGAAACTCTTTCAAATGCTTATGAGGATCTTCATTCTCAAGACCATGAAAGGTGGGTAGCAGATGTATCAACCCGGATTTCAACTCGAATTCATTAGCTAGTTCGGGATAGTGAATACAAAGTGGTTGTTGATTCACATCCGGCGCAGCCAACTCCCTTAAGGTTCTCTCGGGATTTGCCATATCGTCTTCTTTTTCTGAATCAAGGGATGAATCAGACAAATCCGATGCTAAGTTCAGTCTAGTGGATGATCTAGCTTCTTGTCGCAGCCTCTTTAGAGTCTTCTCAATCTCCGGATTATAAGTTAGTTCACCTGTCTGAGAAGAACGAGTCATACAAGAATAGAAATAAATTTGACACCAATCCCCGGCAACGACGCCAAAATTTGATGGGTGTCGAATCCAACAAAAATAAAAACCTACTCCTAGACAATTATATGATTTGCATATAGTGGTGAGTAGGGTCGAATCCACAGGGATTGGTTAAATATATTTCTATTCAAAGAGAATAAAGAGAAAAAGAAAAATGGGGGGTTTTGTTTGTGAATCAAATAATGTTGAAACAAGATAATAAAATCAAATATTGATAAAAAGCCTAGCCAAAGGAATCAAGATAGTTTAATTCTAGGAATTGATCATCGATGCAAATGTTTTCTATTCTTATTCCTAGATAAACTGGTTATGGTTATTAACAAGCTCTAACAACCTATCTCTCCGTACTTCCTCGATAACCAAGAGAAGCTCTTTGATTATTTCTCTTATCGATTAGACAAACCCAGACAAGCGCTTAGGATTTAATCTACCAATAGCATTAAAAACTAGAGAGACCACCAATTCATGCCAGTAGATTATAAGATAACCTATTTAAACATGATCACACACCTCCATAACATGAATTCGATCATCTATTTTATAACCAAACATGTTATTGTGTCACTGAGACTAGAACAACCAAACAATTACGGATTTGACGTGCTAGTTGACAATATATTAACTTGCTAAATGAGTAAAAGAGCTCTAATTCATACCAATCAACAAAGATAATAATGACAAAACGATCAGAAGATATATGAATATCCAAAAACAAAGAATAGAATAAATACAAGTCAATTAGATCTCACAATTCGCGAAGAATTAAACATTTATGACCCTTTGGCTAGAAAAGTAGCTTAGCTACTCATGTTCATCAACAAAACGAAAATAAAAAGTAGAAACATGATGAACCCGGTTGCCTGCTCTGCCTCCAAGATGGTCCAAGGTTCTTCAAGATCCAAAGATTCCAGATTAAAAGATTAAAAAGTTGTCCTCACCCTCTAGGGTTGGTTCTATTTATATTGTTAGAGGGATGTCATGTGATCTTTTGCTAGTATGATACGAAAATATCTTTCCTTTTCCAAGTAGATTTCAAGAAGTGAATCTTCGTCTGCCTGGCACGCCCTACCACACGGCCGTAGGTCAAGCCGTGCCTTCCTCTATGCATAATTCACGTATCATCTTCCGTGTCTAGTGTGTAACACGGCTCTACCCACGGCTAGATTTTCAACCGTGCCTTCCTCTGTGCATGATCTACAAGCTCTTCATCCTTGTCCAGTGTGTGCCACGGTTTACACCACGACTAGATCCTAGGCCGTGCCACCCTCTGTCAAAGTTCCACAATTTCTTCTCCTTGGCACGTCTAGCTTCCACCACGGCTCCAAGCACGGTTTCTCCCACGGCTCCCACCACGGCCGTGCCCTAAGCCGTGTCTCTCTTTCTCCTGCAGTGTGTAGCACGGTTTACCACATGGCCAGATCTCAAACCGTACCTCCTTCTGGACAGATACTTGCTCATGTGCTTTCCTCCGGTGGTGTAACTCCTTGTCTTGATCGAAGTTGTAAATGACTTCTCTAATTTACTTGAATTAGCATCCTTGACTCCATTTAACCTGATTTATCACCATAATAGAATTAAGTACCATTTCCTTATGATTTCTATAAAATCAATAATAATTTAACACAATTTATACTATAAAGATTGAGTATAAAATGGCTCTATCAACCCACTACATGGTATTGGAGATCCAATGGCACGAGTTAGAGCCAAGCGGATGAGTGAAGCTTTGCAAGGATTAATCATGGGTCTACAAGAGAAGGAGCTAAGTTACACTAAAGGAGAATTGACCTTTATTAACTTGATTTAAGCATCCATAGAGGTGTGCAAAGATATGATAGCCTTAGAATAAATTAGTTTTTAAAAAGGAAATTGAACCGAAGGAAGACTATTCGACTTTGTGCCTTTGTTTTATTTGTTTGTAAATTTTTCGGCCTTTCTTAAGTCAAGGCCAGTTTCCTATGTTTGGAAATTTAGGTTTTATGTGTAAAACAATATAGCTACACAATGGCTTGGGGGGACGACACATTATTATTCTTTTGGAATACATGATTTCTTTGAGGGACTCTCTTATTCTTTGAGAACGAACTAATCGATTTCTTCAAATTAAACTCTTGGGGAAATCATTGATAACTGAGGTTCCAATCAACAGGTGTGATTGGGGTTTAGTTCCGTTCATAGCTTATTCAAGACAACTCTTGGGAATCTAATTCAAATCACGATTGCTAGGTTCTAAATTTAATATACTTAAGGTTCTACATCATTTGGTATCAGAGCCTCGGTTTCTTGAATCAAGTAAATCTATCCTTTATCTTATTCATTTCATTTCAATTCATTATTCTTGTTTCATCTCTTAGAAATACAAAAAAAAAAAAATTATTTCATGAAATTTTATTGGCGGCATCCAATTGTCCATTTGCCAAGATTGGATTGTTTCATCAATTTCATCTACGTCGGGGTCACTAATTACCTAAACTAGCATATTTATAAATTGAATCTACGGAATTCGATTTAGGATAAAAAAAAATTACAATTCGTTCGTAGAATTGTTGTTGGAGATGATAAGCAATTTATTTTTAGCAAGTTAAAATTGTTGCATCACGAACCCAGCTATTGCAAAGTGCTATCACGTTCTTCAATTGCCGAGTTACCAAGGCAATTCCCTTACTTTTGAATTACATAATTACGTGATACATTATCCTTCCAATTTTATATTTGTATTGCATTGTCTTTCTAATTACATATTCGGTGCAATCTTGTCCATTCTAAATTCGTAATAAGTGATATTTGAGTTTCCAATTCCATTGTGGATCTTACGTCTCCATTGATTCCGTGTTTATGTACCCTAATTGCCATGACTTGGAACCTATTGGTTAATCAGTTGAATTGCCTTAGTCATTTATGTTGAGGAGGTTTCAAATTAGAGTTCATATCAAAGAATTATAAGAGCGGGTTGTGGGAACATTATACTTGAGAGAAAAACACGAGTGAATTATGAGGATTATGTTATTTATGTTATTACTAATCTTTTCTTTCATTGTAAAGATATATCGGGACAAAGTCTAACTGGAGGAGAGAATGGAGGAGGGGAAAATAAATTAATGTTTGAAGCTTTAATGAGAGAGATGAAGAGAATACTGAGTGGTGAACTTGAGCAAATCCATGAGAGGATGGATACGATGGAGCGGAGTAAGGAACCATCAAGTAGCACTACTATAGGGCGAGGAGCAAATAAACCTTTGAGAGGGGGAATAAGGATAGAAGAGGGTGAAGAAACAGAGTCAGGAGAGTATAACTACATGATGGGAGAGAAAAGTGGATCATGTATTTGAATGCCACAATTACATTGAGGAGAATAAAATTAAATTAGTTGCAGTTGCATTTTCTGATTATGCTAGTGTTTGGTGGGACCAGTTAGTACATAATAGGCAAAGATATGGTGAGAGGCCTATTAGTACCTGGGATGAGATGAAGACCATTATGCAAAGGGGTTTATCCCTAGTTATTATCATAGGGATTTGCTTAGGAAGTTCTAAGGGTTGACACAGGGGTCCAGGAGCGTAGAGAACTATTATAAGGAAATGGAGGTTACTATGATTAGAGCCAGAGTAGAGGAGGATGATGAGGCTACAATGGATGGGTTGAATCGAGAGATCGTTGACGTAGTGGATTTACATCACTATGTGGATATGGAGTAGCTGTTGTGATGAGAGCCATGATGGGAGCTAAGTTAGAAGATGGATTGTGGATCATCTTGAAGTGCCACCTGGACCGATCACAAGAACTCGAGCAAAACGATTCAAGGAAGCACTTAACGGGTTGATAAAGGATGTCCACAAAGCCAGAAATGATTGGAGCAATCATGAAGTTGGAAAGGATTGGAACAACCATGGGAATACCCTTGCTCTTGTACAAGTCATAACGGATACGGGTTGAAGAGGGTGTGTCTTTACAAGGCACGGTCGTGTAGGAGTCTGGAGGTTACACAGAATCATACACGGTCGTATACATGGTTCAAAGGCATGGTCGTATATCGTGTCAAGAATTTCCACAGAAAGATACACGACTAGAAGTACACGGTCGTGTATATGCTTACGCCGACTCCAAGGCAGCCGGCCTTCATTCCAACGCCGCCGGCTTTCAAGTCCTTGTTTTGTTATTTTACGCAACTTATTGAAGTTATGTCGTTTTGGGGCATCATTGTTACGAATTGTAAACCCTAATATAAAGCTCCTAGGGTTTAGAATAGATAGAATATACAACATACAAGTTTGAAAACACTTTTGAGAGAATTCCTCTCTTGGTTCTTTAAAGAACTAATCTAGAACTTATCGGATTTTTATTCCGTGGCGTTCATCCCGACTTATCAATCGGTCTTTCATCCCGATTGTGGCGTCTACATATTATACCAAGGTTCTTGTCTCACTTATAGGCAACGGGTCGCGGTTTCCACTTGAGTGTGTTTGGCATCTTGGGTAGCAATTCCGAACGTATTGGTATTGGGTTTCGTCACACGTTGGCGTGGTTCGTATCATGTTGCATAGGGTGATCAAGGTAGAAAAGTAGTTAAAATATAAGGGAACTTCAAAATCTAGGACGACTTCCAACTCTTCATGGAAGTCAAATTGGAAAAAGAACACTACAAACTCGAAACCAAAAGAGGATGTGAAGGCCAAGAGTCCAGTTACTTCTACGGGTAAATCTGACACTAAACCATCTACTAAAACTCATGATATCAAATGTTTTAGGTGTTAGGGGTATGGACTTATTGCATCTTAGTGTTCAAATCAAAGGGCTATGGTCATTCGCGATAATGGAGATGTAGAAAGTATTAGTTCTGAGGATGATAATACATCACCATTAAAGGATTATGATGATATCGACTTCGAAGGACCCATGAGTGGAGAGTTGTCTGTTAGTAGAAGAGTCCTCAGCACTCAACCTCAGAATGATGGTGAAGGGGTTCAATGTGATCACATTTTTCATACCCAGTCTTATGTACAAAATAACGTATGTAGCTTGATCATTGATAGTGGTAGCTGCACTAATGTTGCTAGCACCTTGTTGGTTGATAAGATGAGGTTGAAATCTATGAAACATTCGATGTCATATTGAGTGCAGTGGTTGAATGAGTGTGGGGAAGTGAAAGTAACTAGGCAGGTTCTTGTTTCTTTTTCTATTGGGAGTTATCGTGATGAGGTAATGTGTGATGTAGTTCCAATGCAGGCTAGTCACCTATTGTTGGGTCGACTATGGTAGTTCAATAGGAAGGTGATGTATGATGGGTACAATAACCAATATTCTTTTGTTCTAAACAAAAGGAAGGTGATTCTAACTCCACATAAACCATGGGAGGCTTGTGAGGATCAGGTTTGGATAACAAAAGAGTTTAGAGAGAAACACGTGAGTGTACAAGAAAAGGGCGAAAAAAAAGAAAAGAATGAGAGACAAACACTGGTGAGCCATGCGGGAAAAGATTCTGAAACACTGAGTGGAGAGAAAATTGCAAGAAAAAGTGAAGTAAAGAGTGCAATGTTAGCAAGGAAACAACTACTTGTACTTATGTACAAGGATGTGTATTTTACTAACACTGACCTTAACTCTTTATTGCCCAGTGTGGT
Source organism: Laguncularia racemosa (assembly GCA_037954665.1). Taxonomy (NCBI): domain Eukaryota; kingdom Viridiplantae; phylum Streptophyta; class Magnoliopsida; order Myrtales; family Combretaceae; genus Laguncularia; species Laguncularia racemosa. The sequence goes on from JBBMOL010000407.1 coordinate 243,742, forward strand.
GGTGTCTCTTTTGCAGGAGTATGAAGATTTATTTCTTGGAGAGGTACAGAAAGGTTTACCTCTACTACGGGGTATCGAAAATCAAATTGATTTTTTGCTAGGTGCATCTATTCTTAATTGGCCAGCTTACCGGACTAATCCTAAGCAAAGGAAATTCAGAGCAGATTGATGATTTGATAGAGAAAGGATTTGTGAGAGAAAGCCTCAGTCTATGTTCAATTGTCATCCTGGTTCCCAAGAAGGATGGAACATGACGAATGTGTGTTGATTGTCGAGCAATCAACAAGATCACAATTAAGTATAGACATCCTATCCCAAGACTTGATGATATGCTTGATGAATTGCATGGTGCTTGTTTGTTTTTTAAAATTGATTTAAAGAATGACTATTACCAAATTTGCATGAAAGAGGGAGATGAATGGAAAATGGCTTTTAAAACTAAACATGGGTTATATGAGTGGATGGTAATGCCTTTTAGATTAACAAATGCACTTAGCACTTTTATGAAGTTAATGAATCATGTTCTTCGTAATTTTATTGGGAGGTTTGTTATCATACACTTTGATGATATTCTGGTTTACAGCAGGACTTTAGATGATCATGCTTAGCATTTGCGGTTTGTGTTCACTATTTTGAGAGAGAACTAGTTATATGCTAATTTAAAGAAGTGCACCTTTTGTATGAAAAATGTGGTTTTTCTTAGATTTGTTGTAGGTGCAGATGGGATTGCTGTAGATGAGGAAAAGGTGAAGGCGATTCGAGAGTGGCCAACGCCAAGAAATGCAAGTGAGGTCAGCACTTCCATGGATTAGCAAGTTTTTATAAAAGATTTGTGAGGGATTTTAGTTCCATAGGTGCTCCTCTTAATGACCTTGTTAAGAAGAATGTTGAATTCAAGTGGATTGAAGTGCATGAGCAGGCTTTTCAAACCCTGAAAGGTAAGTTGACTAAAGCACCTTTACTAGTTTTTCCTAATTTTGAGAAAGTTTTTGAGATTGAATGCGATGCTTCTAGGAAAGGTATTAGTGGTGTGTTGATGTAGGAGTCCAAGTTGATCGCTTATTTTAGTGAAAAACTCAATGGTGCTGCATTAAATTATCTAGTGTATGATAATGAGCTGTATGCTTTAGTGAGAACCCTACAAACATGGCAACATTACTTATGGCTTAAGGAGTTCATAATTCATTCCGATCATAAGAGTTTAAAGTTCTTGAAAACTCAAAGTAAGTTAAACAAGAGGCATGCCAAGTGGTTAGAATTTATTGAGACATTTCCATATGTGATTAAATACAAGCAAGGAAAAGAAAATGTGGTAGCTAGTGTACTTTCTTGAAGGTATTCTCTTTTGACTTCTTTGCATACTAAATTGCTTAGATTTGAACTCATTAAGGAATTATATGAGAATGATGCTGATTTTAGTCAAATTTGGGCCGCTTGTGCTGAGTCTGGATATTTTGACTTCTATAGACATGATGGCTATTTGTTTAAGAAAGATAGGTTATGTGTGCCTAAAAGTTCTATGCGTAAATTGCTAGTGAAGGAAACACATAGGGGCGGTTTAATGGGACACTTTGGTGTTAAAAAGACTTTTGGATATTTTGCATGAACACTTCTGTTAGCTAAAGATGAAACATGATGTGCAAACTATGTGTGATAAGTGCATTGCATGTAGACAGGCTAAGTCTAGAGTAATGCCCCATGGGGAATGCATTCCATTGCCTGTACCTAATCAACCATGGACTGACCTTTCTATGGATTTTGTGCTAAGGTTACTACGCTCTCAAAGTAGCAAAAATAGCATATTTGTTGTTGTTGATAGGTTTAGTAAGATGACTCATTTCATTGCCTGTTTTAAAACTAATGACGCACGACATATTGCTGAATTATTCTTTAGGGAGATCGTACTGTTACGTGGTTTGCCTAGATCTATTGTGAGTGATAGGGATGTGAAATTCTTGAGCCATTTTTAGTGTACTTTATAGAATGGGCTAGGCACTAAATTGTTGTTCTCTACCGTTACACACCCTCAAACTAATGGTCAGACAGAAGTAGTCAATAGGACTCTTTCAACATTATTGCGTACTGTGATTCATAAGAATTTAAAACAATGCGAGACATGTTTGCCTCATGTAAAATTTGCATATAACAGGACTGTACATTCCACTACATCATATTCTCCATTTGAGGTGTAAAGACGGTGTCTTATCTAGGAGACTAGGTGTGGGTGCATTTGAGTAAAGAGAGATTTTTCAAGCAACGGAAGTCTAAATTGCACCCTAGGGGAGATGGACCTTTTCAAGTAGTGGAGCGCATTAATGATAATGCTTACAAGATTGACTTACCAAGTCATTATAGTAATGTAAGCGCTTTAATATTTCTGACCTTACTCTTTATGATGCAGGTGATTTGAGGATGAATCTTTTCGATGAAGGAGAGAATGATGAGGATCAATTAGCATCAAAAGTTAATGAGTCGAAGTCTAATGACCCACTACATGGTATTGCAGGTCTAATAACACGAATTAGAGCTAAACAGATGAGTGAAGCTTTGTAAGGATTAATCATGGCTCTACAAGAGAAGGAACCAAGTTACATTAAAGGAGAATTGACCTTTATTAACTTGATTTAAGCATCCATAGAGTTGTGCAAAGATATGATAGCCTTAGGATAAATTAGTTTTTAAAAAGGAAATTAAATCGAAGGAAAACCATTTAGTTTTGTGCTTGTTTTAATTGTTTGTAAATTTTTTGGCCCTTCTTAAGTTAAGGTCGGTTTTCTATGTTTGGAAATTTAGGTTTTATGTGTAAAAAAATATAGTTACACGATGGCTTGGGGGGACGACACATTATTATTCTTTTAGAATACACGATTTCTTTGAGGGACTCTCTCTTGTTCATTGAGAATGAACTCACCGATTTCTTCAAATTAAACGCTTGGGGAAATCACTGATAACTATGGTTTCAATCAATAGGTGTGGCTGGAGTCTAGTTCCATTCATAGCTTATTCAAGATGACTCTTGGGAATCCAATTCAAATCACAATCTCCGGATTCTACGTTTAATATACTTAGGGTTTTGCATCAATATGGTGGATGCACTAATTAGGTTGAAACCTATAGGGTGCAAGTGAGTCTTAAAAAAAAAAGATAGACATGGTTGGGAATATAAGTACCTATGAGGTGAGGCTAGTAGCAAAAGGTTTCACTTAACGTCATGAAATAGACCATGATGAAACTTTTTGCCAATAGTAATGCTTAAGTCCATCTAGATTTTGCTTATAATAGTAACTTGCAAGGGTTATGAGATTTAGCATATGGATATTAAAACAACTTTTCTTATGTAAAGTTGAAGGAGGAAATGTACATGGTACAACCTCCTAGTTTTGTAGCATTAGAGAATGCCAATAAAATTTGTAAGCTTAAGATGTCTATTCATGGATTAAAGTAAGCTTCTAGGAGTTAGAATATGAGATTCAATGAGGCAGTTAATGAATTTGGCTATCTTAAGAATCCAAAAGAACCTTGCTTTTCTATGTCATTGCATGTACATCAACAAGGTTTTGAACAAATTCAATATGCAAAATTCCATGAAAGTTTTTTTTCCTATGTCACATGGTGTACATCTCTCCATGGTAATGTGTCTCAAAACAATAATCGGAGATGAATAAAATGGAAAAAGTACCATATGCTTTAGCAATTGGGTCTATAATATATGTCATGATATGTGTTGAGCCTAATTTTTTTTCTTAAAAAAAATACTTTTCTTTTAATTTCTTAGCTTATAAGAGGTCCCTACCTAATATAAATTGCTTGACCAATTATTAAAAGAGATTACATCTTAAAAGAATGTTTTTGGAGTTGCCACTAAGAAGGTTAGAAAATAAAATTAAAATTGTTTGGGTATTCCAATTTTAATTTTCAAGTGCTAGCCTTTTTAAAAACTAAAAATTTTGAGTATGGGGATGTTTCATTTAAAACTTGTGAAAGGCTACCTAGTAAAATTTTCTAAAAATAAGAGAGTTTAAAAAAAATCTATAAGACTAAGTAATTAATAAAATTTATCTTTATTTTTTTATTTGGTTTATTAATTTTTTATTCGTTTGATTATTTATTTATTTAAAAAATTAAGTCGAGAAGGAAAACGAAGAAAAGAAAAAAAAAGAATTTTTTTCTATTAAGGTTGCTTTTAAGTGCCTATGTATTTGTAGTGCAGGATTAGACTATATGTAGTTTTTTTTTTCTTTTTTCTTATTTATTTTTCAATTAGCTGTTTTTTTTTCAAGGAAATTTGGTGTGCCTTAGATCTTAGGATGGAATTGAGATATGATTCGTCATAATGCATTGATATAAAGATGATGTCTTCTTATGTTTATATAGATATCGGTATATATATATATATATCGATTAACTCATGAATAAATCTAATTATATTAAAAAGTCTTCCTATTGAAAGATCTCACAGGGAAGAAAAGGCAAGGTTTATAACCTATCTCATTTTCTTCTTAATAAAGAAACAAAATAACCTTAAATACTAACCCTAATAACATTACAATATTGTAATTAGTGAAAATACTAAGAAAATAATGAAATAAAACATAAAATAGGTATCCTAGCATGTTCATGGTCATGATCATAGCTATGTGTATATGTTCACGGTTAGGTTCACGGTCGTGTTCATGGCCATGATCTTCTTTGGTCTTTATGTCTTGATACGAACCTCGCTAACTTGAGATGAAATTCGAAATCGAGATTTGAAAAAAATCTCACTACCTAGAATTATATCAAGAACGAATTAGAACTATGACTCGTTGTCTATATATGGAGACAAGAACCTTGGATTAAGTGTTAACACCACAATCGATTATGGATCGATTGATAAGTTTGAAGGTGAACACCATAGATTCATAACCCAATAAGTTCAATAGTTTGTTTGAGAACTAAAGAGATATTCACTCTCCAATATGATAAAACTTTCAAAGGATCCTCTACAATATGTGTTTGGTCCATATTTATAGTTCCATAAAAATTAAGAAACAAAACGACATATAAAACCCTACTTCAACTAAGGAAAACAAGCAAAGTTGGCAACCTAAAATAATTCAAGGTCGACCCACATTTTCTACTAAGTCGGCACTAAAAGCCGACGGCTTTAGAATGCACCAAAGTCAGCTTTCTTCTCTCTAATACCGACCACTTAAGCCAACGGCTTTTCTTTCAACCTTGGCCACATAAGCTAGCAGCCTTCCATGATTTTAGGTTAGCGGCCTTTACCAACCTTCCTTGACCTCCACATCCATGATCCGCACTTCAAGTAGGTTTACAATCCTTAGTTCCTCTTGACTCAAACGTGCGTGATTCTTCTCTTCTTGCACCACTTTGACTAATCCACTGAGTGCTTCCTTAAGTCTCTTAGCTTTAGCTCATGTTAACGGTCCAACTGGCACTTTAAGTGGGTCTATGCTCCTTTGATCAATCTTCTTAGCTTGATCTCCATCATGTCTATCATATTTCCCTTAGCCATTTACATGATCTTCAACACACCCAAGTTCACGAGCGTAAATCGTGGTTATGTACCTCTTAGATCTCCATTAATCACAATTTTATGCTTTCAAATGATAATCTAATTTACTTTGATAATTCTTAACATATCAACAACACTTTCTAAAGCATAAAGAATGAGCAGCAACTTAAATCACATCAAAATTGGTTGTCACTTTTATTTCTAAATGTTTTTTTATTTTTTAAAATTTTATGTTTTATTTGAAGAAGATTTCACACACACACATATATATATATATATATATATGTATATATTTATATATTATTTTAACAAGATCGATTTAGCCCATTAACGTTACTATTTAGTTATACATATTAAATCTTTATTGCTAATTATCGTTAAATTTTCACTATTAATATATAATTAATGGTAAGATTGAAAGTTAGACCAATTCCATCAAAAACAGATGCAGGACCATAGAATTTTCCGTATATGTGTGTGTACAAAATGAAGTTTATTGTCTTTTATTTATTTATTTTGTTACATATATATATATTTTTAAAAAGCTATACTAAATTCAAAGAACTAATAGAAAATACTAAGGCCTTGAAAACTTTTATTAGATATATTATTCTTTTATAACTTGATTTATCTAAAAAAAAAAAAAAAACCACATGAGAATGGAGAGTGGCTATTGAGCTGGTTTGGGTTGGAACTAAAAGGCACATCGGATTACATGATAGAAACACAACTACGGAGCTTTCCCCAGTCCCTCATGTCCGTCGTCAAGCTTCACTTTACCGTTAATTCCCTTTTTCTTGTCTTCCTTAATCGACTGATGGTAATGAGATAACAGCAAGTGTTAGGTGGCAGTGATTATTTGAGAAGGTCGCTGAGGGTAATGACAGTTATGGTGGAGAGGGTGGTTTCAGTGTTAGGGATGTTAGAGACGTTGCTGCGTGTTGTTTTGGGTATGGAAATGACCCTAAGTGATGCTAAGGTGGTTGGATCGTGGTGGAGGGTGGTAATGATTGCTCGTCAATGGAGGTTGAAGATGAAAATTACTAGCTTTGGCGGTTTCAAGTGCTTGGTTCGATGTGTATATTGGCTATCGATACTATATTTATAGACGCAGTCCAAAAGTAGAAGATAATCTTTAGCTTTATGAACAACGTCCATCGGAAAATTTTGGGTTTCAAATTTCAAATTATTAATCCAAGTCAAAATGTTAATCCAAAGGCTTTTAATTGATAAAACTGGATTGGGATTATTCACAACCATTGATTTGAACATCAATCTATATTAAATTTTAAAGTTGTAGCGCAGATCCATGTTTGATATAAGCTTCGCCGGAGTTCGAAAAAATTTCACCTGCAGGCCTTGAGCCCATGTCTTTTAGGACTACTCACCATTGCTCAACTAATTATGATGTTGTTTTATTCTTATCATGATACGCATTCTATTTTTATTTGACCGTTCACAAAAATGTGTGATTAGGACTTCACTACAAAGATCAAAAGGGATGCCCCATTTTTGTTTGGCTACTTTTATTGTTTATTTTTTACTTTTGTCATCCTATGGGATTCATCATCTTTTAGTCACCCAATGAGATTTACTATCTTTTGGTTACAATGTGGGATTTATTTCTTTTAGTCACCTTATGAGATTTGCTATCTTTTGATCACCTTCTAGATTTTACTTTTTCTTCTTCTTCTCCTTCTCCTTCTCCTTCTTCTGATATGCCTTAAATTGAATTAAAGCATATGCAATCACACAGTTCAAACAAGTGCTACTCAAATTGGGATTAACCTTCGATTGGGCGTGAACCCTAAAATAGTCTGTACTTCGAATTGCTAATCAATGAGACTCAACACCAAAATGATGATGTGCTCAATTGAATTAAGCACCTAACACAATTATCAAAGATGAACTCCTTACAACAAGTAATTTCCACGCAAAGATGAAATGACAATTATAAGACAATATCTAGGATACAATTTCGCTAAATTGATAACAATATAAGGATGGAATTGAACCTACAATTGATGTAAAAAATCAGAACCATGAACCAATCCTAATCAACACTAGATATTACACACTAGTTATGAAAAGGAAAATCAACTTAGGAATTGATATTACTCACAATTCACTAGGTTGCAACTCGCTACAATTCTAATGGATGAAATTGATAAGAGTCCTTATGAAATCTTAGGAAGAACCCTAATTTCTCATGAAAATTTTGCAGCAATGGTAAGTGTATTCTCCCCTTCTAAACCTTACTTAAGCAAGTATTTATACTTGCTCTCTTTTAGGGTTAAGATGATTAAAAAATTACAACTATGCCACTAAAGGGTGGCCGGTCCTAAAACACAAAATATAACCAAATAAAATGTCTCAAAAGCTTACAAAATACATGGTTCAAAGAAATAAATTACAAGTGCGAAAGATAATAATCTTCAAAGAGCCGGTTCGTTGAGTCAATGTTGATCACGGTGGGTCATTAGATGTGAATCCGCTGATGTCCCTAATTTGACCAACAATGAAGTTTATGTGGCATCCTTTGTAGAATGATCATTGTACCTACTAGATTATTATTCAAACTTTTATTAGATAAAAAAAAATATGTATGCAAGCAAGTGATTTGGATCATCATCCAAATCAAGTTCCCTATACATCAAGATCACTAGGTAGATTCCTACCATCTCCTTGGGCTTCTAAAAGATTTGCCCTCAAATCTAGAGGGTCACTTCTTAGACTGAACCCGGATGCCTTTGTCACCTTGTTTTCCCGATTATTAGATAAAACAAAAGTAGTCCTAACCTGTTCTTGGAATTTATGCATCTCAGATGGAGACATAAGTACCAATACTATTCGAGAACTTCCCTTTTGAAACATGTAAGTGTTTCTGAAGCCATCATGCAATACCTTTCGATCAAACATCTAGGGTCTACCCAATAGTAAATGAAATGCACACATGGGGATCACATCACATAGGATCTCATCATGATATTTCTTCCCAACACTCACTGGCACCTTTGCCCTTTGTGTAACATGCATATTACCTCGATTATCTAACCAATGCAAGTTATAAGGGTTAGGAAGTGGACTAGTAGATAATTGTAATTTGTCTACCAGTGTAGCAGATATAACATTTGTGCAACTACCACTATCTATGATGAGTACACAAAGGTTATCTTTGATCTTGCAAGAAGTGTAGAATATGTTCTCCCTCTGTTTGTCCCTAGCATCAGGAGATAAAGTCAAAACCTTGCACAACACATTAATTGGTAAATACTGTTCACTTGTTCCCTTCTCATGTGTTTTAGCATTCTAATTATCATAATATTCCTGCAATGCTGTAGTCAGGTCTGTAGGCTCGACTGGTTCCTTCTCATCCTCATCCTCCTCACCGCACCCTCCTAACTGTCATAACCCTCTTATTAGGACATTGTGCCGCCATATACCAAAATCCCATGCATTTAAAACATTTAATTTGACACAATTTTCCACTAGTAGTTCATGGTATAGTCTACCTAACATCTGGTACTATTACCTCGTTACCCTTTCTAGAGGTCATGTTTTCCTTGTCTGTGCTGGGGTTAGCTTTGTCCACTGCTCTCACTGACTCACTTACTACCTTTGGTCTGCTTGATCGACCATCAGCTCCCATGGGCCTAGTAGTAATACTAGGCCTGCTATTTGTAACCCTGAATGAGTTGGATTGCCTCTGCCTCTTTACTTTCAAGGCTAACTGTATAGCTTCATCAAGTGTACTGTACCTCTATAGCTTAACTACACACGCGATCTCATATTTCAACCTTGATACTAAGTATACTAGGGTTTGCTCTAGAGGCTCAACTGACCCACATCTAATCATTAGGGTTTCAAACTCCTGCACGTAGTCATCAATTGTTTTGCCTCCCTGCCTCAAGGCTTGAAGATGCATAAACGGTTCTTGTCTGTAATGTTCAAGAATAAACCTCTTCCTCAAAACCCTCTTCATATCCCTCCATGTTTAAATTTTAGCCTCACCATCCCTATGCCTATTGATCACTAGATTCTTCCACCATAAGGCGGCATACCCTATGAACTCAATAGTAGCAAGTCGAACTCGGGTATTGTCATCATTTTCATAGCACTCAAAGAGACCCTCAACCTTATCCTTCCTGTCCAGATAATCATCAACTGAATCGTTACCATCAAAGAAAGGCATCTGCAGCTTCACATATTCTAATCCCCTAAGTGGCCTGAAATCCCTATTTGGGTAAGGATTAACCCCAAAATTGTCATCCCTCTCTTCCCTATAAGGGTGATGATCTCCCTCCATCCTTCTGCCTAAGTTTCCTCCTCCCACTACTCCTTCTCTCTAGATGTTCTATGGAGCTACCTGAGGTGGTGCCTGAGGGTTTACCACTGGTGGTTGTGGCAATCATCCTATCAATCTTTGTTGCTAATGTAGCAACAATAGTAGTAAGATCCTGGAGTTGTTCTTCCAAAGTCCTTCTACCTACAGTTTGATGGCCCTGACCTCCAATAACCTAGCTATTGGCATCATTGCCAATTCCCCCATTTACATTGTTGATAAGTATAAATTAACACTTGTATTTTAGATGAATTCTATTTTTTTGTGTAATAAGTTGATATTATCTTGAAGAATTTTGATACTTAAAAGAGAAATATTTTAGTTTCAAGGATGAGGACCACTATTTTGAGAAGAGATATCGACTTGGATTGAAAGCGGAGAAGAATACACGAAGAAAATTGCTTTTTAGAAGAAACAGGGGAAGTACACGGGCGGTGTATTGCTAGAGCACGGCCGTGTGTCTGGCTTAAAAAAAAAACCAACAAAAGGTTACACAGTTTAAGTACACGGCCATGTATAACCATGGGCTGAGACCGTGTATATAAAAAGAGTCGGTTGTTTCAAAAGATTTTAGGGTTTCATGCATATATATACTCTCATTTTTCCAGAAAGAGGGGGGGGGGGGGGGGGGGGGGGGGGGGGGGGGGGGGGGGGGGGGGGGGGGGGGGGGGTGGTCGTGCGAAAAGGAGTGTTCCAAAGAAGAGGCCGAGGAGGCCGAAGGGACGTAAAAGAGAGGCTGACGGGATGAAAAAGAAGAAGACGACACCGGAGGGCTCATGCAAAAGGGTTTTCTCTTTCTTTTTCATTCCGTTTCATTGAGTTGTATCTTGAAAATCATTAGTGGCTAGTTATTTCATACCGAACCTTACAAATTCTAATTGTCATGTAATATGGGATTGATTGCATAGTTAATGAATAGTGAAATTCTCTGAATTTATTCATGTTGTTCATGTAGTGTTGCTAATTTGATGTATGGCCAGCATTGAGTTTGCATTGATTTCTTAGAAGTTGATTGGAAAATCTCTTGTTTGAATAGATCATGCAGGAATAAAGGAATTCGTATGTAATATAGGGATAGAGAACGTGAATTTTCTGTATTAGATTAAATTAGATAATTTGATCTAATTGAAGGTTCAAGAGTGTTAATGCAATTCTAATCGATTTTTGATAGAAGAGGGATCTTTATCAAAGCGATTAGGGTTAGGAGCTAATGAATCTGGGAAGAACATTAGCTTAGTGTTAGATGCTCCGCGGTTTAGAGATAACTATTGCTCGTTAACTAATTTATTGAAAGGGTGAAGTTACATGACAATTAGAGGAGTAGTAAGGGTAGGGTATGATCTTAGTTATCGGATTTAGTAATCAAGTTATTATGTTATTTTTAATTGCTATAGGTTTTGTTAAGTGTTCTTAATTTAATCTGGACCTCTCGAATTTGTGCGGTTAGATAGTCGGTTTAGAGTTATTATTGGTACTTGCTGATCCCTGAGGATACGATACCCAAACAAAATTCTATACTATTACAATCGATAGGTGTACTTACCTATTTGATTGTAACAAAGAGTCATAGAAAAAGGGATTTTTAAATTTGTGTGATTACAATCATCAACAAGTTTTTGGCGCCGTTGCCGGGGATCGGCGATATTAAGAAAGCTCAACGCTGACTACTTTAACCCATGCATTTATTTAGGTAAGTTTTTCTTTCTTTAATCCATTCAATTACTCTTTATTTCATTTCAGAGATTCTGTTAAATGGGTAGAGTACATGACTTTAGTCATGAGAAGGTTGGGGATACTACATGTTAAGATTTCTTTTCAAGAACTCATGGTCCTGTGCGCATGAATGCTATTGATTTGAGTGCTTCTGCAAAAGTGGATGCTAGATGTGCGATTCTGATATCGATCTAGGGGAGTTTCGTTTCTCTTTTTCTTTTATTTCCATTTTCTTCCCTCTTTTGTGTAGTTCAATATAGACATTAGGGACAATGTCTAAATCTAAGTGGGGGAGAGGACTGAGATAAGAAACATGAAATATAAGTGTTAATGAATCAAAATTTTTAAGTTTCCCCACTTAGGATGTATTTAATGAATTACTAACAATCAAGAATTGCTGAGATTTCATTAAATTACTTATTGTGATGAAAATTCTTAGGAATTTTGCAAATGTTTACTCTCTTATCTTGTTTTATAAATACTTTGCTAAAATTACAAGTTGAAATCCAAGTGATGAGAATTACTTGTTGTTTAAGCAGTTATTTCGAGAAGTGAGAGTGAATTAAGATCTCTAATAGGTTTAGTATGCTCTTTCTTTTGCTAATAATGTGAGTTATGCAATTCTGAGTAAAGGAGTAGAGGATACTTGTAACTTGGTGATTCCTTTTCGCAATTGTTGGAACTGAGAACTTTGGGAGTAATTATCTCTAAAAGAAAAAAAAATCAAATTTAAATTTGATTGAGATGGTAGAGGTTCGAAGAGGTATCTTAAAACCTAGTAGCCTAAGATTATCTGGTCTGGGACTTACTGACCGAGGAAACTATTTCAATAGAAATAGATAGTTGACTTGACTCGAACAAGTAAATCCGAGGGATGCCCTCTACGTTGAGGGGATAACATCTGTTAACTTGAGTGATGAGCTTGGGATTATCGATTGAAAATCCGTTACATGAGTCGGTTAACTAAGTTAAGTACTTAATGGAAAATCTCCCAATTTTATTTAAAAGGACTAAAGGAAAGAAAAATCCAGGAGATAAGTGGATGCAACATTTCCTTACTCCTCATTGCATTGCTTATAGGAGTAGTTAAGAGGGAAGTATACTTTACACTACTGGCACTGATCTATGTTCGATTTCACTTTTGGGAATTTGTATTTAAATGATCAGAGTACTAGTTTAAGTTACTTGGATTAGCCTTGAGAATTCTGGTATTTGTATCTTGTAAACAACTAATGGTGGGATTGAGTAGAGATTGCATATTACAGGGGTAAACTATGAGAATCAATGATGCAAAAAAAAAAAAAAAGAAATTCTTGATTGCTGAGTTAATGAAAATTTTTCTTGAGGACAAGCAAACGTTTAAGTGTGGGGGAGTTTGATAAGTATAAATTAACACTTGTATTTTAGATGAATTCTATTTGTTTGTGTAATAAGTTGATATTATCTTGAAGAATTTTGATACTTAAAAGAGAAATATTTCAGTTTCAGGGATGAGGACCACTATTTTGAGAAAAGATATCGACTTGGATTGAAATCGGAGAAGAATATACGAAGAAAATTGCTTTTTAGAAGAAACAGGGGAAGTACACGGGCGTGTATTGCCAGAGCACAGCCGTGTGTCTGGCTTAAAAAGAAACCAACAGAAGGTTACACGGTTTAAGTACACGGCCGTGTATAACCATGGGCTGAGACCGTGTATATAAAAAGAGTCGGCTGTTTCAGAAGATTTTAGGGTTTCATGCATATATATACTCTCATTTTTCCAGAAAAGAGGGGGGGGGGGTGCAAAAAGGAGTGTTCCAAAGAAGAGGCCGAGGAGGCCGAAGGGACGCAAAAGAGAGGCTGAAGGGATGAAAAAAGAAGAAGACGACACCGGAGGGCTTATGCACAGGGGTTTTCTCTTTCTTTTTCATTCTGTTTCATTGAGTTGTATCTTGAAAATCATTAGTGGCTAGTTATTTCATACCCGAACCTTAAGAATTCTAATTGTCATGTAATATGGGATTGATTGCATAGTTAATGAATAGTGGAATTCTCTGAATTTATTCATGTTGTTCATGTAGTGTTGCTAATTTGATGTATGGCTAGCATTGAGTTTGCATTGATTTCTTAGAAGTTGATTGGAAAATCTTTTGTTTGAATAGATCATGCATGAATAAAGGAATTCGTATGTAATCTAGGGATAGAGAACGTGAATTTTCCGTATTGGATTAAATTAGATAATTTGATCTAATTGAGGGTTCAAGAGTGTTAATGCAATTCTAATCGATTTTTGATAGAAGAGGGATCTTTACCAAAGCGATTAGGGTTAGGAGCTAATGAATCTGGGAAGAACATTAGCTTAGTGTTAGATACTCCGCGGTTTAGAGATAACTATTGCTCGTTAACTAATTTATTGAAAGGGTGAAGTTACATGACAATTAGAGGAGTAGTAAGGGTAGGGTATGATCTTAGTTATCGGATTTAGTAATCAAGTTATTGTGTTATTTTTAATTGCTATAGGTTTTGTTAAGTGTTCTTAATTTAATCTGAACCTCTCGAATTTGTGCGGTTAAATAGTTGTTTTAGAGTTATTATTGGTACTTGCTGATCCCTGAGGATATGATACCCGAACAAAATTCTATACTATTACAATCGATAGGTGCACTTGCTTATTTGATCGTAATAAAGAGTCATAGAAAAAGGGATTTTTAAATTTGTGTGATTATGATCATCAACAACTGTCGTTTGACATGATTTTGATTTAATGAAGTACCCTTCCACAATTTTACAACACACTCCTTCAACAACACCAATTCACAAGAACGTGTTTAACAACCATACTAATACAATAAAATCTACGTTGCAAGAACTTAAAAACACAATGAAATAATTCTTGGTACTTTAAGTAAAGTTAGATAAATGAAGTATACACAATCACTTCCAAGTAGTTAAGAATTAAATTCAACCACAAGTGTCTAAGTATTGAGTTCAATTACTTTCACACTTTAAATGTTTGTTTGAATTCAAATTCTACTACTTAAACATTCCTTTTCTTGCCATGGTTTCACACTACTTTAATTCACAATGTGTAGCGCCTCAACACACACACAAATGGACAATTCCACACTGCCACTCCTTCCCTTGCTCACGATGCAAAAATTCTCCACCACCACTCACACTGCTTACAACACTCCTTTACACAACGCACGCCACACACACATACCCTTCACTAAATAAACAAAACACAACAACACACACACACACCTTCTACTCATGGTGCACTTCTCCGCTTCTAACAATTTTCCAAACCGTAACTTACAACAAAAGGCAGCTCAATTTCAAAATTCAAATGAGTTCACTAATTGCAATCTTTCTACAAATGGTATGGAGCCACTTTCAAATTCAAATGAACACAAAATTACTTCTATCACTTAATGTGTGTTTTGAAATTCAAATAGCTTCCTTAAATCCATACTTTCAATTATGAAAATGTACACTAAGCCCCCTTATGTCCAAAACAATACAAGTAAAATACACCTCCACTTCTTCACAATTAAGGTAACTTCAAGTTATGAATTTTAAATCACAAGATATTCTACTACTCCTCTTCTTTTTACATGAAATTATCAACCAAATGGAGCTTTAGTAAGACTTCAAAATTCACTTCAACAATCAAACAACTCAATTTCACTTTTTAATTTTCGGATCAAGATGCAAGCTTAAGAACCCTAAAATTTTTTAAATCAAAATCAAACAATCCCTTTTCACAACCACAAGCTTTGATACCAAAAAGATGATATGCCTTAATTGACAAAAGCATATACACACAACAAATGAAGCAATTCCAATCAACACCTACACAAGTGGTGTGGACCCTAATCCCTTTTGAATTCAATTTGTAAATCAAATAACCTTAACACCAAATGATGATGTGCTCAATTGGATCAAGCACACAACACAAGAACAAATGGTAATCCAATGATCAAGACTATTGAAAATCGTGTGAATCCCTTATGCAAAGTTTCCACGCAAAAATAGCAAATTCCACTAGAATTGAATACTTCACAATGACAATACAATTTAGGATCTAATTTCACTAAATTGCAAGCAATCCAATGATAAAATTAACCATAAAAATGACGTGAAATCAAGAAAAAATAGGACACAATCCAAATCACAACTAGATATGACACACTAACATGAGATGGAATCAACTAAGGAATTGATATGACTCACAAATCCTTAAGTTGCTTCTCGCCATGGTCCTTGAAGAATTGATAAGAGTCTTATGAAAATTGGACTATGAACCCTAATTGACCATGAAATGAATTTAACCAACACTAATTCCCTTCTCTTAACTTGAGCTCTAATACCAAATTATGATATGCCTTAAATTGAATTAAAGCATATGCAATCACACAATTCAAACAAGTGCTACTCAAATCGGGATTAACCTTCAATTGGGCGTGAACCCTAAAATATTTTCTACTCCGAATTGCTAATCAATGAGACTTAACATCAAAATGATGATGTGCTCAATTGAGTTAAGCACCTAACACAATTATCAAAGATGAACTCCTTACAACAAGTAATTTCCATGCAAAGATGAAATGGCCATTACAAGACAATATCTAGGATACAATTCCACTAAATTGATAACAATATAAGGATGGAATTGAACCTACAATTGATGTAAAAAATCAAAACCAAGAACCAATCCTAATCAATACTAGATATGACACACTGGTTATGAAAAGGAAAATCAACTTAGGACTTGATATTACTCACAATTCACTAGGTTTTAACTCGCTACAATTCCAATGGATGAAATTGATAAAAGTCCTTATGAAATCTTAGGAAGAACCCTAATCTCTCACGAAAATTTTGCAATAATGGTAAGTGTATTCTCCCCTTCTAAATCCTACTTAAGCAAGTATTTATACTTGCTCCCTTTAGGGTTAAGATGACTAAAAAATTACAACGATGCCACCAAAGGGTGGCCGGTCCTAAAACACAAAATAAAACCAAATAAAATGTCTCAAAAGCTTACAAAATAAATGGTTCAAAGAAATAAATTAAAAGTATAAAAGATAATAATCTTCAAAGAGACGGTTCGTTGAGTCAATGTTGATCATGACAAGCTATTGGATGTGAATCCAGTGATGTCCCTAATTTGACCAACAGTGAAGTTCATGTGGCATTCTATGAAGAATGATCGTTGTACCTGCTAGATTATTATTCAAACTTTTATTAGATAAAAAAAATATGTATGCAAGCAAGTGATTTGGATCATTATTCAAATCAAGTTCCCTGTCCATCAAGATCACTAGGTAGATTCCCATCATCATCTTTTTTTTTTTGTTTTTTTCACCATATAGGATTTATTTCTTCCGATCACCTTGTGGGATTTACTTCTTCTAGTCACCTTATGGGATTTATTTTCCTTTAATCACCCTTTACGATTTATTTCTTTTAGATCACCCTTTCGATTTTTGTGGGATTTACTTATTTTTAGAGTTTCAAAGTGCTTAGACAATCTAAAAAACCTTACTGGCTTTTGCAGACTAATACCAACCAATGATCCTATTGTGTTAGGCTTTTGGAAGGTGGTTGGACTACCTACAAAATGGAAACAAATTAGGTTATGGATGGTGTTAGAGTTTGTTTTGACATGATTACTCCGATACCTAAATTAGCACAAGTGAAGAATGAAGGGGATATAGGAGTATCAAGAGTATAAAGGTTCAAAAGTCCTGTACTCGATAATCTTTATCCTCTATTTATAGGGATTGTGGATGATTCCAACTTAAGAAGTGTATTAATTTTTGAGATCTTCAACTAATATAGTAGGGGCATATCTTTGACCAGCTCATTTCTTTATTTATATCATTCTCTTGTGCTTATCTATTGTAGGGATAGACACAGAGAAGTGAGTTAGAGGAGGTCAGGAACTTCAGACTTAGAGCTGGACAATCCTGTGTTGAAATAGGTCGGCATGAGTAAGTAGAGCTTGGATAAGGTTTGAGTGAGCTGAAATGAGCTTTGGGGTTCAATGCCCAAAATGCTCTACCAACACTTGTTTCCCCATCGACCTCTCTTTGGTGATTGGTCGATAAAGAGAGTTGACAACTACTTAGGCTTCCAAAGTCTTAAAGATGAGATAAGGCACTTTAAGGCACACTGCCTATGACAAGCTCTATGTCATGAGTTTTAACCTTTCGGTGATAGAAAAATTGTTGAGTTGCCAAGCAAGCATGTGACTTGACCTGGATCTCCCTATGCTAAATCATTGAACATCTAAGTAAGTAGGTGACCTAACCTAGATCAACCAATGTTAAATACATTGGTAGGTGGGCTAAGTACCGAGGAAAACTAAACAGTTGTCTTTAAGGTGATTGCTAATTATAGAGTGTCAATGGCCATAAAAGTCTTTTGTGTCAACTCGAGATGATGAGTGTTGCTCTGAGGAGTGGTGCCATTAGGGGACCCAATAGGATGGTGTGGAATTCGAGGGGTCATGGGTCTTCTTGAGTAAGTATTGATTTGATTTGTCCTTTGGCACATAAATGCATGTGCATTAAATGCATTGCATAACTATCAATGCCTTGTTAACTGAGATGTAGGTGGGAAACATACGTGAAAGTAATAAGAGCCATTGATTTGAATTGTGGGCTACATGTCAAGATTGGGTTAGAGGACATCGCATTATGTCCTTTCACTAGCTATTGCTTCATTCTCCATACCTTCTTATATATATGTTAGTAATCTTGGCCATTTCCATACTTTCACCATTTCGAATTCACTAAGTTAGAATCTTATGCATTTTGAAGACTTCTCAAACCACGACATCAACTTCGTGATCGTTAGTCTTCATTTCTCTTCGTCATCCTCTCACACCTAAACTAATTAAGAGAGGAGAGGCATCCCCCTTCGAGTAGCGGTGGAAGAGGTTCTTCGACACAGCTTTGGCATGGTTGAAGATTTAGATAGGAGTTTAGGTAGGGAAATTGACATCATAGCCATGATTACATAGATCCTAAGGGATGTTTATCCTGATGATGGCAAGGTATGCTGATTGGTGCAGCCACTCTACATGTTGATCAAGGAGGGAAACACCCCTAATAAAGTTTGTAGCCTCATGACATATGAGGAATTGGTGGAGGTGAGGAAGTACTTCCAATCACGACCTCACGATTGGAAGATTGAGAAGCTGAAGTCCGATGACCATCTTGCCCCTACGGTTGGTTGTCGGTTTTACCTTTACCTCGAGCACATGGAATTTAGGTTACGGGCTCCATTTAGCGAGCTTTAAAAGGAGTTTTTCACCTACCATCGTGTGCCACCAACTTAGCTTATACTAAATGCTTGTAAACTTTTGATTGCATCCAAAGCGTCGTGCAAGCATTTTCTCGTCCAAGCTACACTACAACTACTCCACTACTATAGGTTCAAGAGGTTGAAAGATGACTGCAATTACTTGACTAGTCGTCCTAGTTAGAAACTATTGGTTAGGCTAGAGTCATTTGTGCGTGGGTGGAAGAACAAGTTCTTAGTTGTAGTCTATGAGACGGAACATGATTTTTGAACACAATAGACCAAGCTAATTAAAACCTCTACCACATGCTTGCTAGGTCCTAGCGATAGGGATGTGGCTGAACGGATAATAGCCAAGCTTTAGAAAAGGATGGAAGGTCCATGGAACACATTAAAAGTGGTGGATGAGCACCTCTACGACAAGAAGCTCACAAGCAATGTAGCTATGGAGGGGGAAGGAGGAACATTTATGAATTTAGCCATGCCGAAGTGAGCTGCAACAAAAAGTCATGTTCAGCAAAGCCTATCGAGAGGATGAGTCTCCTTGCGAGCTCTTGGCTTAGCACGATATACTTCCCTTTTGGTTTCTTATTTATTCTAATTTACTTATCACCGTTTCCTTTTGCAAATATGCAGCTTCGTGAGGATGCTGTTGCGGACCTAATCGCCAGCAGGAAGGCTGCTACTACTACTGTAGCGAAGACGTTGAGGACAGCTCCTCCTAGGGCTATTGGAGCAAGGAGGTCTCTTGTTCCTCATCCTCAAGAAGTCCCCTTAACTATTAGGGAGGGTAGAAGGGTAGCAGGAGGCGGGAGGCAGCCAGAAGCTCGTGGGCTTGCAGCGAAGGAGAAGGGAAGGACACTGTCGAGGCGGGGCTAGAAGGAGGCCAACAGGTTCAAGCTCCTAAAGGTGTCGTGCAGCTCGACGTGGAATCAGAATCCGTAGGGTAGCTCGTATGACGTGAGGCATGAAGCCTACCTTATTGGCTGAGGAGAGGATGGAAGAGACAGCTGCCTCAGCTCTGAGGCTTCAATCACCTCAAGAGGAAGGTCAAATCTATTATCCTCTCTAGTCGGTTTACGCCTCAGATAATGGTTTCGGCGACGAGTGAATTAGTCGCGAGGTTTGAGGGGCAATATCCTACTTGGGGAAGAGGTCAGCATTGAAGACATCCTACGGGGATTGTCATGGGAGAGTGCTGAAAAGCTTATCAACGCAAAGCTTCATGATTCAAGCGCTCGCATTCGAACTCTTTACCCCCCCCCCCCCCCCCCCTCTTTTTTTTTTTTTTTTTTAACTTTGTGCTCTATTGTATAGTTTGTCGGGCATTTGATGAAATCATTCGATCTTTGGGGAGTCAAGTTTGAGTAGGTAAGGGAGCTTCATTCTAAACACAAAGCTTTAATCTCCCAACATCGTTGTCTCTATCGGGGCTATAAGAAGCTTTTTAACGACATGTGTGATATGTAGCAAAAAGCAAAGGATACAGAAGAGGCCACTCGGAGAAGCCAAGAGGAAGCTCACCATGTTGAAGGATGATTCAAAAAGGATATATCAGTTGTTTAAGTTTATCTTAGTTTTTAACTTAGATAAACATCAGATTTAGTGATAAGTTAATCTCCTATTTATGTGCTAGTTAGTTATTATGTAAAGCCTATTTAAGAAACAAAACATATTTTATGGAATAAGTTTGTTTTGCTCCAAAGATCTGCTGCACTTTCTTGCTTGCTCTGTTTTTCTTTCACGTTTTGCTGCAACTTTCCCCGACAAATTTGGTATCAAAGCTGAGTTCTTCTGAAACCGGGCGTGAAACCATGGCAACCAACAACACTGTGAATCTGTCCCAACCTGCAATTCCCATCTTTACAGGTGAATACTACGATTTTTGGGGCATCAAAATGAGAACCCTGTTCAAGTCGCAAGATTTATGGGATTTGGTTGAACATGGCTATCAAGATCCGAATGAAGAGGCCAGGCTGAAAGAAAACAAGAAAAGGGATAACAAGGCATTATTCTTCATCCAACAAGCTGTTCACGAGTCAATATTCTCAAAAATTGCAGCAGCGAACACGGCCAAAGAAGCTTGGACAACTCTGAAAATGGCATTTCAAGGTTCATCCAAGGTAGTCACCATTAAACTTCAATCCCTCCGTCGTGATTTTGAAACTTTGCAGATGCAAAGTGGAGAGTCGGTGTAAGACTTTATGACTCGTGTAGCAGGAATTGTGAATCATATGAAGTCATATGGAGAAGCTGTCTCTGATCAAACCACAGTTGCAAAGGTGTTACGGAGTTTGACACTGAAGTTTGATCATGTAGTCGCAGCAATTGAAGAGTTCAAAGATCTTGCAACATATTCATTCGATGAATTAATGGGATCTCTGCAATCTCATGAGGCAAGGTTGAATAGAGTAGAGGAGAAAAGTAGTGAGAAGGCATTCCACGTGAAAGGAGAGGTATCCAATCACAAGAGGCGTACAACCAGCTGGGGACGTGGTAGAGGTAGGTTTCCTGGTCGTGGTGGTCATGGCAGAGGACGGGGTGAAGAGCAGAATCCTCAGTTGCAGCAGCAGCAACGGTGGAGGAATAGGGCTGATGTTCAATGTCATTATTGCAAAAAATTTGGACATGTAAAGGCTCATTGTTGGAAGAGAGAGAGACAAGCGAGTTATGCAGAACAAGAGGAGGAGTAACTGAAGTTGTTCATGGCGTATCAAGGGCACACATCAGACACCAACATCTGGTTCTTAGATAGTGGGTGCTCTAACCATATGACAGGGGTGAAGCCATTGTTCAAGGAGCTCGACGAGTCATTCAAGCAGAAGGTGAGACTCGGTGATGACAATCAAATGTAAGTAGAAGGCAGAGGAACCATGGCTATCAGCAATGGTCATGCTAATGTTAAGCTCCTTTACAATGTTTACTTTATCCCTAAATTGTCTCAGAATTTGTTAAGTATTGGGCAACTCATGGCTAGTGGATATTCAATTTTGTTTGATGATGCTTCATGTGTGATTAGAGATAAAAATTCAAATCAGATCATAGTTAATGTTCCCATGACACCAAATAAATTATTTCCACTTGAAGTTTCTGAGGTTGAAAAGCATGCACTTACTGTCAAGGAGAACAATGAATCTAGTTTGTGGCATTTACGGTATGGGCATTTGAACATAAAGGGTCTGAGATTGTTAAGTCAAAAGGAGATGGTATTTGGCTTGCCTAAAATAGAGTCAGTAGATATGTGTGAGGGTTGTGTATATGGCAAGCAATGTAAGAAACCATTCCGTATAGGGAAATCAGTAAGGGCGTCCAGTATTCTTGAAATTGTTCATGCAGATCTGTGTGGTCCGATGCAGACCATGTCACTTGGTGGGAGTAAATATTTCTTGCTGTTTACGGATGATTATAGCCGCTTCAGCTGGGTGTATTTTATGCAATCCAAGTCTGAAACATTTGAAGTGTTCAAGAAATTCAAGGCACTTGTGGAGAAACAAAGTGGGAGCTTCATCAAAATATTACGAACAGATAGAGGAGGTGAGTTTCTATCTCGTGAGTTCATGCATTTTTGTGAACAAGAAGGCATACATAGGCAGCTGATAGCTCCTTATACACCGGAGCAAAATGGCATAGCTGAGCGAAAGAACCGTACCGTTGTTGAGATGGCTAGAAGTCTGTTGAAAGGGAGAAGTCTTCCAAATGAGTTGTGGGCAGAAGGCATTGCAACAGCTGTCCATTTGTTAAACCTCTCACCAACAAAGGCTGTTCTGAACATGACTCCATATGAGGCTTGGAGTGGGAGAAAACCGTGGGTAACTCACTTGAAAGTGTTCGGGTGTGTAGCTTATGCTTTAATTGATTCACATAATCGTAGGAAACTTGATGATAAATCTACAAAATGTATTTTTATTGGCTATTGCAATGAATCAAAAGCATATAGATTGTATAATCCCATTAGTGCCAAAGTGATAATTAGCAGGAATGTGATCTTCAATGAAGAAGCAAGTTGGCCTTGGCATGAAAAATCAGACAATGTTCAATTCGAAGTTCCAGCTGAAAATGAACATCCCCAAATTGAAGTACATCAACCTATCTCAAGCTCATCTCCGGTGGAGTCTCCAAGCTCATCTTCATCAAGCCTGTCAAGTGAAGGGTCCTCGTCTGATGACAGTCCTCCAAGGAAGTACAGGCCACTGACAGAATTTTACGAGGCAACACAAGCACTATATGTAGCTGATCCAACAACATTTGAAGAAGCAGCTGCAAAGGAAGAGTGGCAAGGGGCTATGAAAGAAGAAATTGCAGCAATTCAAAGAAATGAGACATGGGAATTGGTCACACTACCAGAAGGCAAGAATATCATAGGAGTGAAATGGATATTTCGAACAAAGTATCTAGCGAATGGCAGCATCCAAAAGTATAAGGCAAGGCTCATCGCAAAGGGTTATTCGCAGCAACATGGTGTGGACTATGAAGATACCTTCTCCTCTGTTGCACGGTTTGAAACTGTAAGAACCCTTCTTGCCTTAGCTGCTAGAATGAATTGGCATGTGTTTCAATTTGATGTCAAGTCAGCTTTCTTAAATGGTGAATTGAAAGAAGAAGTATATGTATCACAACCTCAAGGATTTGTGGTCACAGGCAAGGAAGATCATGTATATAGATTGAGAAAAGCTCTCTATGGATTAAAGCAAGCTCCTCGAGCTTGGTACAGCAAAATAGATTCCTATTTGTGTGAAAATGGATTTGAAAGAAGTAAGAATGAACCCAATTTGTATCTAAAGAAACAAGGTGATAGTGATCTCCTCATTGTTTGCCTTTATGTAGATGATATTATCTATATGAGTTCTTCTTCTTCTCTCATTAATGAGTTCAAATTTTGCATGAGAAAGAAGTTTGAAATGTCAGATTTAGGCATGTTGCATTATTTCCTTGGATTAGAAGTGAAGCAAGTTGAAGATGGGATCTTTGTGTCACAAAGATAGTATGCAGTTGATCTGTTGAAGAGGTTTAACATGTCAGGTTGTAAAGTTGTAGCCACGCCAATGAATCTGAGCGACAAATTGCAAGTGGATGATGGAACCGAACTAGCAAATGCAAAGTACTTTAGAAGTTTAGTTGGAGGATTAATATTTTTGAGCCACACGCGTCCTGATATTGCCTTTGCAGTAGGAGTGATTTCCAGATTTATGAATTGTCCATCAAAACATCATCTTGGAGCTGCAAAACGAGTATTACGATATATTGCAGGAACGGTGGACTTTGGATTATGGTATGGGCGTGTTTCGAAGCTAAAGTTAAGTGGATATAGTGATAGTGATTGGGCTGGATGTTTGGATGACAGGAGGAGCACATCAGGTTATGCATTCAGACTTGGATCAACCGCCATATGTTGGAGTTCAAAGAAGCAACCTACTACTGCGTTGTCAACTTCAGAAGCGGAATATGGAGCAGCAATAGCAGCAGCGTGTCAAGCCATTTGGTTGAGGAGAATCCTTGCAGATATTCACCAACATCAAATGGAAGCAACTGAGATTTATTGTGACAACAAATCTGCAATTGCAATGGCAAAAAATCCAGCTTATCATGGAAGAACCAAGCATGTTGATATGAGAGTTCATTTCATCCGAGAATTAATTGCAAACGATTCAATCATCTTGAAGTATTGTAGTACAGATGAACAAGTGGCAGATATCTTGACAAAATCACTTCCTCAAGACAAGCATTTCTATTTCAGATCATTACTTGGAGTGTGTGACTTTGAATCAAGGGGGAGTGTTGAAGGATGATTCAAAAAGGATATATCAATTGTTTAAGTTTATCTTAGTTTGTCATTCATTAGTTTTTAACTTAGATAAACATCAGATTTAGTGATAAGTTAAATCTCCTATTTATGTGCTAGTTAGTTATTATGTAAAACCTATTTAAGAGACAAAACATATTTTATGGAATAAGTTTGTTTTGCTCCAAAGATCTGCTGCACTTTCTTGCTTGCTCTGTTTTTCTTTCACGTTTTGCTGCAGTTTTCCCCAACACACCATCAATTCACTCAGATGGAATAGCTTCGGATGAGGGTCGAAGCCAAGGTCAACGCACTAAGGACGCAGATGGATACAAAGGTCAGAGCAAACACAGACCTGGTCACCAAAGTGACCGAGCTCAAGAGATGCAACTGGGAATTTGTTGCTAAAGTTCGGAGGCTCTCTAACCAGCTTGAGGGCGCCAACAAGCAGCTAGAGAGTGCGAGCAAGCAACTTGAGCCCAGGAGGCAACCTACACAAAGAGAGAAGATAATCTTCATGCTGAAATCCGACAACTACTAGAGAGTGCTGAATAGGATAGAGCTCATTTGCTCCAGCGGGAGAACGCCGGTGCAGCTGTGGCGGACCATGTGACCTTGGAGTAAGAACTCTTTGAGAAGATCATGCCCAGCCAGGAGTGGTTTGACCTCCAGAAGCATAAACTAATGGAAGGCATACGTTCGGCTAGGGCTGAGATCTTAGAGGTACATCTCGACTATGATCTCAGCTGCTGGACTACTGTAATGATCTGGCAAGTGTTGTTGCCAAGGCCAAAGTTGAAGCTGCTAAAGACGAGCTAGCAGTTGAGATGGCAGTTGGAGGCTGGGATCTTTAAGGCAACGAACACGGGCTTGCCAAGGAATAGGAACATGCCGAGGAAGATCAAAACCAGGAGAGGAGGTCAGGCCATGATCGGACTGAGGATGTTCCCTCGCCCCCTCCGAGCTTAGAGATCCTATGCCACCATCAAAGCTGTATTTGATATTATACACCAAGATTGAAAAATATGATGTATAATTAGATTTTGCATGTTTGAAGAAAATTGTTGTAATCTTAGAGATAAGTTACATATTTTTTCTAGATTTAATTACATTAGTTATAGGAATTTTTAATCTTTGTAATGTGGTTTTTGAATTATGTTAATGTGAAGAGATTCAAATAGGTAATTTTAAGATTAAAGTTTAATAAGCTTGAGAAAGTTATTAAACTAAATTAGGAATTCCCTCGATCAATGAAATTTAAGAAGGATTTGAATATTTTTTGTTAATGTCACATAATAATTTCTAGGGGAAATAAAGTCTAGATACTAGTTTTGCCATCTTAAAGTTAATTCAAAATTACTTTTCTTTTCTCTCTTTCAATAAAGTCTTAGTTCTTTAGTTAGTATTTCATTATAGTTTTTAGATCAATCAAATTCTATAATTTACTAGTTAGATAATAGAGTGTAGATTAGTATTAGTACTCGTAATCCTTATAGGATGATATCCATATTTAATACACTATATTAAAAAATGTGATAGGTACACTTTCCTAATATCAAGTTTTTAGCATTGTTGCTGGAGATTTCGATATTAAAAACAGTAATCACTTTATTAATTTAACTTTTTTTTTGTTTTATTTATTTGTTTGATTTTATTTTTTTAGTGCATAACCAGAAATAATCCACCAGACATGCTAATTTTTTATTTAGAAATTGAAAGGATAGTTAGGCAACTAAGAAAAATCGTTTGACAAATAGTGGAGGAACAAAATCGAGGATCTCTTATGAGAATTAAGACAGAAGAGGAAGAGGAAGAGTTGAACATCGTGGGTAATGAAAATTAGAACCAATAACAAACTATGTTTGATTACTCTAAACCTTCTTTAGTCGAAGCCGGCTTGTGTATTGTTAGGCCACCTGTTGCTACCATCAACTTTCAAATTCTACTCCATATCATACAAATGGTATAGCAATTTATCCAATTTGATGAACTATAAGATGAGGACCCCAATGCTCACATATCTAATTTTTTTGGAAATTTGTGACACTTTTAAGATCAATGGAGCTTTGGATGATGCGATATTATTGCAACTCTTTCCCTTTTCACTAAGAGGTTGAGTGAAATAATGGCTAGATTCACTCTCAAGAGGATCTATTATAACCTAAGATGATATGGCTCAAAAGTTTTTGGGAAAATACTTTCCACCTGCTAAAACGGCCAAACTTCAAAAGGACATATCATCCTATGCTCAATTAAAGGCGGAGACCTTATATGACACTTGAGAGAGGTATAAGAAGTTATTAAGGAGATGCCTACATTATGACCTACCACTTTGAATGCAGATTCAAACTTTCTACAATGGTTTAAATTTGTCTTCAAGATAAATGATAGATGCTACTGTAAGAGCAACATTGAATACTAAAACACTAAAGAAGTTTAATTCTTGGTTGAGGACATGGCTATGAACAGTTCTCAGTGGGAAGGCGCTAGGGTGAGGAATAGAGCAGTAGGTATTTACGAAATAGATGTGGTGACAACCTTAGCTAATAAGGTTGAAGCCATAAGTAGAAAGTTGGATGTGCTTTCCGTCAATCCCAAGTACAATTCAAGTGAAATTGATGTAAAGAATCAATAGGAACAAGCTAACTTCTTAGAAAACTCCTCTAGGCTACAAAATAACTACAATAGTAATACCTACAATCTAGGATGGAAAAATCATCCTAATTTCTCTTGGAATAAACATAATCAAAATTAACAGTGGATGAACTTACCTCCCCCAGGATTTCAAAGACCTCCACCATAAGAGAAGAAATCAAGTTTGGAAGAACTTTTAACTAAATAAATTCAAACTAACAAAGCAAGATTGCATAGCATTGAAACTTCTCTAAGGAATCAAGAAGCTTCCATCCACAACCTAGAAAATCAAGTGGGACAACTCGTAAAGATGATGGCAAAGAGGTAACAGGGGACATTGCTAGGAAACATTGAAACCAATCCGAAGGAGCATATGACAGTAGTGACTCTTCGAAGTAGAAAGGAGTTGTAGGTCGAAAATAATGATAAAAAGGGGGCAATACGAAATGAACATAAGGATAAGGAAAAAGAAATTTGGGAACCACCAAAAGTATCGAAGTATAGACTGCCTATACCATACCATTAGTGTTTGAAGAAGGATCGCTTTGATGAGTAATTTTGTAAGTTCCTCTATTTGTTTAAGCAATTACATATTGACTTACCTCTTGCGGATGCTTTATCACATATGCTAAAATATGCAATGTTCCTAAATCATCTTTTATCTAACAAGAGAAAGTTGGAGGAGCTCTCAATTGTCACACTAAGAGGGGAGTGCTCAGCGATTCTACAAAACAAGCTACTTAAGAAACTAAAGGATCCAGTGAGTTTTATTGTTCCTTGTGTACTTGGTAACTTCGCAATTGATAAAGACCTAGTCAATTTAAGAGCAAGCATTAATCTATTGCCATATAATTTATTTCTAAACTAGGGCTAGGTAAGCCAAAACCTACAGTATGAGTTTGCAATTCACTGATAGATTTGTTACATACCCTAGAGGAATTATAGGGGATGTTCTTGTTCAAGTATGAAAGTTTATATTTCCAATGGATTTTGTTATACTCATCATGGATGAGGACATAGAAGTACCTTTTATTCTAGGTAGACCATTCTTAGCTATAGCTAAGGCTATAATAAACATCAACAATGGTAGGCTCATATTAAGGGTAGGAGAGGAAGAAATAATTTTAAAATTCCTGAAACTATGAAAAAGACTGTAGATCATGATGATCTTGTTATCATTTGGATGCTATTGAAATTTCTGTTATTGACTTTGCATAGGAAATATTATCAAAGGCCCCTTTCGATTGCTATTTAAAAAAGGGATCAAATGAAGTAGAAAGCCCTGAGTGTGTCGAAGTTGTGGCTCAATTAACAACCAACAATTCCATTGAGGAGAAGAAAGGGTTTGAACAAATCAACATGAAGAAGGAACCAAGGTTAAGACCCACCATGGAAGACCCACCAATAGTGGAATTAAAGCAGCTTCCTGATTACCTAGAATATGCCTTTTTAGAGGAGGATTCTAAACTACTAGTAATTATAACTTCTAACTTAAGCATAGATAAAAAAGAGAAGTTATTAGGAGTCTTTGAGAGCCACAAGAAGGCCATTACATGGAAGATATTAGACATAAAAGGGATTAGTTCTTCATTTTGCACTCATAAAATACTAATGAAAGAAAGTTACAAATCGGTGGTATAACCTCAAAGAAGATTAAATCCTAACATGAAGGAAGTGGTTAAGGCTAAAGTGACAAAGCTACTAGATGTAGGCATGATTTATCTCATTTTTGACAGCTCATGGGTGAGTCTTGTGTAGGTGGTACCCAAGAAAGGAGGAATGACAATAATTCCAAATGATAAGAATGAATTGATCCTAATTCATATGGTCATAGGTTAGAAAGTGTGTATCGACTATAGGAAGCTGAATGATACCACACACAAGGATGATTTTCACTCACCTTTCATCGATCAAATGTTAGAGCATCTAGTAGGGCATATGTATTACCATTTTCTAGATGGTTTATCTAGCTATTTTTAAATATTGATTACACCAGAAGATCAAGAGAAGACAACGTTCACGTGTTCGTATGGTACATTTGCCTACAGGTGAATGCCCTTTGTACTTTGCAATGCACTAGCAACATTTCAAAGGTGTATGATGGCCATCTTCAAAGACTGTATAAAGGATATAATGGAAGTTTTTTCAATTTTTGGTAATTCTTTTGATTTTTTTTTTTGACAAATCTAGAGAAAGTGTTATGCAAGTGTGAAGAAATCAACTTGGTATTGAATTGGGAAAAGTGCCATTTTATGGAACAAGAAGGAACTATCATAGGACATAAAATCTCACAAAGGGGTATTGAAGTAAATAGTGCCAAGATTGACACTATTGCAAAACTTTCACTCCTAACTTCAGTTAAGGCAATAAGGTGCTTTTTAGGACATGTAGGGTTCTATAAAAGATTTATAAAAGATTTTTCTAAAGTTACTAGACCTTTAACCAAGTTATTGGAGAAAGATGTGTCTTTTAACTTTTTATAGGATTGCATAGACGCTTTTGAGCTATCAAAAGACAAACTCACAAAGGCTCTCATTATGGTTGCACCTAATTGGAACTTACCATTTGAGCTAATGTGTGGCATGAGTGATTTTGCAGTG
Organism: Laguncularia racemosa; assembly: GCA_037954665.1. Lineage (NCBI taxonomy): Eukaryota > Viridiplantae > Streptophyta > Magnoliopsida > Myrtales > Combretaceae > Laguncularia > Laguncularia racemosa. Next base: position 273,624 of record JBBMOL010000407.1, read on the forward strand.
GGAGTAGTCTTAAGGTAACAAAAGGACAAACACTTTCAACTAATTTATTATGCCAACAAGACTCTTAATGATGCATAGGAAAATTATACAACTACAGAAAAAGAACTCTTGGCACTAGTTGTTGCATTTGATAAATTCCACTCGTACTTGTTTTTGTCTAAAGTCATTGTATATATGGGCCATTTTTCTTTGAGGTATTTACTAACCAAAATAGATGCAAAGTTGTAGCTTATCGGATGGATTTTGCTACTGCATGAATTTGATTTAGAGATTAATGATAAAAAGGGAGCCGAGAATTTAGTTGTAGATCATTTATTAAGATTAGAAAATCTAAACTTACAGAGGTTAGACAAGCATGAAATTAACGATGAATTCCCTAAAGAATGACTTTATGCAATAGCCGAGGTAAGAGAACAAAAACCCCTATGGTTTGTAAATATTGCGAATTATGTTGTGGCTAATATTCTTCTAATGGAACTATCACATCAACAAAAGAAGAAATTCTTTGCTGATGTGAAGTGCTTCTTCTGGGAAGATCCCTTTTTGTTTAGAGTTTTTGTAGATCAAGTCATATGTTGAATGAAGAAGGATGGCAAATTCTAAGCCATTGTCATTCTGTTCCAACTAAAGGCCATCATAGCACTAATAAGATAACTTATAAGGTCCTAGAATCGGGATTCTATTTGCCTACACTCTTCAAAGATGCCCATAGGTACATCAAATTGTGTGATAGTTGTCAACATGCAGGGAATATCTCCTAAAGGAATGAAATGTCACAAAATCCTATTTTGGTGTGTGAAGTATTTGATGTTTGGGGTATAGACTTTATGGGCTCATTTCCAAACTCTAGTGAAAATAAATATATTTTAGTAGCCATTGACTATGTATCAAAATAGGTTAAGGCTCAAGCTTTAACAACAAATAATGTTAAGGTAGTGAAGAGATTCCTCAAAATACTATTTTCCTGATTTGGTGCACCAAGAGCAATTATTAGCAATAGGAAAACACATTTTTGTAATGTGCAACTAGAAAATGTTTTCAAATGCTATGGTGTTACTCACAGATTAGTGGTCCCGTATCATCTGCAAACAAGCGGTCAAGTGGAAGTTTCCAATCGGGATCTTAAGCGGATCCTAGAAAAGACTGTAGAGCATAATAAGAAAGATTGGTCCGATAAGCTGGACAATGCCCTATGAGCATATAAGATAGCTTATAAAACACTGATAGGAACCACTGTCTATAGGCTCATTTATGGAAGAGCTTGCCACTTACCCATAGAAATTGAACATAAGGCTTTCTAAGCTACTACATTAGCTGATTTGGATCTAGAGTATGCAGGTACTCATAGGAAACTATAGCTGAATGACCTTGATGAATGGCATGCCATAGCCTATGAAAACTCCAAGCTTTATAAGGAGGGAGCAAAAAAGTACCACGACTAGAGGATCGAGCAGGGGAGACAATTTAAGGAAGGTGATCATGTTTTGTTATACAACTCATGTTTACGATTGTTTCTTGGAAAACTAAAATCAAGATGGTTTGGGCCCTTCATGGTCACTCGTATCTTGCCCTTTGGAACAGTTGAAATTACACATCTAGAGAAAGGTATGTTTAAGTTAATGGTTAATGATTAAAGCTTTACTTTGGAGGAGAAGAATTTGTATTAAATGATAGTGAGGACCTTCATCTCAACTAAATTCTTTATGCATAGGTAAGAAAATTCGTCAAGCTAGTGACGTTAAACAAAAGTGCTTTTTGGGAGGCAACCCAAGTTTAATTTTTCAAGTAAGCTTTCCTTAATTTAATATAGTTTTATTAGGTTTATTTTCATTACTTTTATTATTCTCTTAGTCATTTTAATTTTTCAAGCTAGCTATCAATTCTATGTGTTTGACATGACCACTAACACGGTCGTGTCAAATTTATACTATTCTTTGGATTCAACATGACTAGTAGACACGAGCATGTCAAAGTCGTGTCAAAATCAACTCAAAATTTTTTCTCTTATAGAGAGTTACACGACCTTTTGACATGATCATGTTTAGGTCATGTCTAATGGAGCTTTGAATAAAAAATTTCACAGAATGGTATATGACCATTAGACACGACCATGTCATAGTCATGTCAAAACATCCAAAGAAGGTCAACCTACATAGAGAGTTACATGACCTTTAGACACGGTTGTGTCTAAGGAAGTGCTAAAAGTTCCTTAAACCATATTCTTATAGAGAGATACATGGTCTTTAGATATGGTCTTGTTTGAATCGTGTTGATCTTTAGTAAGGCATTTTAAAGTTTGGGCATCGACATGGGCATAACACGTTCGTGTCAACTCGGCATGTCAACCCTTACATAAAAGGATTTGACACAACACGAGCTTCACCACTCACATAAACACGCTCTTTTCTCAAAACCATGAACACAGACACACCCTTCTCTCTAAAAATGAACACAGCACAAACGACATAATGCACATCTCCCAACCTAGATTCGGTGCAATTTTCTTCACCTACTTCGATTGAAATCAAGGTATGTCTCAAGTTCTCCACACTATAATTCTAATATGCCATCTTTTTCGTGAATGATTCATGTTAGCATTGCCCTAGGTTTAGGTTTTTATGCGCTAGTACAATTTTTTTTTTTTTAGTTAAGGATGAGCTTAGGTTAGTTGCTATTGGTAATAACATTAGAAATTCATAATGACATTACATGAACAGTCGAGAATTGGAAAAATTCCATGGTGAGTTTGGCGATTAGATACAGGACAGACATGACCATGTCTATGCCTAGTTAGGCCATGTCTACATCTATGCTTTTAATTGTTTGCAAAAGTTTTGTGTTTCTCCATACTTTTCCATCATACAATGTTCTTGGATAATACTTTGGTACATTTATGAAACTTTGGTATATTTAGGAAGATTTAATTTTTTTTTTAAGGGGGACCATGTTACTACTATTTTTTATTTTTTATTTTTTTCAATTTGCAAACACTAACTTATAATGAAACATAGGGCAATATCCAGTGAAATTTTCTTGTTAGGATTCATTCCTCTATTGTTTAGTGTTGAAATGATGTGGATTTGAAGTGTTTTTCCTTTTTGAATGAGGAAATGGTACCCAACTAAAGTCGAGCAAAGCAACAAGTCCATCGAAAGGGATACCCAAGAGCTTCCTCATCCTCTGCTAGAACTTCTATTTCCACAAACCCAATGGCTCTACCATCACCTCCTAACCATCCCATGTTGGAATTCATAGAATTGGCTGAGATTGATAGATGCAAGATGCTTAAAAAGAAAACATTTTGCCAAACACTTTGCATGGATTGGGATGTGGTCCATAGGTTACATATGGCAGAGGAAATTAAAGGTTTGATTGAAGGGGGAGTGAAGGAACGCCTATTCTCATTAAGGGCCTTAGTATACTAGGAGTTTACATTAGAATTCCTTATAGTTTATCTCTTAGATCATGATGGAATGTTGCGGGGAATTATGAACTATCTAAATTATAGGATTTGAGGCCAACTCGATAGGATCTCCGTGGTAGAGTTAGGTACTTACCTAGGTCTTTATGATGAAGACTATATAAATTATGAGGATTTTGCTGCTCTACCATATCAACTTCCATGGGAAATGCCCTCTTGGCTATATTAGAGAACCATTAGTGACCAGCATACATATGACCCTAAGGCTTCAAAAGTGTCTTACCTCCTTAATCCAACTCTCAAAGTCTTTCATTGGCTTTTATGACACACAATCAATGGAAGGGGAAAAAAGCATAGGGGTAGTTTTAACTCACTATGTACTTTACTTGTATAGTATCCTAGAGAGATACCCCCACGAACTTAGCCATTCTCCTTGCCTTTTTCATCAAATGCTAGGCCAGTGACTCTAAGGTAAGTAGTAGATGTTGTAGGTCCTATATCACGATTTTAGCTAGAGAAATGGGCACATTGCACAACTTACCTCCTATGACAAATCTTAAGAAAGTGATTTTGGTCAAATTGACTTCCTTCAGATAGATGCATCTCTTTCTTGAATTAGAGGACCAATAAGGAGAAGGGTCACTTCAGTCAACTCTAGCTAGTCGTGATCTAAGTCCTCCTTGGGAGAGGGTTCAAAGGAAAGTGGATACATTAATCCATAAATTTGGGAAAACCCTAGACTTGCAACATTAGTACTACATTGACCTTACACGTGTGTCTCAAAGATTGAATAGACTAGAAACATTTGCGCAAAACATAGCTGCAAAATTTGATAGTGATGTTCTAGTCGATATAGATAGTAGCAAGTAAGTTCTAAGACTTTATGATGATATGAGTGATGAGGAAGAGAAAGTCAAAGAGGATAATGAGGAAGAAGAAGAAGGGGAGAAAGACGATGAGAGTGATGAAATAGATATCATGAATTTAGATATAGATGAGGAAGAGGGTGAAGAAGAAGAGGATGAGGAGGAGGATGATGCAAAAGATAGTGGTTAACATTTTCTATTTTTTGTTTATCTGATGTACTAATGAGATTTTGTTGGCTAGTTAAACTAGATGATAACCATTTTTTTTCTTTTCGTTTCTACTTTTTTATTTCTTTTCATTTTACTACAGTTTTAGATTTTTGTTCTTCTTCATTTTGTTTTTTTTTTTTTATAGCTTTACATGTTTCTGAGCATTCAAGATCAACTACTATACATGCTTCCCTTATTTTGCAATGGAATAGCTGCCAAAGTCAAGGGAGTATTGGTTCTTTTCCCCACTACCTTACTCACATTTTTGTTTATGTTTTCTTTGATTCATATTATATCATTTTTTTTTTCATTTGTACATTGAGGTTTAAAGTGTGGGGAAGGGAGTTATAAATGTGTAGTTATTTAAGAAAAAAAAAGAATTGTTTATTTAACTTGAAAATCATAAAATTAACTTGCAATTTTTTTTTTTAAAAAAAAAACTCTTTGGATAGTATAGAACCCTTGATCAAAGTTTTGAACTTGAATAGTTAGAAATTTGAATAACATCATTAGTTAGGAATTAGTCATAGACTTCTTTTGACTTCACTTTGATGTATACCTTTTCTTTTTGATATTTTTAGAACACTATAATCCTTGATAAATAAATAGTTATTACTTATTCTTTGAAAATTTCTTGAAAAATCAATATAGGTAAAAATAAAATGAATAAAACTTAGCTGTGGGCTTTGTTGACCTGGGTATTTAAGCCTGTAGGGTGACTCATTTGTGTGGAATAATGCCTATTAACTTGAGTGTAGAACTCGAGATTATCGGTTGAAAGCTCACTAAAAGGGTCAAGAGAAAAGTCCATGTTAAACGTAAGTCATAAAGGTGGTTCGAAGGGGTATTTTAAAACTTAATAGCCTAAGATTGTTTGACTTAGGACTTATTGACCAATGAAATGACTTGAAAAAAGAAAGAAAAAAGGGATTAGTGGATATTTTTATCTTGGATTGTAATGTTTAGTAAAATCAAAGATGGTAGAGTATATAGCAAAGTTAGTAAAGTGTTTATGACTTTTTCATGATTAAGGAGATGATAATTTAGGTTTTAGATCTTTTATATGTTTAAGACAATTGGTTAAGTGAAAAATATAAGAGTTATAGTTAATCTTCTTTTGAAACTGCAAGTTAATTAAGAGTTTTTCTCTTAAGCTATTATAGGGTTAAATAAGAATTACTTTAACTAATTTCTTAAATAATAGTAAATTGATTAAGTGTTTCTTATCCTCCTGTTTAATTTGATTAATTTTCTTGAGGACAAGAAAATTCTTAAGTGTGGGGAAGATTGATAAGTATTCAATTAGATATAGATATTAAGTGAGATTTAACATGTTTTTCCTTGATTTTGGCATGTTTTTAAAGAATGTCAATTTTAATTGAGTAACATTTGGATTTTAAGGCTTACATGGAACATTCAATTAAAAAGAAGAAAAGGAATCCAATTTTACTCAATTTAGAGCTAAATAGAAGAAGTTATGAAGTTTGAAGCTAGACACAACCCAAACATGACCACGTTCCACCATAGTGTTGATGCTGAAGGTTCACAAAAAGCTACATGGGGACTAGACACAATCATGTTTATTGGTCATGTTAAAGCTGAGATTCATAGAAAGCTATACAGGGGCTAAATGCGATCGTGTTCGTTCGTCATGTATCTCTTTGATTGGATTGATTTAGACATGACCTACAAACAGGACATATCTGAGGCCTTGTCTATTGGAACATCATGTTTTACATGATTTTGAGTTATGAATTGAACATGACCTGAGGCACGGTCGTGTTGGATAGTGTGTTGGGGCTTTTTTACACGCACTATATAAATAGAAGAGGACTTTATATCAAAGGGGGGATAGACATTATTTCTAAGTGTTCTAGGGTTTTAGAGAGAGATAAGACAACTACTTTTCTACACTTTAAGAAATTAGGGTTTTCTTTATTCTGATTGATTTCCTTGATAGTGTATTCCCCATTCACTTATTAGATGAGCTGGGAGTTTGAATATATCTCTATCTTCTAAACACCTATCTTTGCAATAAGGGCTTCATATTTTGCTTCATTACTACTTGTTGGGAACCTAAACTTGAGAGCATAAGGCACCTCTGTCTCATAAGGTCCATGCAGCATGAGGCCAACTCCTCTCCCCCCTTAAGTGGATGAGCCATTAACAAGAAGAGTCCATGGCGGCTTGTCATTATTATCTGTCATGACATCATCTGCTATGTATTCTACTATGAAATCTATAAGGACTTGGGCTTTTATTGCTTCTCTTGGTCGGTATTATACTCTAAAAGCACTTTACTCTAGGGTATACTTCATCATTCAAATTGATTTTTCTAGCTTATGTAATATGTTTTGTAGTGATTGATCAATTAAGACTATTACTTGATGCGCTTCAAAGTAGGTCATTTTCAAGCCAAGATCACCATTGTAAGGGTAAATTTCTCCACCTTTGAGTACCTAGTTTAATGATGGGAATCAACTCTATGGTTTCAACAGTAGGAAAAACAAACTGGATACATGAGCCTAGATATCCACATGTTGTCATATTTATCTAATAAAACTTTATCTTTGCAATGTAGCAGATACATTTATCAATTTTATAAGATGGCAAATAAAAAAACACTAAGGATCAAATTGTGGAACATTCATGGACTTACATCCAATGGTCCACAATATATTCAATTGAAGTGAAGAATCGACCATTTGAAGACTATTTGTACTTGTAATTTGTTGATTTTAAGACCATCCACTTAAGTGGCTTATTTGTAATTTGTTGTTCTATTTTTACCCTAATTGGAGCAAGTATAAATACTTGCTAAGTAGGGTTTTGAAGGAGCTTTTTGAACACTTGAAAATTATACACTTTATTGTAAGAAAGGGTCCTTGCTTGCAAAAATTCTCTTATTAAATTCATAAGTGAAATTATGGCGAGATTAGCTTGAGAAGATTGTGAGTAATATCAATCTTTCTCTAGCTGTTTCAAATTGTATTCTAATGCGTCATATCTAGGTGCAATTTGTTTGTGCTACTTGTTGTTCTTCACTTAAATTAGGGTTCATCAATTTTAAATTTGAATCAAGTCAATTTGAGTGGAATTCTAATTCATTTATATTGTTATCTATTACTTCTTATACACTTGCATCGTTCATCAACACCATTTAGTATCATTGCCATTTGGTTCCACGTGAATTAGGGATTAAAGGAGAGTTGTTGATCACACCATTGTTGATTTGATTTTAGTGATCGCACCATTTGTGGATGTGTATGCAATTGAATTTGTAAGGCACATCATTTAAGGTCCTTAGAGGACATAACTGACATAGTAGACTGGCTTATGCTCCCTCCCTTTAGCTTATATTAGTATAGAGGAGAGAGCTTAGTCATTGATCAAGAGATATAAGAATAAGTCCTCACTTAGAATCAATTTTGAGAGTATAGGTAGACTTGTCAGGAATTGCTTTAACTTCTCAAATAAAATTTGACATTGTTTAGTCCATTGAAAATTGGTTGGGTTCTTAAAGACCTTAAAGAACTTGGAATACTTGTCTCTACTTTTGGAAATGAACCTTTTTAGCACTGCAACTCATCTTCTGATTCATTGCACTTCTTTTATTGACCTTGGGGTTTGCATCTCAAGTACAACTCATATCTTCTTTAGGTTAGCCTCGATACCACACTATATGCCTATGTATTCAAGGAACTTACTTGAGGTAACTTCAAATATGCACTTTTAGGGGTTTAACTTCGTATTGTACTGCTTTAAGGTGTTGAATATCTCTTGTAAGTCTTCGAAATAGTCTTCAGGTGTTATAATGATCATATTGTCAACATATACTTCATTGTTCCACCCAATTTGTAATTCAAATATCGCCTTAGCATTTTTAGGCTAAAAGGCATAACTTTATAACAATAAGTGCCAAAGTTGGTGGTGAACAAAGCATGTACTTCATCCTTTAACTCCATTTTAATCTAGTTGTATCTAAGGAAAGCATCCAAGAAACTGAAGAGGGCATAGTCGGAGGTAGACTCAACAAGTTGGTCAATTCAAAGGAGGTGACAACAGTCCTTTGGGTAGGCTCTATTGAGGTCTGTGTAGTCAATATACATTCACCACTTTCCATTGGACTTCCTGACTAGTATACAATTAGCTAACCAGGTTAGGTAACGTTTCTCCTTAATGAATCCTACTTTTAGCAACTTTTGCACCTCTTCCTCAATAGCTACTTATCGCTCTGGTGTAAAGTGTTTCTTTTTCTTCTTAACAACTTTGGCATTGTTATTGATGTTAAGGCATTGTGTCATCACTTTAGGAGAGATGCTTGGTATGTTTGATAGGGACCAAGCAAACATGTCACTATTAGACTTGAGGATGTCGATGAGCTGATGTTTGAGTTTTATAGGAATTGGCATTCCTACCCATGTAGTTTACTTAGTGTTGCTACCAAGCTAAGTTTCTTCTATCTATTCAGCTGGTTTTCCCTTAGAACCTAATTTCTCCTCAAGTCCAGCTTCTATAAGGAGGTCCTCTTCCTACTTTAAGGCCTTCATATATAATGTGTGCACCAACTTCTAATCTCCCTAATATACACCCACTCTTTTAAGCATTGAGAATCTTGCCTTAAAGTGCAGCATTGAGGAGATCATCTTAAAGTTGTTTTTGACTTGGTAATCTAAGTATTACTTAGTAAGCCATAATATCATTATCCCTAAGTTCCATGGGGAGGATGATGATGCCTATAGCCCATATAGGTTGGTTGTTGAACTAATAAAAATTATGATTGTGTGGCTTTATATTGGTCTTAAGCTTGGACTACATTTACTCGAAGGCGTGTCTAAAGACTATATTAGCAAAGCTTCCTATGTCAACCAGGATCTTCCTTACATTGAATTTGATGATCCTTGCATTGATTACTAGGGTTTCGTCATAAGGGGAAGGGGGGGGGGGGGGGGGGGGGGGGGGGGGTGTTAGGGGGTTTTCTTGAACCTTCTTAAGGTTTTCATTTGAAAATGACATAAATGTATAAAATTTTGGCTTCTTGCCATGCAAGCTCATCACTTGCTAGCTAGTTAGTGCGTTAGCTAAGCTCGAGGAGCTTTGCCAACCTCCTCTTTATGGTTCTCGAATGATGGTGTTAATAACACCATTAGAGGTTCTATTGTGGTGGTTATTATTATTTCCATCTTTTGGCTCTTTACAACCTAGCTCTTTCCTCCTTCTTTAAGCCCATTTTCTCAATACCATTTGGGCCTATGAATCCTTACATCTTCTCGATAATTTTTTCAAATCATTTTGCTTTTTCTTAAAGACTTTCATCGATATTCCATAATTGTTTTGGGATTCATCCTCCTCCAAGTTAGGCATGGGAGGGTATTCATGTTGCTCATTGTTAATTAATTTTGCAAAGGCTGGTTGTTTTGAGTCAATTGCTGAAGCATTTGCATGATTTAGTTCATATTGTTCTCTAGATTGGTCATCATCTACTAAAGATTGTTTGATTTTGATGTTCTAGCTTAAGAAAGAGTAAAAAATAGACTTCAGATTGTTAATTTCTACTTGGGCGCAATCTTTAAAGCCTAAAAAAGAAAAAAAAAAGAAAAAACCTTCAAATTGTTAACATTTCAATGTTTATTCTTCCTTTTTTTCCTTCTCTTTTTTTTTCTTCTCTCTCTCGTTGAAGAGAACATAGATAAATAAATTGCATAAAATAAAGCGAGTGAAAAGTCATGCAATATTTAGTGGATTTGGAATAAGACTACAATTTTATTGATTTTCAAATCGACATTAACAATGTAAAGGTCGATTACATTATTGCAACTAGCAAAACTAATAACCATGGAATAATTAACATGAAATTCTAGAACATAAAAATGACTTGCATCAAAATCCTAAAAAGGAAAACATGAAATCCTAAGTCTCAGCAAAGGTCTTGATTTAACTCAATCAAGCTTCATCAACCTTCATCATTAGCATCTTAACCTAGATATCTCTTTCCTCCATCTTTTCCCTTAAAAATTCATTCTCTCATAGGAGTTGTAGGCATTCCTTTTTAAGATCATTGATAACCTTCAAATCCTCTTGGTGTTGAGCATCTACCCTAGCTTTGACCAAATCCTTGTAAGTCTTTTTGGCCAGTATAAGGTTTTGAGGGGTCGATTCATGCTTGAACACGTCTAGAGCTTGGTATTGAATGTCTCTATTCTTTTGCAATAGGTCATAGATATACTCTTCAGTTGCTTGATATTCACTTATTCTTATTCCTTGCTCTCTAACAACTAGAATTTTTTCTCTCTTTTGCTTCCACTTCTTTATGATCTTCATGGATAAAGACATGTCGGGATCTAAGTAATCTAAAGTCATGGGCCCCAATGAATCCATGTAAGCAATGTCTTGAAGTGGGCCCAACTGTCGGGTTACAAAAGAAGGTAAGTACCCAGTACTTCTGGTAATGCTAATAAGAGGAACTTTTGGATAGTCCTTACATCCAATAATAAAGTTCTTTAGTGCATTTATTCCAATTGGCTATCCATATAAAGTCCTTTGGCTCCATCTTCTTGATTACCCCTACCCATTCATACGCCTTGATTGTTTTTGATACTTTGATTTTAGAGGCAATGTTATCAATAAGATTAACCTAATTAGCTAAGGATGCCTTGATTAGATTTTTTCCAAACAACTTCAAGTCACTGAAAAACCAAACAATCAAGATAGTCAAGCTAGCCCTAAAAGTTCCATGGCCCCTTTCCTTTATGAAACTCAACGTCATGAATTACTTTGTGAGTAAGGTTGGCATAGAAGACTTCCCTACTAAAAATTATGATACTAGCTCAACAACGCTAAAGTGAATATTGCCATAACCATGTGGGAAAAGAACTGTTCTGAATACTACTAGAATGAAGGCATTTACCCTATTTTGGAGCCAATCTTCTAGATTCCCATAGAAAGCATCTCAATACTAATGAAACCCGAATGGGATTGTAAAACATTCTAGGAGTTTTCCTAATTTAAGATATTTTCCTTCAGGCCCAACTAAAAGTGGAGCTAGTGTGAATTTCCTTACACCCTATAATTTTGAAAAAGCTTTCTCTAGTTATAGCTTCAAATCTAGAATAGCAATTTTTTCTTCAGTTAGTGGAGCTTGGAGCAATTGGGTATACTCTTTTATGGTATGAGTTATTACCTATGAGCTAATATGAAAAATTGAACAAGATGGATCCCAAAAATGGTTAAGAGTAGGGGTGGGAATTGCGGGGCGGGTAAAAAAATTTTGACCCGCAAGGGTGCGGGCCATTTTGGCCCACGCCCGCTTGACCCGCGGGGCGGGGTGGGCAATCCCCACAGGCGGCGGGCCAACCCACCGGAACTTCTACAGTTCTGCACAGGTGTAACGGCTGCCGGCTGGAGGGACGTCGAACCTGCTAGACCTGGACATGACGACATGGACTTGACGTGGACGACATGACGAGCTGCCATGCCCTGCACCGCCGCCACCGACCGCGACCCGCGAGGACCGCGACTGAGGACTGAGGACCTGCTGCGACGTGACTGCGACCGCGACCCGCGAAGACCACGACTGAGGACCCGCGATTGTGACCGCGACCGCGACCAACGACTGGCGACTGCTGTGCAACACGATCGTGACCGACGACTGACGACTGGTGACTACTGTGCAACACGACCGCGACCCGCGAGGACCGCGACCGATGAAGACATCTGTGGATCGCTACAGCAGCCTTGCCAAGGCTGAGGTTGAGGGTTCAAGTCCCTCCTTCTGCTCCTGGCTTCGTCGTTTAGTGGTAATGAGTGAAAAGCACAGCACTTCCCTTGGATTGAGGACTTGCGACCGTGACCGCAACCGCGACCCGTGACTGAGGACTGAGGACCTGCGACTATGACCGTGACCGCGACCGACGACTGACGACTGGCGACTGGCGACTACCGTGCAGCACGACCGCGACCCGCGAGGACCGTGATTGACGATGCCGACGTCGACTGAAGTGACAGCACCGCCGTCCGTTGCTGAAGAAGGCCGCTGCGGCCTGTTTTACATTAAAAAAAAAAAAAATTGCTGGTCCGCGGGCCAGCCCGCATGGCCCGCGGGGCGGGGCGGGGCGGGCAGGCTTTCCTGACCCACCAGACTTGCGGGCCACTATAGGCCAACCCGCGATGACTTGCGGGCAGGTGCGGATCGGGGCGGGCCGACCCATTTTGCCCACATTACCGGCCCTAGTTAAGAGTTTAGATAATGGGCCAATGGAGTTAGACTTTCATGAGAGATGTAATTGGGCCAATCTTTTTATTGAGATACTCCTTCTTTGTAGGGGCAAGTTTCCTAAACCATTTCCTCAAATTGTCTTGTGGGAAGGAGTAGCGGTAGATCTGAACTTCATTGATGAACTCATATCAGTTGCTTCGTCGACTCTCAATGATAGATATTACAAATGGAAAAGAGAAAACGATTACAAGGAAAATATTATACGCACAATTTGAAATCAATAATTTGTAGTTTTCTTTTTTTATATAGGGAAATTTAATTTTGATTGCATGACTTTTTATTCAGAAATTACACAAAAATAAAATAAAACAAAAGGAACGAAAATGTAGGACATATGCATGCAATATTAATGATTGAAAATAAAAGGGTTGAAATGGATCATTATTAACGGTTGACAAAAATGGAGAAATTTTCCTTAAAAGTTTGAGTTGAAAAATCAACCATTAATAATTTTCTAAAGGCTCCTAAATTTGGGATCATTATTAAATATTGATGATGCACAAGGTAGGTTCTAAAGGTTTCCCTCATCTATGATCTTGCACATTTTTTATGCACGAGTCCCAAATCACATCGAAATGGGAGTGGGCTAGTATATTACCATTAGGCAGTGGTCATTACCACATCAACCCTTGGGTTACATAATGGTTGCTCGCTTAGGATCCTTGGATGGCTTAGATTCAACCCTATCTAGCAAGCATTTTTCATTAAAATAAGACCCCCTTAAGTTTGAATACCCTCTAAAGGTCTTATACACTAAATAGAAAGTTAGTCAAATTTATTAGATAAAATAAAAATTTTAACGCTAAAAAGAAAATAACCTTCTTATTTATGGAAAAAAAATTATTTGACTTGTCCACTTAAAAAAAAATAAAAATTCTCGGAGTCTCCAAGCTATTGAGCCTGAATTTAAAAAAAAAAAAAAACTTTTCGTTTAATTCTTTACCTTATAAAAGGTTCCCACTTATATAAACTACTAGACCAAGGTATTACTTCTTAAAACAATTTATTTGGAGTCACTACGGACAAGGTCAAAATATAAAATTAAAATTAGGTAGGTATTTTGATTTTAATTTTCAAGCACTAGCCTTTTTGAAACAAAAAAAATTCTAAGCATGAGGATGTTTTGTTTAAACCACGTGAAAGGGTACCAAATAAAATTTTCTAAAAATAAGAGGGTTTTTTTAAAAAAAAAAACTATAAGACTAAGCAAGCAAGTAATAAAAATTCACCTTTATTTTAATTTATTTTTTTATTTGTTTTTATTCATTTATTTTTTAAATGAAAAAAAAACTATATCAAGAATGAAAACCAAAAAAAAAAAAAAATGAAATTTAGTTGTGTCAGCCATCAAATACCTACGTACTAGCTACATTAGATCAGACCATACGTAGTTTATTTTTTTATTATTTATATGCTTTTTAAATCAATTTTTTTTAGAGAAAATTTGTTGACCCTTTTATTTCTGAATGTCCTTTTCTTTTTTTTTTTTTAATTTTTCTGTTTTATTTGAAGATTTTTTGTTTTTTAAACTAGACTCAAAACAACACATGACACTTTCATTATACATGTATATCTGTGCACGCACACGCATAATGAAGATTCGTCGTCTTTTATTTTTTATTTTTTAATTTTTTTAAAAAAAGCTAAACTATATTCAAAGAACTAATAGAAAATACTAAGGCCATGAAAACTTTTATTAGTTTTAATATCATTTTTCATTACCCAATTTGTCTAAAAAACAACACACACACACACACACATGAGAAAAGAGCGTGGTTACTAACCTGGTTCGGGTTGGAACTTGAAGGCATACTGGATTGCATGATGAAAGCATAACTACGGAGCTTTCCTTGGTCCCTCGAGCTTCGCTTTACCGTTAATTCTCTTTTGTTTGTTTTCCTTAATCGATTGATGGTGATGAGATGACAGTAGGTGTTAGGTGGCAGTGGTTATTTGAGAAGGTCGTCGAAGGTAATGATAGCCATGGTGGTTGAGTATGTCTAGTTGTGGTGGAGGGTGGTTTTGGTTTTGGGAATGTTAGAGATGCTACTGGGTGTTGTTTAGGGTATGGAAATGACCCTGCTAAGGTGGTTGGGTCGTGGTGGAGGGTGTTAATGGTTGTTCGTCAATGGAGGTTGAAGATGAGAGTTACTAGGTTTGGTGGTTTCGAGTGGTTGGTTCCATGTACACGTTGGTTGTTGTTGTTATATTTATAGACGCGATCAAGAAGTAGATGATAATCTTGAGCTTTAAGAACAACGTTTGCGGGAAAATTTTGGGTTTCACGGTTTCAAATTGTTAACTCACGTCAAAATGTCGATCCGAAGGCTTTTAATTGATAAATCTGGATTAGGATTATTCACAACCATTGATTTTAACATTAATCCATGTCGAGTTTTAAAGTTTTAGCGCAGATTCATGTTTGAGATAAGCTTCGCTGGAGTCCCAATTTTGGACTCTGACGATGCGTCAAAATGTAACCTAACGATTTGTATTAAGAAAAAATGGCTCTAATGAGTTTAGGCATTGATTAATGTTGACCCGGTTTTTTTTTTAAAAAAAGGTAAATTAGGTGGATCACCCTTCCAATTTTTTATAATTCTACCAATACCTCATGTTTTTAAAATTGAATACTTTCCCCTCTCTTACACGTGAAGTCCACTATTTTTACTTAAATGGATTATATTATACGTCAAAAATAACATGGCAAATGAAATATCATATTTATTTAAAAAAATAATAGATACAAAATCAAAACAAAAAGGAAAGAAAAATGATTGTGTCATCTTTCTCCAGCAATTTTCATCAAATCAAAACTATAATGTTAAATTCATGAACATATTATTTTTCACAACATTTGCAAACCTAAAAATTTCGTCGAATATCTAATGGATATTAGAATACAAATCATGTCACCATAAAAAAAATTCTTTTTGCTTTTCTATTACCATAATTTCTTATCAAAAAATTTCATGCAATGTTTTGATTCTGTGCCATGTAAGTAATTTTTCCATTTCACAACATAACTTGTACTCTTCTCATTCATCATTAAACTATATTGAAATTATGAAAGCTGTTAGGGGTGGCTCATGCAATTTAAAAAAAAAAAAAAGAAGCAAAAAGGGCGTGGAAATAGCTCTGGTCGTATCCTATCCACGATCTCTGGCGACCGTTGAAGAAGCTACCCTGATTTCTGAAGGTTGAAGAAGTGATGTTGCAATCATGTGCTGTACCGGAGCAAAAGGGAAAAAAATTTTGCCTGCATGCCTTAAACTGGTGACCTCTAGGACTGCACGCTATTGCTCTGTCAACTATGCTGTTGTTTTATTATCTTCATGATATGCGTTCTATTTTTATATAAATTTTCAAAAAGGATTGAGCCCAAATTCTTATTTCATTTTTTTTTATCCATATTATTATTATTTTTAAATAAATTTATTGTTATTTACCTATCTACTTTTAAGTCTCTATGGTGGATATTGAATTTTCTAATTTTCTCATTTATAAGTCTTTATAACTTCACTTTTTCTTCTTGTTTTCTTTTTTATTATCATTATTTTATCATTTTATTTTTGATACTATAAAAGGCAAAAATGAGTTATCTACAATATATATGTGGCCAGATGTCTCTTATGCTTTAAGCATGATGAGTAGATATCAAGCCGACATAGGTGAGGGCCATTAAGTTGCAGTTAAGACTATTCTCAAGTACTTCTTGGTCTAGGGAAGAGATGAAGAACTAGTTGTTAGAGGATATACTAATGCTAGTTTCCAAATAGATCATGATGATCTGAAATCATAGCAAGGTTATGTGTTTTGCCTAAATTGCAGAGTTATTTGTTGGAAGAGTCCTAAGCAAGAGACAATAACATTTCTATAGCAAAGTTCAACTACATTTCATCTTTTGAGGCAACTAAAGATGTTGTTTGGATTAGAAATTTTACGTTTGAGTTAGGAGTGGTTCCAAGTATTGCTAACCCAGTTACACTATATTGAGACAATAATGCAGCTATAACTTAAGCTAAGGAACTAAGGTCTCACCATAGGTTTGAACATGTGCTATGGACGTTTCACATCCTTAAATAGATTGTTTAGAGGGGTGATGTGTTGGTTTACAGATTGGCGATGGATGAAAATGTTGCAAATCCACTTACAAAGGCCTTACCTTACTAGAAACATGAGACCCATTTGAGGAACCTAGGACTAGGAGTTTGTAGTGTTGGGCAATAGTGCAAGTGGGAGCATTGTATTTTGTGCACAATATGCTAAGACATATTTTGTTATATTTATGAATTTTATTAATAAAAGGAAAGTATTTGTTGTCTATGTATACTTTTCTACTTATATATATTTTACAATAAAATCTCATAAGTAAATTAGTGTATGTTTGAAATAATAATAAAGATATAATATTAGTAAGAATTTCATGATATCTTAATTATTTTTAGTTGGATAAATACCTAGAGGGATATAGATATTTATATTAATACGTTGTATGATTAATGCCCTTCTCACTTAACAAAGGAAAAAATATCCAAGTTATATAAGTGGATGCCTAAAAGTTAAGTGGGTATTATAGACACAACCTACCAGTAAAGAATACCACATGTTTAATGTTATTTGTTCCTCCTCTATATGAATGAATGCAATAATTCCTAGACTAAGACCTTCATATATCTTATATATGAAATGTTGCACTTCAATTTTGTTAAACACAATCTTATTTAAGATTATAAATAATATGGTTATTGGGTATCTTATAAAATACAAATAGGATAACGATGGTTATTGGGTAATTATTGTTGCTGCTAGTTAACTTGTGATTGTAATCCGAATGTTGCATAGTAAAATGTTGTGAAGCAAAAGATGGGAATGCGTTCTTGTCCTTGACATTGTTTTAAAAATTCCCGTAAGTTAATTGCATATGTTTAGAGTTTATTTCTATAGTATTAAAATTATCCTAAAACATGTTCTTCAATATATTTGTTAATCTCTCTTTAACATTATCTACTTTCCTTTGACAAAATATTTTAATAAATTTTAGAATTCCTCAATAGCATCGACCACCCTGAATGATGGATTATAATACAATAATTGCAAATGCTCTTGTGGAATTAGAACATTAGTGAAAATTTCTGAAAGCGAAAGGAACTTTGGGAAACTATATTATGTGTTTGATGCTTTCCTTGGTTATTGTTATCCAGTCCAAGAAGAAGTGAAGCAGCAGCAAGAGATATCCCTTTTCAATAACCAAAGCAAAGAGGGTTCGTACACTGACATGGTTGATACAATGACTAGAGAATTACAGAAGATAAGGGGCTTAATAGAATAAAATTTGCATAGCTCAGGACTTTATTTATATTCTTTTGTTTCTTTCATGTCGTAGTAAATAGAGGCTATTTGTTGAGTACCACAGCATTTTCATTACTCCGGACTTAACTCCTCAGTAAGCAACTGGCATTTCTATTAGGAAATGATCTTGGTTTAAAAATAACCATCCATGAAATCAGTGCAACAACAATGTATATTCATGGTATAGTAAAACATATCATCGTTTTTCGCCAATTAGTAAAAGATCATCAACTTGATAAAAATTATCCCTTTCAAAGCTCTTATGCTACCTGCTAAAAAAATTATTGTAAAACATATTTTCTGTTTTGCTCACGGCCAAAGCTTCCATGCAGCAAAATCACGACCAAAGCTTGCAACCTGCTAAAAATTATAATACAAAGCCTGCAACCCATAAAAAATCTACACGCTATTAAAAATTGAAAATGTAAAGCCTATCATATAAATCACAGTAGCCCTATACCCTGAAATTTGTAACATGTTAAAAATCTAAAAGCAAGTCCATCATAAGGGAAATTAAAATGCATATCCTGTCATAAAAATCTTAGTGGTCATACACTATCCATGAGCACTATCACATTCCTTAAAAAGTAAAAATAAAAGGTTGTAGATGAGGGGTTCTAACTCGAGTAGTTACGTAAATATCACGTGGGTATTGCACTATACGTAACTTTAGAAAAGTGATGTAAAGATGACATATGATTATTACATGACTACCTTATTGCACATCAGTAACTTTTCTCATAGGTGCATGAGCTTACGTAAAAGTTTAGAGGGAGATAAACCAATCTAACGATCCTTGTTACTACCTTATTGCACATCAGTAACTTTTCTCATAGGTGCATGAGCTTACGTAAAAGTTTAGAGGGAGATAAACCAATCTAACGATCCTTGTTTCTAGTTTGCCAATCCAATTTTTCTTGAGTCATCCCAATAACTAGATCAGACTTATTGGGTCCTATCGCTTAATTTAATTAGTCAAGTCAAATAATTAATGAATTAAAATAACAATTTCTGCCCTCTACAAAGGTCATATTTAATATCTATATACATAAAGATTCATAGCCAATTTACACATTTCAACTTCAAGTAAATATTTCACCCACAATAAGCTTGCTTAAAAACAAAAGACTGAGCCAGAATTTAATGATTCCATTAGTTCATATGACAAAATAACAAAAGCATAGTTCCTAACCAATTATACACACTAGTGCATTCGTTCATTTCCCATATTGCCATTTCAGTCCACAAAACAACAACAACAAAAAAAATCCTTAACTACTATGTACAGCTGTACAATTCACTGCACCTATATTCCTTGTAGAAAATAAGCAAATTGCTCAAAAAACTAACTAGCAAGTTGCACAAAAGTCCATATTCATTTCACCAGATTTCCAGTAATAATATCCCCTTTCTTAATGGCATAATAAGATGTAGATGGTCCCTTTGAGCCAACTATTTCGACATCTGAGTTGTCATCTCTCAATCCATGCACATGCTCTATTGCTTAGGTTCCTATGAGCTACCTTACTTTGAAAAGTGCCTCCAATACCAAGTGTGCTATTACCCGAAGAAGGCACAGGAGTTGTAGAACTAGAAGAAATAGGGCCCTCATTTCCAGCGACGCCAACTGATGTATCTTCACATGACATTGTAGGTCTTACAGGAGCAAAAGAAAGCTAGACCATGGGGCTTGCAAGGGAGGGGTTGGCTTTGCTAAGAACATTCAAAGCAGCGATATGTTGATGTAATTTTAACCTTTGTTTTTTATATAGCACGAGAGAATGGATCAGTAATAGTGATGTCATACTTCAATTTTCCATACTAGAAAAGTAAAATTGGCCCTACCATTTTTTTCATTCCATTTCAATCTCCTTTATGGGATATTTGCTTGTGTAGAATTAAAAGGACCGGATAATTAAGGATTGCTATTTGGTCTTTGTCTCTACACACATATCATACCTACGATTTCTTAACAGTCTTAATAAACAATAGCTTATCAAGATGTGTTAATAAACTAAAGATGTACTTTCTTAACATGCTCGCTGACATGTACCTGAACTCTGACCTAGTTGATCACAGTTAGTGCATTGGAGTGTTCTCTTCTTTTAACTTGGGCTGCCAACTCCAGTCTCATCCAGCTTTTTCCTTCTAACTTTTGTTGGTCTTCCTCGATGGCAATGTAGATACGGGGAGAGAACTTTTGTAGTTACCTCAATTGTGCTAATGTTTGGCAACGGATGAATTACTTGATCGCATGCATCCAGGAATTCCCGTTCTAAACAAGTATGCATGGCAGTAGTATTTGCCGTTTGCACTCATATACACATTACAAGCTATGGCATGCTTGCTCGGGAGCCCACTATGCACCCACATGAGGCAAACACAACTCTAAGTTCCTAGATTCACTGCAAAGTTTTTACTCCCTATATGAACTTGAAATTCTCCTCTATTAGCTGGTGTAATCCTACAAGATCAAGCTTCAACTAAATTGACATCTAACAACTTTCTAACATGCTCACATACTCGAGTTTTCTAAGAACACTTTTGCTAGTATTGATGTTGAAATCTTGCCATATGCTTCAATTTGGTCACCACAAGTAGTTGAATAACTTGCTTAACATGTATCTTGCAAACTCGATTGTCCAACTCCCATCTTTGAGGACCATTCATAAACATCCTTATGTAGTTCTCCATTTGCCTCATGGCAAGCTTATGATCATGCTCAGTATATGCTTTAGCAGTGACCCAAAAATCCACTCCAAGAATCATGCTATAATGCTTAGCCTTAAGGTTCTTCTAGATGTTTCTATAACAATTCCTTTGTTGAGCCATTGGAAAGGCATTCATGATTGCATTGAATAAGCATTACATAGTAGAAATTGTCAAACTAGTCATTTAATAAATTAAATGTCACGGTTGATTACATTAACTATACTATAGTAATAAGAACACCCCACTTGATGATTACCTTGGTTTGTCACTCATGAAGGAAAGTAAAAACCATTTGTAATTTGCCCTAGAACCTCTTAAAGTCCTTATATAAGCCACTCCTAACTATCTCTACATTCTTTCTTGACTACAGTACATGCTAGTGGAAGCAAACCACCATTTCCATCAAGCGCAACAGCCGATAGGAGCACACCATATTGACCTTTCAAGTGACACCCATCTAACCTAAGAAAAGGTCTACATCCTTTTATGAAACCAGTCTTACAAGCCTCATAACATATGAATGCACATTTGAATTTTATTTCTCTACCAATAACAACTTTTTAGGCCTTTGTACATTTGGGTGCTTTCGGGATGTACTGTGTATCTTAAGTAATGGGCTTTTTTCATAATCTCCTTCTTTAATTGTATGTCATTTGGAACACACCATCTTATGCCATATTTAATTACCCCTTCAACATCTACATTGAATTCAATGGCTTCACCCTATTCTATTTTGCTTTTAATTTTTTAGATTCCAGGATCTCCAATTTATGTTGTCTTAATCCAATCAATGAGGGTTGGATAAATACAAAGAGTAGCCAACCTGTTTCCCACTTCATGCGTCACCAGCTTTAATTTCAGCTTACGTATGTCTTCTAATATTTGTCTCTAAGATTTGATTAGAGTTACAATGTTCATTTGCTTCTTTCAACCTAGAGTATTTGCAATAACATTTGCTTTCCCAAGGTGGTAATGGACCTCCACATCATAGTCATTGATTAATTCCAACTACCTTCTTTGTTTTATGTTTAAGTCTTTTTGTATGAGTAATGATAGAAATCAAAATCCTACAAGACCTATTACTAGGGCAAGAGCCAAAGGATTACTAAAATTGGCAATGGGGGTCATCTTTGAACAAACCGACTCTGGAAATATTTATATACTAACTTCTTTTCTATTACTTATGTGTTGTGTATTCCATTAGGCATACTTGTCGGGTTTTACAGGGCGATGGATAAGCTCACTAAGACTCAGCTTGTAGGTTATTCATGAGCTGACTTAAACCGAAGATGAACTGGACCAACAAATTATTTACTTGACTTAAAGAACCGACTCTTTGAAGACCATTTTTGTACTTATAATTTTATTATTGAACCGATTACTTTGTAATCATTTTTTGGACATTTTGATTTGTTGTAATTTGTTGAATTAGGACTGGCCACATTAGCAGCATAAACGTAATTTTTTTTTTTACATTCTAACCCTAATTGGAGCAAGTATAAAAACTTGCTAAGTAAAGTTTGTATGGAGTTTTTTGGAACAATATTTTTCAGACTTGAAACCGTGAGGGACTCCTCCTTTTCATGTGAAACTCTTATCATTTCTTCAAAGAAGTGTGGCGAGTGGGATTTGATCTTGTTGTGTGTGATATCAACAACATCAAATCCATCCTAATTCCCAACTAATGAGTAATATCTAGTGAGGAATTAGTTTATCCTTTTTGCTATTTCATTCACGAAATTTTTAGAGTTTAATTCAAGTTTAATTTCATACCCTTTTAATTGTGTTTAGTATAATTGAATTCGGAAATTGCAATTATGAATTGTAATTCTCATTTGTTATTTGTGTGATCATCATTTGGGCAATTGTTCTTCATGCCCCTTTTGAGAATTGTTAATTGGTTCTTCAATTAGTTTTTGTGTGCTTATACATTTGGTTATTAAGGCACATCAAATAAATACTTTAAGCTCTTATGGTTTATGAAAATTTTACACTTCTCACAAATCAAAGAATTAAGGATGATGCAGCATAAGTTGCAACAAAAATTCTTTGAATTCAAAATGTCCAAAACTAAATATTCAGATGAAGAGACTGAATATGAAAGTTCTTCAAATTCCAATGAAGTATCTGGGAAAGAGGTCAACCCAGAATACTTAATGCAACTAGTAGAAGTCACTACTAGAAAATGGGTAATTCCAATCACCATCAGGATAAATGAAGAATTTATCCTAGAAACTACTACTCTATTTGATACTGGCACAGATTTAAATTGCATTAGGGAAGGATTAATTCTAACAAAATATTTTGAAAAAACTTCCTAATCCTTAAGCTCTGCTTCCGGTAACAAATTAAACATTAGTTTCAAATTACCCAATGCATAAGTTGTTAAAGATAAAGTGTCCTATAATACCAGCTTCATTTTAGTCAAACATTTGAAGCAAAATGTCATCTTAGGAACACCCTTTATCAACATAATTCAACCTTTTCGGGTTACCAATGATGGGATTGAAACAAATTATCTCGGACAAAAGGTTTGTTTTAACTTTGTTTCAAAACCAAAGACCAAAATGATTGATATTGATGGGTGTCGAATCCAACAAAAATAAAACCTACTCCTAGACAATTATATGATTTGCATATAGTGGTGAGTAGGGTCGAATCCACAGGGATTGGTAAAGATATTTCTATTCAAAGAGAACAATAAGAAAAAGGAAAATGGGGGGTTTTGTTTGTGAATCAAATAAAGTAAAACAAGGTAAGAAAATCAGATATTGGTAAAAGCCTAGCCAAAGGAATCAAGATGGTTTAATTCTAGGAATTGATCATCGATGCAAATATTCTCTATTCTTGTTCTAGATAAATTGGTTATGGTTATTAACAAGCTCTAACAACCTATCTCTCCTTACTTCCTCGATAACCTCGGACAAGCGCTTTGAATTATTCTCTTATTGATTAAACAACCCTTAGACAAGCGCTTAGGATTTAATCTATCAATAGCATTAAGATCTAGAGAGACTACCAATTCATGCCAGTAGATTATAAGATAACCTATTTAAACATGATCACACACCTCCATAACATGAATTCAATCATCTCTTTTATAACCAAACATGTTATTGCATCACTAAGACTAGAACAATCAAACAATTACGGATTTGACGTGCTAGTTGACAATATATTAACTAGCTAATTGAGTAGAAGAGCTCTATTCATAGCAATCAACAAAGATAATAATGACAAAACGATCAGAAGATATAAGAATACCCGAAAGCAAAGAATAGAATAAATACAAGTCAATTAGACCTCACAATTCGTGGAGAATTAAACATCTATGACCCTTTGGCTAGAAAAGTAGCTTAGCTACACATGTTCATCAATAAAACGAAAATAAAAGATAGAAACATAATGAACCCGGTTGCTTGCTCTGCCTCCACGTTTCCTTCTTCAAGATCCAAGATTCCGAGATCAAAAGTTGTCCTAACCCTCTAGGGTTGGCTCTATTTATACTATTAGATGGATAGCATGTGATCTTTTGCTAGCAAGATACGAAAATATCTTTCCTTTTTCAAGTAGATTTCGAGAAGTGAAGATACGCCTGCCTGGCACGCCCCACCACACGGCCGTAGGTTAAGCCGTGCCATCCTCTGTGCATATTCTTCAAGTCTTCAACCGCGCCCAGTGTGAACCACGGTTACACACACGGCCATATTTCAAGTCGTGCCTTAGTCTGTGCATAATCTTCAAGTCTTCATCCGTGTCCAGTGTGTAGCACGGTTACACCCACGGGTAGATTTCAAGCCGTGTCTTCATCTGGTTGATGTTCCACACTTTCTTCTCCTTGGCACATCTATCTTCCACCACGGCTTCAAGCACGGTTTATCCCACAGGTTCCACCACGGCCGTGCCTTAAGCCGTGTCTCTCTCTGTTCAAAGACCTCATTTTCGCCTTCTTGTCCAGTGTGTAACACGGTTTGAACCTTGGCCGTGCCTCAAACCGTGCTTCCTCCGATGGTGTAATTTCTTGTCTTGATCCAAGTTGTAGATTACTTCTCTAAAATACTTGAATTAGCATCCTTGACTCCATTTAACCTGATTTATCATGATGATAGAATTAAAGTACCATTTCCTTATGATTTCTATAAAATCAATAATAATTTAACACAATTTATACTATAAAGATTGAGTATAAAATGGCTCTATCAAATTCCCCCACACTTAAACTCTTGCTTGTCCTCAAGCAATTGCATCAAATCAATTGAGAAATCTATCATAAATTATACAAGCTTTCTTTTCATCATTCCAAGCATCTATTCATTTGTAATTCATGACTTGTAATTTAATGTCTACTACTTCAACCCAATTGGTTTCCTGTGATCAAATTACGTTGGACAAAATTCAATAGCTAATCTAAAAAAAACAAACTTTAATCCTCATGTTTAGCAAAAGAAATTTTATTCCAAAAGTAAATACTTAATCCACTAAGGAAAAACACCCAATTAAACTTCATTGGACATTAGCAAACATATAATCCTTGCAACATAAAGTAAAAGCATATAGTATAAGCTCTTTGCTAGATATTCTCCCTTTTATACATCTTTGTTTTATTCAATGAATGTTTACATTCATGTTCTTTTGATTTATTCAAGCATCTGTTTTGACGGGTTTTTGCCCGCTTCTTTTCATGAACTTTCGCCTTTTTCGCCCTTATCGTTATAGTGAGTTCATTGAGTCGCCAACATCCCGAGCTCATCACTCAAGTGACAGGGTTTTAAGATACCCCTACGGACTCTTCCTCACTCTAACATTCAAGTTTGAATACTGTTAACTCAATTAGTTGAATCATTGGAGTAATGGCTATGCTTGATTCTTTCTTTCTTTTTCTTTTTTTTTTTTACATGGGTTGCCTCCCATGAAGCGCCTTTCTTTAACGTCTTTGGCTAGACGTTCCTGGCTAAATATTCGGATAAGGATTTAGATCCCAACCTTGGTGCCTGAGGTGATGGGTTAATAATATCCGCAACAAAAATAGGAGATGGGTTAATAACATCCGCAACAAAAACAGGAGAGATATCGTTAGGGTGTTTCATGGCATCATAAATATGAAATTTAATCACTTCACCATCAAACTCCATAGTGAGGGTGCCATCATTTACATCGATTTTCGTTTTAGAAGTCTTAAGGAATGGTCGCCCTAATAATATCAGTGATGAAGTATGAGAATCACTATCGTCCATGTCAAGCACATAAAAATCAGCAGGAAAAACCAACCCATTGACTTGAACTAAAACATCCTCTAGAACTCCCTCAGGATAAACATTGGACCTATCAGCAAGTTGAACAATAATACCCGTTTCCTTTAAAGGACCAACATTTAAACGTTGATAAACAGACAAAGGCATGACATTGATAGAAGCTCCTAGATCACACATGGCTTTAGCGATTCCAAGACTACCTATTTTGCAAGGAATGGCAAACATACCTGGGTCCTTACATTTAGGAGGAAGCTTCTTCTGAATAATAGCTGAAACATTTTCACTCACACTAATCTTTTCATTGCCTTTCAGCTTCCTTTTGTTAGTGCACAAGTCCTTGAGGAATCTAGCATAGCGAGGTATTTGCTTAATTGCATCAAGTAAAGGAATATTTACCTCGACTTTACGAAACGTTTCCAGAATCTCTTTTTCTTCCGCTTCCTTCTTGGATTTCGCTAATCTGGAGGGGAAAGGAGGTGGTATCAATGTGACCTTCGATGGCTCATCTAGAGACTTGCTAATCTGGTCGCCCTGCTGGCTCGGATTCGAAGTCTCTTTCTTGGTCTCTTCCTCAAGATTAGACGGATTTCCTTTCTTATTTGATCCCTGCAATTCTGTTCCACTTCTCAAGGTAATTGCATTAACGCTTTGCTTCGGGTTTGTAATAGTTTGAGAAGGTAACTTACCTTGAGTTTCTAACCTATTGATAGCTGAAGCAAGTTGGCTTACCTGATGCTCTAAGTTTTGAATGCTTTGCTTTGTTTCCTCCTGAAATTGTTTGGTATTCACAGCTAGAGACTTAACAATATCCTCAAGGGGCATACTTGAAGTGGAAGGAACTTGGGGTACGTGGTGTGATGGCTTTGGCTGGAATTGTTGGACATGTTGAGGGTTATTGCCATATCGGAAGTTAGGATGATCCGTCCATCCGGGATTGTAAGTGTTTGAATAGGGATCATATTTCCTTTGTGGCTGTCCTGGGAATCCGCCTACAGCATTGGCGTATTCATGGTTGTCATCTTGCAATGTGGGACACATGTCGGTCGGATGACTAGGAGCAGCACAAATTCCACAAGCTTTCGCTTGTTGGGTATTTCCAAGAGCTAGTTGCTGCATAAGGGAGGTAAGATTAGAAATTTGATGTTCAAGGTTAGACACATTTACCTCATTTACCTTCCTTGAAGACGTATCGTGCCTATACCCAAATTGTTGTGAATTAGCAGCCATAATGGAGATCAATTCCCTAGCTTGACCAGGGGTTTTGTTTACTATGGCGCCTCCACTTGCAGCATCCATCATCTTTCTTTCCATCGGAAGTAGGCCTTCGTAGAGATATTGGATGAGGAGTTGTTCGGATATCCCATGTTGTGGGCAGCTTGCACACAGTTGCTTGAACCTTTCCCAATACTCATGAAGAGTCTCGGTGTCCCTTTGTTTTATACCACAAATTTCTCTTCTTATACCAGCGGCTCTGGATGCGGGGAAGAATTTGTCCAAGAAGAGCCTTACCATATCTGTCCAAGTGGTGATAGAACCTGGAGGCAAATAAAACAACCAATCTTTAGCTTTAGTACTTAAAGAAAATGGAAAAGCACGTAGCTTGATTTGATCGTCAGTTATTCCTTGCAGCCTCATGCTAGAACACACTATATGGAACTCTTTCAAATGCTTATGAGGATCTTCATTCTCAAGACCATGAAATGTAGGTAGCAGATGTATCAACCCAGATTTCAATTCGAATTCCACGGCTAGTTCGGGGTAGTGAATACAAAGTGGTTGTTGATTCACATCCGGTGCAGCCAACTCCCTTAAGGTTCTCTCGAGATTTGCCATGTCGTCCTCTTTTTCAGAATCAAGGGATGAATCAGACAAGTCCGATACTAAGTTCGGTCCAGGGGATGATCTAGCTTCTTGTCGCAGCCTCTTTAGAGTCTTCTCAATCTCCGGATTATAAGTTAGTTCACCTATCTGAGAAGAACGAGTCATACAAGAATAGAAATAAATTTGACACCAATCCCCGGCAACGGCGCCAAAATTTGATGGGTGTCGAATCCAACAAAAATAAAACCTACTCCTAGACAATTATATGATTTGCATATAGTGGTGAGTAGGGTCGAATCCACAGGGATTGGTAAAGATATTTCTATTCAAAGAGAACAATAAGAAAAAGGAAAATGGGGGGGTTTGTTTGTGAATCAAATAAAGTAAAACAAGGTAAGAAAATCAGATATTGGTAAAAGCCTAGCCAAAGGAATCAAGATGGTTTAATTCTAGGAATTGATCATCGATGCAAATATTCTCTATTCTTGTTCTAGATAAATTGGTTATGGTTATTAACAAGCTCTAACAACCTATCTCTCCTTACTTCCTCGATAACCTCGGACAAGCGCTTTGAATTATTTCTCTTATTGATTAAACAACCCTTAGACAAGCGCTTAGGATTTAATCTATCAATAGCATTAAGATCTAGAGAGACTACCAATTCATGCCAGTAGATTATAAGATAACCTATTTAAACATGATCACACACCTCCATAACATGAATTCGATCATCTCTTTTATAACCAAACATGTTATTGCATCACTAAGACTAGAACAATCAAACAATTACGGATTTGAAGTGCTAGTTGACAATATATTAACTTGCTAATTGAGTAGAAGAGCTCTATTCATACCAATCAACAAAGATAATAATGACAAAACGATCAGAAGATATATGAATACCCGAAAGCAAAGAATAGAATAAATACAAGTCAATTAGACCTCACAATTCGTGGAGAATTAAACATCTATGACCCTTTGGCTAGAAAAGTAGCTTAGCTACACATGTTCATCAATAAAACGAAAATAAAAGATAGAAACATAATGAACCCGGTTGCTTGCTCTGCCTCCACGTTTCCTTCTTCAAGATCCAAGATTCCGAGATCAAAAGTTGTCCTAACCCTCTAGGGTTGGCTCTATTTATACTATTAGATGGATAGCATGTGATCTTTTGCTAGCAAGATACGAAAATATCTTTCCTTTTTCAAGTAGATTTCGAGAAGTGAAGATACGCCTGCCTGGCACGCCCCACCACACGGCCGTGGGTTAAGCCGTGCCATCCTCTGTGCATATTCTTCAAGTCTTCAACCGCGCCCAGTGTGAACCACGGTTACACACACGGCCAGATTTCAAGTCGTGCCTTAGTCTGTGCATAATCTTCAAGTCTTCATCCGTGTTCAGTGTGTAGCACGGTTACACCCACGGGTAGATTTCAAGCCGTGTCTTCATCTGGTTGATGTTCCACACTTTCTTCTCCTTGGCACATCTATCTTCCACCACGGCTTCAAGCACGGTTTATCCCACAGGTTCCACCACGGCCGTGCCTTAAGCCGTGTCTCTCTCTGTTCAAAGACCTCATTTTCGCCTTCTTGTCCAGTGTGTAACACGGTTTGAACCTTGGCCGTGCCTCAAACCGTGCTTCCTCCGGTGGTGTAATTTCTTGTCTTGATCCAAGTTGTAGATGACTTCTCTAAAATACTTGAATTAGCATCCTTGACTCCATTTAACCTGATTTATCACGATGATAGAATTAAAGTACCATTTCCTTATGATTTCTATAAAATCAATAATAATTTAACACAATTTATACTATAAAGATTGAGTATAAAATGGCTCTATCAGATATGCTCAAACAGAACTCAGTCTCTGAGTTAAACTATTTGATTAAAGCCAAGGAGGACCAACTATCCTTCTTAAATGACGATTTGAAAACTCATAAGATTGAAGACCAAATCAAAAGAAACCCTATTAAAGAAAGGATTTCCCAATTAGAGAGTGAGATCAGAAAGACAATCTACTCCACTTTACCCATTGCTTTCTAGGATAGGAAATCCTAACTAAATAAATAATAAAAAATACAAAAAAAATCAGAAAATCCAACTTACTTGAATCCGAGTCGGTGTGCAGGTCGGGTTAGGTTAATCGATCACGGCAGCTAGGAATGCTCATTGAATGCGTTCTGGCAGCCTTTCAAGGAGGTTGAGAAGTCGTTTTCTAAGTTTTCGAGGGTGGGGAACTCAACCATGGTGGTGGATTTCTCCAAAAATGCCTCTTAGTGGCAGTTCGAAGCTTGGTCGGCGGTCGCGGCTTGAGGAACTCCGGCGAGGCTTCAATTTCTCTTATTTTCTCTCTTTTTCTCACTTTTGATCCATGCTTTGGTTTCCTACCTTCATCCTCTATTTATAGGTGCAAGAAATTGAGCTGGATAAGCTCGGATTTCCTTTAACTGAGGCAAATCGGATTTCGGTTGAAAAATCCATCTTTGATTTGTGTAAATCCATCGATTTGTTGCGATTTGATTCTAATTAGATGATGTTTATCCTATTTTAGTTAAAGATCTATTGGATTTGTGAAACAAATTGAATCAAAACAGCCGAAATTTAATTTTTCCCTCATCGGCGACGATCTTGGACGAAGGAGGAAGAAGATCACGCGCCTAGCACTTGCGTTCATGTTAGTCAATCAAAAGTTGACACATGTCCCAAGAAAAAATAAAAATCGAGCAAAACACAGAAATGCCCCCTCCGAGTTTCGAATCTGTGACGAGCCATCCCCCTACGCACATCGGACCATAACTCGAACAAGCTGGGCTAGTCCACTTCTTAATTTTTTTTATTTTCGCAATTTGCATATATGCAATGCGATTTTTATTATTTTTGTATTATTTTGAAATTCCAAAAAATTTTCAAAATTATTTAACCCCTTTTATTATTGGTTCTACAATTATTTTCCAAAATTGATGTATTTTTCCTATTTATTTTTTTTTGAATATTTTTCCTATTTTTGCTAAATTAGAAGAAAAATTATAAAAAATGGAAAAAATTGAAAATTAATTATTATTGATCATTAGGGTAAAAAATGGGGTTTTTACAACTACCCATCTTTGTAGTAAAGTTTGAAAAACTTAACTACAAAGACAAGAAAGACGCCATTTTTGGCCTTTTAATTGAATGGATAACGTCGTGGTTTGGTTGGTTATCTGAAATTTAGGTCTTTAGTAGGAAAATGCTCCATGATCCAATAATCCCATGAGTGCTTTGTGATGATTGGTATTACTTAGGAAATAGTCTTAAACAACCTAACAACCTGAAATAATGTATTCTCCCGAAAGGTGCTCTATGGGCTAACTAATCGGCGATGAGAAACATCTCAAGGATTGTGTAGGAATGTGTTATTGTGAGTGGAATAGCTGATGATAGGAAGCATCTTATCGGACTAGCAACCTTAAATAGAAGATTGTCTCAAGAAGCGCTCTTATGAGCTGGCAACCTATTAACAGAAGTATCTGGCTAGACTAGCGACTGTTTAGGGAAAAGTACCTTCGAAAAGTACTCTTATGAGCTGACTAATTGGTTATTGACAAATTTGAAAAGTGCTCTTATGAGCTAACTAATCGACGATAGTTTCGAAAAGTACTCCTCTAAGCTAACTAATCGGTAGGTTCGACAAGTGCTCCTCTGAGCTGACTAATCGATATATTCGAAAAGTACTCCTATGAGCTAACTAATCGATAGTGACAAATTTGAAAAGTGCTCCTATGAGTTAACTAATCAATAGATTCGAAAAGTGCTCATATGAGCTAACTAATCGATAAATTCGAAAAGTGCTCCTCTAAGCTAACTAATCGATAACGGGAAACGCCTTCTTAGACTTGTAACCCTGAAAAATAGGTATCTCGAAAGGTGCTCCCATGAGCTAACCTCGAAAAAAGGTATATAGGAAAGTGCCTCTCTATGGGCTAACTAACCTATAGCGAGAAGGATTGTCTCGAAAGGTGCCCCTATAGGCTGACCTTGAGAGAGGATGTTTAGAAAAGTGCTCTATCATGGGCTAACTAACCTATGGTGGGAAGCATCCTTTTAGACTCGCGACCCTGGAGAAGAAATGTCTCGAAAGGTGCCTTTATAGGCTAATCTTGAGAAGAGGTATTTAGGAAAGTGCCTCGTTGTGGGCTGACTAACCTATAGTGAGAAGGAGTGTCTTAAAAGGTGCCCCTATAGGCTGACCTTGAGAAGGGATGTTTAGGAAAGTGCCCCATTATGGGCTAACTAACCTATGGTGGGAAGCGTCTTCTTAGACTTGCGACCTTGGGGAAGGAATGTCTTGAAAGGTGCCCCTATGGGCTGACCTTGAGAAGGGATATTTAGGAAAGTGCCCCATTGTAGGCTGAATAACCTATGGTGAGAAGGAGCGTCTCAAAAGGTGCCTCTATGGGTTGACCTTGAGAAGAGATATTTAGGAAAGTGCCCCATTGTGGACTGAATAACCTATGCTTTTGAAAATGCTTCTAATGAACGGGTCAAATGACTTGATAAGAGATGTCTTAATTATGTGAATGATGGTTATTTATTCTGAGATGCTTACCAATTTATCGCAAATAGCAACTAAACAACTGAACCTTCATGCTGGTTTGCTTCTCCTTTGCTTACTCTTGCTTCAAAATAGGACTGGGGGTCTTGATGTGCTTCCTTTCTTATGCGCATGGCTCTTGTGATTATAGTATTATCCTATTAATGTACCAGGTTTAATGCTCAAAAGTAGGTAGAATTATATCACAAAATTTATCGAGATTCATTGTCATTTCAATGTTTATTACTCATTGGTGAAGTGATGGGTAATCTATTTAGGAATATTTGTTTTAATGAGAATTAGTTGGAATTATCGATCATTCAGAGACATTAACCTTGCTTGTAAGAGAAATGAAAACTAGACTCAACGAAATTTGTATTGAATGTTGGCATTCCTAAACATTGGCAAAACTTCAATTTTCTTGCCTAAGGATAGTATATCTTAACAGCATCTACATTAATAGGGTCTCTCAATTCTCGACCATCCATTTGAGTTAATATCAGAGCACCTCCTGACAATACCTTCTTTACAACGTATAGGCCCTCATAGTTTGGGGTAAACTTTCCTTTAGAATCTTAAGCATTCGGGAGAACTTTCTTTAGCACCAGATCTCCTTCTTTGAAACATCGAGGCTTCATTTTCTTGTTAAATGCTCGAGCCATTCTTTGTTGGTAACACTAGCCGTGACATAACACAATGAGTTTTTTTTTGTCGATCAAATTCAACTGATCAAGCCTCTTCTTTACCCAGTTTGATTCCTCTAACTACACTTCTAACAAAATTCTGAAGAATGGTATTTCGACCTCGACCAGTAAGATTACTTCACTGCCATATACTAGTGAATATGGGGTAACTCCAGAAGATGTTTTAATTGAGGTTCTGTAAGCCATGAGGGCGAATTGCAGCATCTCGTGCCAATCTTTGTAAGTGATTGTCATCTTTTCGATGATTCTTTTGATATTCTTATTGGCTGCGTCCACTGCCCCATTCATTTAAGGTCAGTAGGGAGTTAAATTTCTATGGTTTATATGGAACTATGGACATAAATCTGTCATCGGCTTGTTGTTGAAATTGGTACCATTGTCCGTGATGATTGACTCAGGAACTCCATATCGGGCTATTATGTTCCTCTTCAAGAATCGAACTATCACTCCTTTTGTGACATTGGCATATGATGAAGCTTCCACCCACTTGGTGAAGTAATCAATGGCTACTAATATAAATCTGTGGCCGTTGGATGCTGTTGGAATGATTAGATCGATGATGTCAATTCCCCACATGGAGAAAGGCCATGGTGCAAACAACGAATGCAGCTCTTTGGGCAGAGCATTTATTCGGTTTGCATAAACTTGACACAAGTGACAGTGCTTGACATATTTGATGCAATCTGATTCCATAGTTAGGCAATAGTAGCCTAATCTCATGATTTTTCCGGCCAACATGTAGCCGTTCATGTGAGGTCCACATACTCCTTCATGTACTTCTTTCATCAGTTCACATGCCTCATTTCTAGCCACACATCTTAGCAAGGTGGTATCAGGTGATCTTTTGTAAAGCATAGGCCCATTTAATAAGAAATGACTTGCTAACCTTCTGAGTGTTCTTTGATCATTTTTGCTAGCCATTTCGGGGTATTTGCTTTCTTGGAGAAAAGTTTTGATGTCGTGATACCAAGGCTTATCATCTTGTGCTTTTTCAATTACCAAACAATAGGTGGGCCGATTTTCGATCTCTATTTTTAATGGTTGGACTTCGACTCCCCCTGTTATCTGAATTATAGATGCTAGTGTAGCGAGTGCATCTACAAACTGATTTTGAGTTCTGAGGATGTATGTGAAGGTGATTGCCTCAAATTCATCAATTAGCTCTGTCAAATGCCGATGGTATGGTACCAATTTGGGGTCTTTAGTTTTGTATTCCCCTCTTGTCTATAATATGATGAGCGAAGAATCTCCGTACACTTCTAATTCACGGATTTCCATGTGGCAAGCCATTTTGAGGTTGAGGATGCATGCCTCATATTTCGCGATATTATTAGTATATGGAAACGTAAGCCTTATTGTTGAAGGGAATTATGTTCCTTCTAAGAATATCAACACTACCCCAATCCTACAACTAAATACATTGGCAGCTCCGTCAAAGAACATCTTCCACTTAGGGTTCTGGTCTATCTCACAGTCTCCTACTAGTGCACTTCCCACTGTTAATATATTTTCATCAAGGAATTGGGTTTGTGATTCTTAGGAATCTCCCTCAAGTGAGTGTTCTACCAATTGGTCTGCTAAAGATTGCCCTTTATGGAATTTTGATTTATGTATGTGATATCAAATTCTGATAAAAGCATTTGCCATTTTGAGATTCTCCCTAACAAAATGGGCTTCTCTGCCAAGCACTTCAAAGGATCGTGTCTTGCTAGCAACTTAATGTGATAGTAAAGGGTGTATTGCCTCAATCGATGCATGACCCAAATCAAAGCACAACAAATTCTCTCTACTTCTAAATACCACCGTTCCCCGTTTATGAATTTCTTGCTTAGATAATATATGGAACGCTCTCTTCCCTCTTCATCTTTCTGCCCCAGCACGCACCCCATGGATTCAAGGAGTATTGTAAGGTATAAGAATAAGGGTTTCCCTTACTTTGGAATTATCAAAACTGGAGGATTTATGAGATAGTCTTTGATTGTCCTGAATGCTTCTTCACATTCATCATCCCATTCTACTACAGCATTCTTTTTTAGTAGATGGAATAGTGGATAGCATTTTTCTGTGAGCTGTGAGATAAAATGAGCTATATAATTCAATCTTCCCAGCAAACCTCTTACCTCTTTGACAGTACGTGGAGAAGGCAGCTCCAATATGGCCTTTACTTTGTCAGGATCGATTTTAATGCTTTCCCAGCTTATGACAAACCCTAACAACTTACCTATTGTGACCCCAAAAGTGCACTTTTCTGGATTTAACTTGAGTTGAAACTTTCTCAAACGCTTGAACAACTTTCTCAAAATAACTGCATGGCTTTCTTCTTCTTTAGACTTGGTTATCATATCGTCGACGTATACTTCGACTTCTCGATGCATCATGTCATGAAGTATTACAACCATGGCTCTCTAATACGTTGCCCCGGCGTTTTTCAAACCAAAGGGCATGACTTTGTAACAGAAAGTTCCCCATGTTGTGATGAAAGTTATCTTAGTTTTATCTTCTTTAGTGATTTTTATTTGATTATATCCTAAGAAACCGTCCATAAATGAGAAAAGATGGTTTCCTGCAGTGTTGTCTACCAGGACATCGATGTGAGGTAAGGGGAAGTTATCTTTTGGCGTGGCTTGGTTTAAGTCTCGGAAGTCTACACATACACATACTTTTCCATTCTTTTTTAGCATGGGGACTATATTCGCTACCCATTTCGAATAGTCAGATACTTCGATGAACTCCACTTCTAGTAGTTTCTTGACTTCCTCTTTAATTTTTAGTAAGATATCAGGCCTAAATCTTCTCAATTTCTGTTTTTTAGGTTTGACATCTTCCCTTATGGGAAGCTTGTGAACTACTATTGATTGGTCTAATCCTAGCATGTCGCCATATGACCAGGCGAACACATCTGCATACTTATTTAATAGCTCGATTATCTCATGTTTTTGCTCGGCACTTAAACTGGTCTCGATCTTAAGGTTTTTAGGTTGCTCAGTGCTTCCTAGATTTACTGTCTCCACCGGCTCGTCAATTGAAATTCCACTTTGTTCATGTTTTTGCCAATTTTCTTGTATTATTTCATGGTCAAGGACATTGCCCCCAATGGTTGACCCAGCAATATTGGAAATGACATCAGTGTTTTCATTTCTTACCTGCGCAAAATGTCCTTGACGTTTGATGGTAGGGAATCTAGGTGAAGTGAAATGAGAGTACGTATATAAGCAAAAAACAAACGAATGAATTGCAATTTATTGAATCTGAAAAGAAACCACAATAAAATTTTGTTTAATAATTGTTCCCTATCATTGAGCTGACCTAGTGCTATCAATAGGATAACAGAACCAATTATTGAGAGCTGGATGCTGCTCGGACGTGCGAGGGGTCGGGCTCCCATTGCTGACATCAGCTTCGCTTATCCTTAGCTCTTGAATGGTAGTTGCTTGTTTCAATGATTGTTGGAGGGGCGAAAGACGCATCCGAGTATCGCTTGGCTACTCTTTCTTTCTGCTTCTGATACCTCTGACTTATGCCTCTTCTTGGGTTATAGGAACATACCCTAATCCAAACATCCCTTGCTGTCCTTCTTTAAACCAATGGCCCTCCTTGCTGGTTACCATACTCACCTTATTGAATATTTGGAAACCAAAATCTTCGAAGCTGTCTTCCCCAATGTAGGGTATAGCGGTCTCTTTGTAGATGGTATAATCTTGCTCCCCCAACACGGTGATGATCTGTCCGTTCACTATGAACTTGACCTTCTGATAGAGGCTTGAAGGTATGGCTCCAACGATATATATCCACAGCCTTCCCAAAAGTAGATTAAAAGACCTTGGAATGTCGAGGAGCTGGAAAGAGATGTGGAATATCTACTGGCTAATCTCCACTAGCAAGCTTATTTCCCCTACTATGTCTCTCTTCGACCCGTCGAAAGCCTTAACCACTATTGAGCTTGGTTTTATGTTGCTTGGATCGACTCCCACTAGGTCGAGGGTAGCCAATGGGCACATGTTGAGAGAATATGCATTATCAATGAGTACTCGGCAGACGATTGTGCCGTTGCATTTTACCACTATGAACAATGGTTTTATATGTTAGTCTCCGTCTTCTCCCAGCTCTTCGGGAGAGAAAGATATCTAGTCTATGGCGAAGATCGAATCTCCCACATGGCTCAATTTGTCTATTGCGATGCCCTCTAGTACTTTGATCTGTTTGAGTACTTTGAAGAGTGCTTCCCTATGAGGCTCAGAGGTTGTGAGGAGGCCTATAAGTGATATCTGGGCTAGAACCTTGTTCAATTGTTCCATGATCTTATATTTGCTTGCCCTGACCATCTTTGTAAATGTAGAGAGCCCCTCTTCTTCTTCTTTTCCTACCTCAGTGTTGGGCTCTTCAGTTGAGACCTTGTATTTCGGGTCATAAATTCTCCCAAAACAAGTGATTCTACCTACGATAGGGGTCTTTCTTGATCAAGAGCCCGATAGTTAAATGGCATCGCCTTATACCTCTCTGTAGGTATTGGGACATTGAATACATACCTCTTCTTTGGAATTTACACCTCAGTAGATTGTCCCTCATAGCACTTTATGACTATCGGCTTCTAGTCAGATTTAATCATGTTCACGGACTTCTCCTCCTCTTTTGACGAGTTGTCTTCTTTCTTAAACTCGAGCCCCCATCTGCTAGGTGGCCCATACTCAATTGGAGTGAAGGAGTAATTTACTAAATACTCAAATCTCCCATGCGAATCTCCTAAGGTACCGACCGTTGGGTCTCTAGCTAACCATCTCTTCTTGATTTGTGATTTAGGGGTTTCCTCTAGGGTTTAGCGTGGGTGACTTTCTCGCTACACTGTTGCTTTTTGCGGTTTTGGGGACTCTTTGGAATTCGGCTCTTTGGATGTGATCATATTGACAATAGGCTTATGGTTAGGCAGCGGATTAGTGTTGGTATTGGGTGCTAGTGTGTTAACAAAGTCTAACTGCACAATCCCAGCGTCAATCAGATCTTAGATTTTGTTTCGAAGCCTCCAACATCTATCTGTAGAATGCCCCTCTTAGCCCATATGATAATCACATTTGAGGCTTGAGTCGAAATTTCTAGGCTTGTACCGGTCACTCGGGATCTCAAAGCTGATCAAATTATCTGCTCACAGCCGAGCGAAGACCTGGCTGAGCGGGATCGGGATTGGAGTGAACTGTCTCAAGACTCTAGTGGCTTGGGTGTGGTTTATCAAGGACTGCTGGATTGGGGCACTTGTGGTCTGGAATGTTACGCGGGTCCCAACCTTATCTGCTTTGCCGGAATTAACTGTGCTAACGGTAGACTCCTTGGCTTTGTTACCTCCTAAGGGCATTTGTGATAATGTGATGTTAAGAGGATCTATTGTCTAGAGTCTACCTGATGTGATGGCATTCTCGATTCGGCACCCTACTACCATTACCTCTGCGAAGTTGGATGACGTCTGGCCCACCAGATGTAAGAATTAAGTCTTATCCAGAGTGTTGATAAAGATGAATGTCAACTCTTTTTCAGAAATTGGGATCGCTACCCTGTTAGCTTGAGCTCTCCAGCATTGAGTATACTCCTGGAAAGACTCAGTGTGTCTCTTCCAAAGACTTCCCAGGTAGATTACCGAGGGAGCAACTTCAATGTTGAATTTGTATTGGTCATAGAATGCCTGAGCAAGTCTTTCCTAGGTATTGACCTAGTTGAAGTCTAAGTATGCATACCGGACAAGGGCAGGGCCTGTAAGGCTATCTTGGAAGGTTTGGATCATAAGCTGGTCATATTGAGCATACTTGCTCATCTTCCATGCATACATCCTTATATGCATCTTGAGGCATCCAGTACCATCATACTTTTCTAGGGTCATGAACTTCTCTGGGTATACCTCCTCTCTACACACTGGTAAGCTAGTGATCCTTACCTGTTCAAAACTGTTAGGCCCCCCTATTGTCTTCATCCTATCAGCCAGCTGTTGAAAAACTCTCCTTTCCATCTTCTTTTGCTTGTCCTCCATTTCCCTCTTTATGTCGTCAGAGGTCGGACCCAAGTTGACTTTCGGTTCATACTCAAAAGCCGGGTTGAGGTGGGAATTGATCTCTTCATATTCTAGAGGTTGACCCTTCACTACTTTCCCCTTTCTGGCCCCTAAGTGTTCTTCCTAAGTTGGTTGGGTGGTGCAAAGGAGGCCAATACTCTCAGTCAGGAGGTGGACTTGTGCAGCCAATTGCTGGACCATTTGTTCCAAGGATACGATCCTAGGATCTGAGGCGGCGCCAGCACTTATGTTGTTGCAGTTGTCGCTGTTATTGCCATTGTTTGCCATTTTGGTCTTTGGGCGAGTACAAATTGGGCTTCTTGGAGGGTTCGGTTGTTTGGGAGCTATCTTTGATACTTGGCGAGCATTTTTCTTAGTATGATGCAGGTATGTAAATATGATGCATATATCACACAAATTCTAAAATAAAGGGGGCTAACAATCGATTAATGATTTAATACTAAAACTTTATTTTTATTAATATTGAAAACTTAGAGTTCGATACTTGAAAAAAATGAAAAAGTACAATAGTAATCTATTTCCTAGTTCTCTTTGTCTTATGCTATGTAGGCACCGGTTTTCCACTGATGATAGCATCTAACTCTCTGACTTTAGCTTGGGTCTTTTCCAGCTAAGCTTCTAAGGCCTTGTTCCTTTTATTAGACTCCTTGAATCGGCCCTTCCAGATATCCTTCTTATAGTCTGTAGCTTTGAAGTATACTTCCATCCGAGCCCCAACTTGCTCCAAATAGGTTCTCAGCTCTAGGTCTACCCTGTCTGGCTCAGGTTGGGTGATATCTGGGACCTGGTATGCCCTTTCCCCTGTTTGATATAGCTGGTGGATTACGAAATCCCTAGTGGCTCGGTGCTTGCCTACTTCGCCATCCAGTTCTCCGAGGTCTACATTAGGGCTCTCGATTCGGGCTTCCCATAGGGCTTTGACTTCTGCCAGCTTGGCAAACTTTTCGGCTACTAGCAAATTTGGGTCTTGATACTCGAATGTGATTGCTTTTAGCGAAGGCCGATAAACTATGTCTTGAATGGTACCGAATTGGAGGACCACCGAATTTGCATGATAACCTATACATTCCCTGATACCGATTAAAGGTACAGCCTGAAGGTTTCTACAGGTTAAGATGACTTTGTTGCAGCAACTCCATCTAGCCGTCCACAGGATGTCGTCGACATTGAAACCCTTAAGCACTTCTACCCAACTATGGTTAGTAAAGTCGTCGGGCAGCTTTATCTTTTCTATGCATGAGTCCACAAGGTCCACTTGTTGGGCCAAAGTTTTCCGAACCAGGTTCAGCCTGAAACATTTAAGGTGGCTCACAAACCAGATCAGGATGAGGTTGATGTTTAAGCAAAGGATCCCGTGGCCCTTTTTCTTGATAAAGTTTAAGTTCCGGATCTGTTCAACCAGTAGAGCCGAGATGTAAGATTTCCCTTCCAAGAATTAGGCCACCAGTTCTGCAACTTTGTAATGGACATAAAAAGTTTCGGTAGGGAAGAGTATGGTGGCGAAGGCTGTCAGGATGAAAACACTCACCCTCCTCTATTTGTAGCTCTTAGGGTCCTTACATAATATGTCTTTCCTATCCTCATCATCTTCCCAGGCTATGAACCAGGCTTCTAACTCATCCATTCGTATGCAATATCCGTTACAGTTTGCTAGGGCTTTGTTGATTGCTGTCTTGCGAATACCCAGAAGTCTGCTGAAGATATCGGCTGGCCCAACCTTAAGATCTGGCACATACACTTCGCCGATTAATGATGGAGCCTGTAGAAGTTGGGTGTACTCTTCTAGAGTGAGAGTGATCTCATGTGGCCCGATGAAGAAAGCTGCGGGCTCTACTTCCCATAGATGGAGGAAGGCCCGTATCAAAGGTAAGTTCATTTCCATCTTCATCGGTGAGAGGATGGGCCCTATCTTCTGTTGAATGAAGTCCTGCTCTTCAGGGTTGTATAGAGTAAACCAATGGTCCAGTACTAACTTTGGGTCAAGAGGTTTGCAAACTTGGATCTCTTTGCGAAGGAGGCGGTTGATCATAGAACTAGCCATCTATTACAACAGAAATCTCTAATTACAAAAACTATATTATAATGATAGTATTATAGGGAAATGTATCTGAACTCCATGAACCGAATAAAAGTATTACATCATTAATCGATTGTTAACTTATGACTTCATGTATATAGATAGGTGGGTTATAATAGGTCCCTAAGCTCTGTGGCCTTCCGCATTCTCGAAGAAATGGATCTTAGGCCATACCGAAGCATTGGGTGGGGTAGCCTAATCAGTCCCGAATGGTGATCATATCACTTCGCCCGAAACCTACACAATGGCCCCCCGTCTTAAGGTCCTAAGACGGCCTGGGTTTGACCATATCTATTCAAACAATTACATGCATGCAGGCTCAACGGTAAAAGTAAATAACTGAACCCTAAATCTAGTTAAATCCCTAAAAGGTTAGCAACAGCATATCAATCAAAAGACATTTCTTGGAAAAGTGACTTGAGGAGATTCAGGTGGCTAGCCTACTAGAGAGCATATTCCTTCCCCAGTGGAGTCGCTATCCTGTCGAGTCTAATTTTTTATTTTTTTCATTCCTAATCCGACTTATACTAGACCCTATGCTCATCTAACATAGATCCTCGACTTGAATTAGGAATTTCATTTTATTTTGGAGTCGCCACCCAACTGTGGTTAGAAAAGATCGAATTAGGACTAATTGAGCAGGTTAATCCTAATTTAGACAACTAGTTAACGAGATTTCCTCTTTTCGTTTTTGTGAAAGAGGAAATGGAAAACCAGAGTTTCTGGACTCAGAGGTTAACCTATTAAAACCTTAAAGTTACCACCCTATTCTCCTGAAATCTAAATCTTACCCTAATGTTTTTCGTTGTTATTTATTTTGCTTTTTTATTTTTTTTATTTTTTTTTTGTGTTTTGTTTATTGGTTAAGGACAACTTATTCTAGCTATGGAAAATGATTTTTTATCCTTTTTAGAGTTGCCCCAAACGGGTGGCTACGTACTTACTATTCAGAATCAAACGGGTCGTAGTTCGCTTTTTATGAAAAACTTTAGTATGTTTGTTAATTTTAATTGTGAAATTACTTCTGGTTTAAGTTTTTATCATTTTAGTATTTTTTTGGAAAAAATTAAACCTAAGCTTGATTACCATATGTTTTTTCTTTTTTT
This sequence comes from Laguncularia racemosa, assembly GCA_037954665.1. Lineage (NCBI taxonomy): Eukaryota > Viridiplantae > Streptophyta > Magnoliopsida > Myrtales > Combretaceae > Laguncularia > Laguncularia racemosa. The sequence continues at coordinate 316,041 of JBBMOL010000407.1, forward strand.
AAAAAAATGATAATTTTAAAGAAAAAACCAATTTTTGATTTATTTAAGAAAAGCATTCTTCTAAGCAATAAAAAAATTTATTTCCCTATTTTTAACCTACCTCTAATATTATTATTATTTGTTTTTATTTTTTATTAATTTTTGTTAATTAATTAATTAATTAAAAGTTTTTCTTTTATTTTTATTATTTTATCTACCCTAAACTAAAAATCTAAATTCTATCATTTTTTCTAATATATCTTTATTTTTATTTTTTTAAGATTTTATAATTTTATTATTTTATAATTTTTTATTTATTATTATTATTATTATTATTTATTTATTTTATAATTTTCTATTATTTATCCTAAACTAAACCCTAAAAAAAACTAATCTAAATTCTAATATTTTTCTACTTTTTGTTTAATTATAAATAATAGATAAATAAATAAATAAATAATAAAAAATACAAAAAAAATTAAAAAATTCAACTTACCTGGATCCGAGTCGGTGCGCGGGTCGGGTCGGGTCGGTCGATCATGATGGCTAGGAGTGCTCGTTAACGGCGTTCCGGCGACCTTTCGAGGATGTTGAAAAATCGTTTCCTAGGTTTTCGAAGGTGGGGGAACTCAACCATGTTGGTGGATTTCTCCAAAAAAAGCCTCTTAGTGGTGATTTGAAGCTTGCTCAGTGGTCGTGGCTTGAGGAACTCCGGCGAGGCTTCGATTTCTCTTATTTTCTCTCTTTTTCTCACTTCTGATCTATGCTTTGGTTTCCTACCTTCATCCTTTATTTATAGGCGCAAGAAATCGAGCCGGATAAGCTCGGATTTCCTTCAATTGAGGCAAATCGGATTTCAGTTGAAAAACCTATCTTCGATTTGTGTAAATTCATCGATTTGTTGCGATTTGATTCCAATTGGATGATGTTTATCCTATTTTAGTTAAAGATCTGTTAGATTTGTGCAAAAAATTGAATCAAAACGGTCGAAATTCGATTTTTCCCCCGCCGGCGACGATCTCAAACGAAGGAGGAAGAAGATCATGTGCCCAGCGCGTGCGTTTGTGTCAGCCAATCAAAAGCTGACACATGTCCCAAGCAAAAATAAAAATCGGGCAAAACGTAGAAATGCCCCCTCTGAGTTTCGAACCTGTGACAAGCCATCCCCCCGCGCACATCAGACCACAGCTCGGACCAGCTAAGCTAGCCCACTTCTCTGTTTTTTTTTTTCGTAATTTGCATATATGCAATGCGATTTTTATTATTTTTGTATTATTTTGAAATTCCAAAAAATTGTAAAAATTATTTAAACCCTTTTATTATTGTTTCTACAATTATTTTCCAAAATTGATGTATTTTTCTTATTTATTTTATTTTTTGAATATTTTTCCTATTTTTACTAAATTAGAAGGAAAATTGTAAAAAATGGAAAATTTTGAAAATTAATTATTATTGATCATTAAGGTCAAAAATGGGATGTTTACACATAGCATCACTCAACAGCACTAGTTTCAACCCACACATGTGCATAAAGATAAGTGATATGCATGAATGTGTCATAACAATATCAAATAACACATAAGTTGTAGTTAAGTTAATAAACAGTATACCAACAATGGCATCACAGTCTAGAGCATCCTGTTGCTGCTATTGTTGTAAGGCAAATACACGACTGAGTGCTCTCTATCTCAGTCTAGGGTATTGTGGTCTACCTATTAGTCCTCTGGGTGTAGGTTTTGTTGACTGTTGTGCTAGAAATTGTTGGGGTACACTTGTCTAGTTGTGGGAGGCACCACATTCAAACGATCTATGCTCCCTTCGCTTACAAGTGTAGCAGAAAGTCTGAGGGATGGATTTCTCTATGCAAGGTGTCCTATCTTACCATTGGAGAAACATGCTCCTTTAGGCCAACTACATTGCTATAATTCATTTGGTCCTAAACACCTGGGACATCTCTTCCTTAGTCTTGCTTGTGGTGGTAGAGGTAGTGCTAGAAGCACTAGTCTAGTTTGAAGAGGTCTAGGCGCAAAAGTCATAGGTTTGGTTTGATACACTGCTAGCCTCTTTCCCTTATTTGCATACAGTATACTTAAGGTAAGTCTTTCCCCCAAAGTAATTCCCGATCCATGGGATAGTTGTTCCTCTATTCTTCTCCTACTTTACTCTAGGAACTTAGCCTTAACAACAACTTCTACATGAGTGGTTAATTGAAAGGCTCCCACTTCATGCTAGAGGTTAGGCTCTAAGCCTATCACAAATCTTCTTGCCTTAGCGGCATCATTAATTCTAATAACTTCAAGCAAGAACTTAATTAAGTAGTTCAGTTCTGCTTCATATGCCTCTACAATTTAACTACCCTACTGGCAGTTATAGTATTTTGTCTCCATCTTATCCTTGATACTACTAGGAAAGTACTTTTCATAGATTCGCTCCTTAAATCTTTGCCACTGGATAGGAGCTCCTATTAACCTGGATGTGCTAGTCCACCAATCTGCAATTGACCCTTTCAACATGAAGGCTATATATTTCACCTTCCTATCTTCTAGCACTATGAATGCCTCAAATGTTTTCTCTATTTCATTGATCCAATGTTCAGCCTCTACTAGATCAACAACTCATAGATGAAACTCCTTTACCAATCAAACAAATTTGTCTAGTCCACATGATTCTTCTACAAGCCTAACAAGTCTCATGGCCTGTTGTTGCTACTGTGTCAACATCCCCACTAAAGCATTTAGTCTTTAGCAATTGAGTAATTGTGATGTTAGCTTTATCTGAAGCTCCCTATTTAGGTGGTCCTAGAGGATACCTTTCCTCTAGAACTAGATGAGCCCCATCTGGGGTTTCTTTTAGGAGGCATTCTATTTGAAATGAGGTAATAGAATAGTACCAAAAGTTAGAGCTAGAATGGCAAGTTAGTGATAGTATACATCTATCTATACTCATGTCTATACATATATACATACATATATAAGTAAAGTAGAAATTTAAAAGAAAGAACAACTATATAAAATAATTGAAATAAAATAAAATAAACAATCATCCCACAATTTATCCACTCTCTTTATTTCTCATTGTTCTTTAGATTAAGTGCTCAATCCTTCCAATGATCTCAATTTAATTTCTATTGATCGAAACCTATACTGATTGATCATCACCTAATTCTAAAGATCATCAAACCTAAGCTCTATAGATTATAAACCTACATTCTATAGATCAAAACCTAAGCTCTAATACCGCTTAAGCTATAACGCCCTAAACCTTAGGACACCATAACCCACCATGTATCACTATTACATAGCGACATGTTAAGGCTTTAATTCTTCATACATTGATGGGTGTCGAATCCAACAAAAATAAAACCTACTCCTAGACAATTATATGATTTGCATATAGTGGTGAGTAGGGCCGAATCCACTGAGATTGGTTAAACTTATTTCTATTCAAGGAAAATAAAAGGAAAAGGAAAATGGGGGGTTTGGTTTGTGAATTGAATAAAGTTAAAACAAGATAAGAAAGTTGTATATTGATAAAAAGCCTAGCCAAAGGAATCAAGATGGTTTAATTCTAGGAATTGATCATTGATGCAAATGTTCTCTATTCTTGTTCTAGATAAATTGGTTATGGTTATTAACAAGCTCTAACAACCTATCTCTCCTTACTTCCTCGATAACCTCAGATAAGCGCTTTGAATTATTTCTCTTATTGATTAAACAACCCTTAGACAAGCGCTTAGGATTTAATCTATCAATAGCATTAAAATCTAGAGAGACCACCAATTCATGCCAGTAGATTATAAGATAACCTATTTAAACATGATCACACACCTCCATAACATGAATTCGATCATCTCTTTTATAACCAAACATGTTATTGCGTCACTAAAACTAGAACAATCAAACAATTACGGATTTGACGTGCTAGTTGACAATATATTAACTTTCTAATTGAGTAGAAGAGCTCTATTCATACCAATCAACAAAGATAATAATGACAAAACGATCAGAAGATATATGAATACCCGAAAGTGAAGAATATAATAAATACAAGTCAATTAGACCTCACAATTCGTGGAGAATTAAACATATATGACTCTTTGGCTAGAAAAGTAGCTTAGCTACACATGTTCATCAATAAAACGAAAATAAAAGATAGAAACATAATGAACCCGGTTGCCTGCTCTGCCTCCGCGTTTCCTTCTTCAAGATCCCAGATTCCAAGATCAAAAGTTCAAAAGTTGTCCTAACCCTCTAGGGTTAGTTCTATTTATATTGTTAGGGGGGTAGCATGTGATCTTTTGCTAGCAAGATATGAAAATATCTTTCCTTGTCCAAGTAGATTTCGAGAAGTGAAGATTCGTCTGCCTGGCACGCCTCAACACACGGCCATGGATCAAGTCGTGCCATCCTCTGTGCATATTCTTCAAGTCTTCATCCGTGCCCAGTGTGAACCACGGTTAGACACACAGCCAGATTTCAAGCCGTGCCTTCATCTGTGCATAATCTTCAAGTCTTCATCCGTGTCCAGTGTGTACCACGGTTACACCCATGGCTAGATTTCAAGCCGTGCCTTCATCTGGTTGATGTTCCACACTTTCTTCTCCTTGGTCCTGGCTTCCACCACGGCTTCAAGCACGGTTTCTCCCACGGGTTCCACCATGGCCGTGCCTTAAGCCGTGTCTCTCTCTATTCAAAGTCCTCATTTTTGCCTTCTTGTCCAGTGTGTAACACGGTTTGAACCTTGGCCGTGCCTCAAACCGTGCTTCCTCCGGTGGTGTAATTCCTTGTCTTGATCCAAGTTGTAGATGACTTCTCTAAAATACTTGAATTAGCATCCTTGACTCCATTTAACCTGATTTATCACGATGATAGAATTAAAGTACCATTTCCTTATGATTTCTATAAAATCAATAATAATTTAACACAATTTATACTATAAAAATTGAGTATAAAATGGCTCTATCAAATTCCCCCACACTTAAACTCTTGCTTGTCCTCAAGCAATTGCATCAAATCAATTGAGAAATCTATCATAGATTATACAAACTTTCTTTTCATCATTCCAAGCATCTATTCATTTGTAATTCATGACTTGTAGTTTTAATGTCTACTACTTCAACCAAACTGGTTTCCTGTGATCAAATTACTATGGGCAAAATTCAATAGCTAATCTAAAAAAAACAAACTTTAATCCTCATGTTTAGCAAAAGAATTTTTATTCCAAAAGTAAATACTTAATCCACTAAGGAAAAACACCCAATTAAGCTTCATTGGACATTAGCAAACATATAATCCTTGCAACATAAAGTAAAAGCATATAGTATAAGCTCTTTGATAGATATTCTCCCTTTTATACATCTTTGTTTTATTCAATGAATGTTCACATTCATGTTCTTTTGATTTATTCAAGCATCTATTTTGACGGGTTTTTGCCTGCTTCTTTTCATGAACTTTTGCCTTTTTCGCCCTTATCGTTATAGTGAGTTCATTGAGTCGGCAACATCCCGAGCTCATCACTCAAGTGACCGGGTTTTGAGATACCCCTACGGACTCTTCCTCACTCTAACATTCAAGTTTAAATACTCTTAACTCACTTAGTTGAATCATTGGAGTAATGGCTATGCTTGATTCTTTTTTTTTTTTTAAGTGTTATGATTGCTTTACAAAAAACTTCAAAGAGTATACAGTAGCTAATATAACCTAAAAGTAAATTTGTTTATTTTTCACTTAAGGACTCGACTTACTCTTAGACTTCTAATTCTAAAGCTAAATACAAGGTAAATTTGTTTCTTAAAGATTTCACTACTTAATTTTAACCATGTATTCTAATCACAGCAGTGGGTGAGTAAAGCATTTGAATAAGTCAATTTCACATTTTGTAGATGCTTATTACAACATTTAGTACAATCTCTAGATTTCATGATAATTTTGAAAAACTTTGGCTTAAAATTGCTTAAGGACAAACATTCAGAGTATAAGTTAGTTCTCTATTCTCTATATTTTATTATCCTCTCCCCTACACTTAGCTTGAGCAGTGTCCTCACTGTTCCTAATTCAGCACAATTGAAGAGGAATTAACAACACAAAGGACATTAGAGAATAAGAGAGAGGAAATATTGGTACTTCCCTGGTATTGGAGTGCTCCCTTTAAGCTCTGGAAAGTGTTATCTAATGATATGTATCCTTGCTGCAGCCGATCCAAAGAGTTCAAAACTACACTAAAATCAAAACAAACTAAACTAAAACAAAACAAAACTAAAACAAACCAAAACTAATGCAAAACAAAACTTTTTTTTTTTTTTTTTTACATGGGTTGCCTCCCATGAAGCGCCTTTCTTTAACGTCTTTGGCTAGACGTTCCTGGCTAAATATTCGGATAAGGATTTGGATTCCAGCCTTGGTGCCTGTGGTAATGGGTTAATAGCATCCATAACAAAAACAGAGAGATATCGTTAGGATGTTTCATGGCATCATAAATGTTAAATTTAATCACTTCACCATCAAATTCCATAGTGAGGGTGCCATCATTTACATTGATTTTCGTTTTAGAAGTCTTAAGGAATGGTCACCCTAATAATATCAGTGATGAAGTATGAGAATCACTATCATCCATGTCAAGCACATAAAAATCAGCAGGAAAAACCGACCCATTGACTTGAACTAAAACATCCTCTAGAACTCCCTCAGGATAAACATTGGACCTATCAGCAAGTTGAACAATAATACCCGTTTCCTTTAAAGGACCAACATTTAAACGTTGATAAACAGACAAAGGCATGACATTGATAGAAGCTCCTAGATCACACATGGCTTTAGCGATTCCAAGACTACCTATTTTGCAAGGAATGGCGAACATACCTAGGTCCTTACATTTAGGAGGAAGCTTCTTCTGAATAATAGCTGAAACATTTTCACTCACACTAATCTTTTCATTGCCTTTCAGCTTCCTTTTGTTAGTGCACAACTCCTTGAGGAATCTAGCATAGTGCGGTATTTACTTAATTGCATCAAGTAAAGGAATATTTACCTCGACTTTATGAAACATTTCCAGAATCTCTTTTTCTTCCGCTTCCTTCTTGGATTTCGCTAATCTGGAGGGGAAAGGAGGTGGTATTAATGTGACCTTCGATGGCTCATCTAGAGACTTGCTAATCTGGTCGCCCTGCTGGCTCGGAGTCGAAGTCTCTTTCTTGGTCTCTTCCTCAAGATTAGACGGATTTCCTTTCTTATTTGATCCCTGCAATTCTGTTCCACTTCTCAAGGTAATTGCATTAACGCTTTGCTTCGGGTTTGGAATAGTTAGAGAAGGTAACTTACCTTGAGTTTCTAACCTATTGACAGCTGAAGCAAGTTGGCTTACCTGATGCTCCAAGTTTTGAATGCTTTGCTTCGTTTCCTCCTGAAATTGTTTGGTATTCACAGCTAGAGACTTAACAATATCCTCAAGAGACATACCTGAAGTGGAAGGAGCTTGGGGTACTTGGTGTGATGACTTTGGTTGGAATTGTTGGAATTGTTGTGGGTTATTGCCATATCGGAAGTTAGGATGATCCCTCCATCCGGATTGTAAGTATTTGAATAGGGATCATACTTCCTCTGCGGTTGTCCTGGAAATCCGCCTACAACATTGGCGTGTTCATGATTGTCATCTTGCAATGTGGGGCACATGTCGGTCGGATGATTAGGAGCAGCGCAAATTCCACAAACCTTCACCTGCTGCATTTTTCCAAGAGCTAGCTGCTGCACAAGGGAGGTAAGATTAGAAATTTGATGTTCAAGGTTAGACACACTTACCTCATTTACCTTCCTTGAAGACGTATCGTGCCTATACCCAAATTGTTGTGAATTAGCAGCCATAATGGAGATCAATTCCCTAGCTTGACCAGGGTTTTGTTTACTATGGCGCCTCCACTTGCAGCATCCATCATCTTTCTTTCCATCGGAAGTAGGCCTTCGTAGAGATATTAGATGAGTAGTTGTTCGGATATCCCATGTTGTGGGCAGCTTGCACACAGTTGCTTGAACCTCTCCCAATACTCATGAAGAGTCTCGGTGTCCCTTTGTTTTATACCACAAATTTCTCTTCTTATACCAGCGGCTCTGGATGCGGGAAGAATTTGTCCAAGAAGAGTCTCACCATATCAGTCCATGTGGTTATAGAACCTGGAGGCAAATAAAACAACCAATCTTTAGCTTTAGTACTTAGAGAAAATGGAAAAGCGCGTAGCTTGATTTGATCGTCGGTTATTCCTTGTGGCCTCATACTAGAACACACTATATGGAACTCTTTCAAATGCTTATGAGGATCTTCATTCTCAAGACCATGAAAGGTGGGTAGTAGATGTATTAACCCAGATTTCAACTCGAATTCCACGGCTAGTTCGGGATAGTGAATACAAAGTGGTTGTTGATTCACATCCGGTGCAGCCAACTCCCTTAAAGTTCTCTCGAGATTTGCCATGTCGTCCTCTTTTTTAGAATCAAGGGATGAATCAGACAAGTCCGATACCAAGTTCGGTCCGGGGATGATCTAGCTTCTTGTCGCAGCCTCTTTAGAGTCTTCTCAATCTCCGGATTATAAGTTAGTTTACCTGTCTGAGAAGAACGAGTCATACAAGAATAGAAATAAATTTGACACCAATCCCCGGAAACGGTTATTAAAAATTATATGGTTAAACTTATTTCTATTCAAGGAAAATAAAAGGAAAAGGAAAATGGGGGGTTTGGTTTGTGAATTGAATAAAGTAAAAACAAGATAAGAAAGTTGTATATTGATAAAAAGCCTAGCCAAAGGAATCAAGATGGTTTAATTCTAGGAATTGATCATTGATGCAAATGTTCTCTATTCTTGTTCTAGATAAATTGGTTATGGTTATTAACAAGCTCTAACAACCCATCTCTCCTTACTTCCTCAATAACCTCAGACAAGCACTTTGAATTATTTCTCTTATTGATTAAACAACCCTTAGACAAGCGCTTAGGATTTAATCTATCAATAGCATTAAGATCTAGAGAGACCACCAATTCATGCCAGTAGATTATAAGATAACCTATTTAAACATGATCACACACCTCCATAACATGAATTCGATCATCTCTTTTATAACCAAACATGTTATTGTGTCACTAAAACTAGAACAATCAAACAATTACGGATTTAACGTGCTAGTTGACAATATATTAACTTGCTAATTGAGTAGAAGAGCTCTATTCATACCAATCAACAAAGATAATAATGACAAAACGATCAGAAGATATATGAATACCCGAAAGCGAAGAATATAATAAATACAAGTCAATTAGACCTCACAATTCGTGGAGAATTAAACATCTATGACCCTTTGGCTAGAAAAGTAGCTTAGCTACACATGTTCATCAATAAAACGAAAATAAAAGATAGAAACATAATGAACCCGGTTGCCTGCTCTGCCTCCGCGTTTCCTTCTTCAAGATCCCAGATTCCAAGATCAAAAGTTCAAAAGTTGTCCTAACCCTCTAGGGTTAGTTCTATTTATATTGTTAGGGGGGTAGCATGTGATCTTTTGCTAGCAAGATACGAAAATATCTTTCCTTTTCCAAGTAGATTTCGAGAAGTGAAGATTCGTCTGCCTGGCACGCCTCAACATACGGCCATGGATCAAGCCGTGCCATCCTCTGTGCATATTCTTCAAGTCTTCATCCGCGCCCAGTGTGAACCACGGTTAGACACACGGCCAGATTTCAAGCCGTGCCTTCATCTGTGCATAATCTTCAAGTCTTCATCCGTGTCCAGTGTGTACCACGGTTACACCCACGGCTGGATTTCAAGTCGTGCCTTCATCTGGTTGATGTTCCACACTTTCTTCTCCTTGGTCCTGGCTTCCACCACGGCTTCAAGCACGGTTCCTCCCACGGGTTCCACCACGGTCGTGCCTTAAGCCGTGTCTCTCTCTGTTCAAAGTCCTCATTTTTGCCTTCTTGTCCAGTGTGTAACACGGTTTGAACCTTGGCCGTGCCTCAAACCGTGCTTCCTCCGGTGGTGTAATTCCTTGTCTTGATCCAAGTTGTAGATGACTTCTCTAAAATACTTGAATTAGCATCCTTGACTCCATTTAACCTGATTTATCACGATGATAGAATTAAAGTACCATTTCCTTATGATTTCTATAAAATCAATAATAATTTAACACAATTTATACTATAAAGATTGAGTATAAAATGGCTCTATCATACATCATCAATCATGTTCATCTTCAATATACATTCAGACCAATATAATTTCAATAATAAAACTAAACGATTCTCAGGTGAATCATTCTAATCATTGTTACTTAATTCATTTACATGAAACCTGAATCTAAAATCTAGAATAACGTCTATCAACCTATAACTATTAACATAATAAAAACTTTATTGATTATCTACATATCCTTGAATCAATAACCTAAAGTCCTACTACTGATTCATCAATGACTTTCATATTATTCATCATTGGTATTGTAGTAATGTTCTCTTCCATACTCATCTCGATAATAACCTACTAAGTTTCCATTAACATCATAATCAATATGCTCATCATTCTCACCTATAACTGAAAAATAAAAAGGAATGAACCTAAGCCCAGTATGTGAGTACCACATAGATATGCACATGCTACACAGCAATAATATCACATGCATATATACAACAACAATAATCAATACATCAAATCATCAATTTACTTATAATCACTTAATCTATAATCAACATAAAGATACCTATGACCCCGCTACACATATAATTTTTACATAATATAATCCTAAATTATAAACTGCCACTACGGGCCTCTTCTAACCTTAATCTACCCCAAATCATTTTGATACATGGCTTCACTAAAGACGACACGATATATTGATCATTAGGGTGTCCTCTAGGGATTTCGCACTACGAGCCCCTAGGTCGAGCTAAACACAACCAACATACAAAATTAACTTCAATATTCAATTAAACTCATTAGGTTACTAAGCTAGCAATCATAAGCAACAGACTAGGTAAACACATACTTGGAGAAGTGTTCTCATTATAGTCTCTTACGTCTCTAAGATAAGGATGTAGACCTGTTCAAGTATAAAGAACTAAACATAGTTCTATTCTCCAAGTAATCTAGGTTTACTAATTAATTAAGCATATTCTAATTATAAAACTCCCTTCTTTGATGTCTTGTTAAACTTAATTCATAATTTAGAGTTGAAATATAACGAAATAGAATCAAATAGGAAGTGTTCCTAAATAGCACGGTCATGTAGAGGACCGTGTAGAGGAACACTAGCTAGAGCATGGCCGTGTAAGTGGCTATGTATCATTCTATGTAAAATTGCCATTTTAGCGTGTCCAGGTATACTGTCTTGTATTTAGTCATGTACCTTTTTGTAGATTTTGTTATAATTTAACACACCTAAGTACACATGCATGCTCTTCACTCATATAACTTTTTGTACAAACTCATGTTTCTACATAAGCAGGTATATAGGTGTGTATTTGATCATGTACAACACTGTTCATCACGAACCCTTATTCCCTTTCTTTAATTTTGTTCCTAAGCTTAATTCCTAGAATTCTAAGTCTAATTGATCAATGTTTCTACTAATTCTAATGCATAATTTAGCTCTGTTACACTTACTTGATTCAGAATTATGATTGAAATCCTTTAAGTGTTTGATCCTATGCCCATTCCAACACATCCCTTATTCCAATCTCTTTTAACATACCACCAATTTACTTAGATTCATGAATCATCATCAGAAATAAACATGTTGATGATTAGTATTAAGTTCTCTTAATAATAGTTTTGATGATAACAAAAAGCTAAGAGATTACTAACTATGTTATTATGTGTGTAGATAAATAATATACATGTAATTCAGTTTAATCTCTCAGAAGAAAAGTTTTCCTCTCAAGCTTCTAGTTAGAAGGTAACTTAGAGACTAACTTAGAAAGTAAACTTGCTATATGACTCTAAAGCTTTTAATAAGAAGGTAACTTAAAAACTGACTCAGAGGGTAGACTTGATGCACTAACATAACTGTAGAAACAAATAGCACATTATAAGATGGGTTTATATTTGAAGATTTAATTAACTTCAAGGCTCAACTCCAAAGTTGAATGTATTTAGGTAATACATTCAAAATGTTCCACAAAGTTGATTAATATATCTTTGAAATTATAATTAGTTTAAAGATTAAAATTAAAGTTAACCCTGGCCTAGCGAAGTAAAGTATGTCTGATGAAGATTTATATTTTTCAAAATTCAAAACCACACTTGAGGAGTAGAAAATATTCAAAAAGGATAACAATTGAGTTACATTTCTATTTTGAAGAGATATAAACTTGACCGTGTTTTGGAGAAATTATCCACGCACTTAGCTAACAACATGGAACTAATTTTTTAATTTGAGATGAGTTATGATCTCTAGAAAAATATCCTAACAGATTTTATCTTCAATGTCCAACTTATCCTTTTGTAGCTGTTATATGATTAGAAGAAATATATCCTCAACATCAAAGAAGAAAAGAACAGAATTGAGTAAGGAAAAAAAATACTTAGTATCGAACTTAGTGAGGATTACATTTTCTTTATTCCTCATTGATTTTGGTTTTTTTTTTTTTTTGTGAAAGCTAGATTATAAATAGGCTCTAAATTCAAAGATAGCTAAGTGATAGTTTAAAGTCTGACAGAGTAAATTGTGATCACTATTTGTAAATCTCATTTCATGATTGGATATAGTGGAACATATTAGTGTAGAACACCAAGTCCCCGGCTTGGAGCTGGAAGAGAGGACATACGCTTGAGGTAGAACCTTTATAAATCGTTATGCAAACTATTCTTACTGTACTCTTTTATTTTCATGCATTTAAATATTTATTATGATTGCAAAACAAATTTAAAGCTATAATTTACAAGTAACTAATTAGGGACATGATCTGATTTTTAAGAAAGTTATTTTTTTTTAATAACCAATTTACAAACAACCCCCCCCCCCCCCCCCCCCCCCCCCCCCCCCCCCCCCTTTTCTTAGTTACTCTTCAAGACCAACAATTGGTATAAAAAGTAGATGTCTTTTATTAAATTGAGTGATCCATTATATCATGGCTGAGAATAATATTGCAATCAATCGAGCTCCATTTTTATGGCACGAATCACTTATATTGGAAAATGTGCATGTCCACTTATATTAAGGCTAATGACTATGCTTCATGGTAGGTAATTAATATTGGAGACAATCAAGTGATAAGAATGAATAATGCTAAATTCATAGAGGTCGAATTGAAGCTCATCAAGAAAAATAATAAGGCTAAGAATATGCTTCTCACTACTATAGTACCATCTGAATTTTACTTGATTTTTTCATGTGACACAGCTAAAGAAATATGAGATACATTGTTTGAGACATATGAAGGAACAAATACAATTAAGAAAAAAAAAATTAATACTTTTATTGTAGAGATATGAATTTTTTTAATTAAATCTAATAAGAAAATTAAAGATGCTTTTAATCATTTTGCTACTATAACTAATGAATTCACCCCTCTTGAAAAGAAAATAGAAGATCCTGATCATGTTAGAAAAGTATTGCGGATATTATCAAAGTTATGGGATGCAAAGATTGCTATAGAAGAAGCACAAGATTTGAACAAGGTCACACTTAGCCAATTAAGGGAGAAGCCGATGGTATATGAGTCCCATTCGAACATAATTGAAGAATCCAATAGTAGCACAAAAGTGATCGCATTCAAAGTGAAGAAAATAGTTACTGAAGAATCTGATTCTGACGAGGATAATGATGACGATAAGGACATCAATCTGCTTGCAAAATGATTCAACAAGTTGATGAAAAGGAAGGGTGAGAAATTTAAAAACTTCAGAAAATATTACAAATATGATGTAGGAAAGAACTTTCAAGAAAAATAAGAGAAGAAAAAGATAACATGTTATGAATGTAAGAAACCTAGACATATCAAATACAAGTCCCTAGTTCTTAAAAAGAAGATGGAAAAATTCAAGAAGAAAAGCCGAGTAATGATGGTAACTTAGAGTGACCTGGACGATTAAGAAGAAAAGCAAAGCTATGATAGCAACTTGGAGTTACCTAGACGAGTCAAAAGCTAGCTAAGAAGCTACAAGTGCAGATAAGAAAGAAGGCAATCTTTGTTTAATGGCTACATTTGAGGTAAATCTCGAATCTGAAGCTGACATATCAAATAATGAAATGTATGCTGAGATGAAAAAGTTGTTAAAAGCTCTTAAAAGGGCAGATATAAAGATATCTAAGTTAGAATTAGAAAATAAGGCTTTGAAAAATGAGAAGGATGCATTAAGTCAAACAAACAAATTGCTTGTAGATGAAAATGGCATCCTTATGAATGATATTGAAAAAATGCATGTTAGTTCTAATGCATTAAGGAAAGAAAATGTTGTTTTGAAGGATGAAATTAAAGACTTAAAAGTTAGAATAAAAGATTTGTCATAAATAATCAAAAACACCTTTAATAAATTTAATGAAAGTGACAAAAAAAAAAACTAAATATGATCATAAGTAGTGAAAGACCTATGAGTATTAAACATGGACTTGGATTTGAACATGATAGCTCATCTAATGATACAAAAAAGACTGTGTTCATTAAATGAAGTGAATATGTGAATGCTCAACTTATTAAAAATAAAGAATCTGTTAAAAAGAACTCAAGCAGCAGCAGTAGAGGATTCTTTAGAAGGTACCCTCAACAACATAAGTATCCACTTAAAGGATACCTCAAAGACTACAGGTATGGATATAATAAATGGTATCCAAGGAAAAATTATCCCTATAAGGTAAATCAAAGGTATAATACATCTTCCTATGCGTGTTTCTTTTGCAATAAAGTAGGTCAAATAGAAAAGTATTTCATTTATAAAAGAAACAAGCTCGATATACATCAAGTTAAAAAATAAGAAAAGACAAGCTAGACTTATCAAGGACCCAAGCTAGTTTAGGTTTCTAAAAGGGTTTAATCACCTTTTCATCTGATTGTGGGGAAAAAGAACTAAAATAAAAGGTACATGGTATCTAGACAGTAGGTGTTCAAGCCATATGATAAAAGGTGCGTCCTTGTTCACTAGCATAATGTGGAAGGAAAAAAAATATGTAAGATTTAGAGATGATAATAGAGATAAAATCATAGGAATAGGTATGATTGGTC
Source organism: Laguncularia racemosa (assembly GCA_037954665.1). Lineage (NCBI taxonomy): Eukaryota > Viridiplantae > Streptophyta > Magnoliopsida > Myrtales > Combretaceae > Laguncularia > Laguncularia racemosa. Next base: position 331,214 of record JBBMOL010000407.1, read on the forward strand.
ATCCTCCATATTTAATTGAAAATGTTTCTTTAGTGGAAAGACTAAAACATAACCTTTTAAGCATAAGTCATAGAGATTATAAAATGATCATTGAAAAGAGTAATGCTTATAATACTTGTAAACACCCCATTTTTGCCCTCGGAATCAACAATTCTCAATAATAATTAATTTTTCAATTTTTCCTAATTTTTCCCAATTTTTCCTAATTTAGCATAAAATAATAAAAATTTTCAAAAAAATAAAAATAAATAGGAAAACACTTCAATTTTGAAAATTGATTTCAGAAATGGCAATAATAAATAATAAACAATTTTTAAAAATTTTTGGAATTTTCAAAAAAAACAAAAAATAGAAAAATCGTATTGCATATACGCAATTTGCGAAAATAAAAAAATCAGGAAAGTGGGCTAGCTCAGCTGGTCCGGACCATGTCTAGGCGCGCGCGCAGGGGGTCGAGGTCGCGGGTTCGAATCGCGGAGGACGCAGTTTCCGCGTTTTGTAATTTTTCGACTTATCCAGTGACACGTGGCAGCATCTGATTGGCTGGAAGAAATGCACGCGCCGGGCGCGTGATCATCCCTTACCTTGAGCCCGAGATCGCCGGCGAGAAGAAAAATTCGTATTTCGGCCATTTTGATTCGATTTTTTTGCACAAATCCAACAGATCTTCAACAAAGATAAGATAAACATTATCTAATTAAAATCAAATCGCAACAAATCGTTAGATGGGCACGAATCGGAGTTGGTTTTTCAACCGAAAATCCGATCAGCTTCAATCGGAGGAAATCCGAGCTTATCCAGCTCGATTTTAAGCGCCTATAAATAGAGGAGGAGATGAGGAAGTAAGAACAGAGATCAGAATTGCGAGAGAGAGAGAAAAGAGTGCAAATCGGAGGAAGTCCAAGCCGTGACCGCCGACCGGAGTTCAAACCACCGCAAGGAGACGTTCTGGGAGTAAACCGCCACCACCATCGGATTCAGCACCCTCAAGAAGCTAGGATTCGACACTTCACCCGTCGCAAAGGACCGCCATAACGTCGTCAACGAGCTAACCCCGCCGCCGTGTCCGACCGATCCGACCCGACCCGATTCGGCCCGACCGACCCGATCCGCGCACCGACCCGGATCCAGGTAAGTCAGATTTTCCAGATTTTTATTTTATTTTATTTTATTTATTTTGTTTATTAATTATTATTTATTATTTTGTTAGCCATTTATTTATTTATTTGTTTATATTTTCAATAAATAGGAAAATGTAAAAATTATATTTTCCTAGAATTTAATAATGTAGAAAATAGAAAAAAATAGAGAAGGAAAAATAAAATAAAAATAGTAATAAAAATGTAGAAAAAAAACAATAAAAATATTAGGAAAATAATAATAAAATTTTAGATTTCAAAATAGGATAGAAAGTAAACTTAGGATGAAATTTTCAACAAAAATAAAAAATTATAAAAATCATAAAAAACTTATAAAAATTATAAAAATCATAAAAAACTCATAAAAATCATAAAAATCACAAAAATCGTAAAGATTCATAAAAAAATTCAAAAATTACAAAAAAAATAAGTTTTAACACTTAGAAAATCCTTTTCTTCGAATAAACTCAAAATAGATGTTTTCCCCCAAAATCATTTTCAAAAAAATCAAATTCAAAGTTTAGGCTTAGAAATTTTTAGAAAAATCCCAAAGATGTTAAGAGCGTAAACCAAAAGAGTTTGCAAGAATTAAAATTCATCAACAAACTTAAGATTTTCGAAAAAAAAACGAACTACGGCTTGTTTGATCCTGAGTAGCAGGTACGTAGGCACCCATTCGGGTCAACCCCCTAAAATGAATAAAAAATCATTTTCTTGAAATAAATTCAAAAACATAAAAGTAACAATGACACAATGAAACACATTTCTAAAGATGAACAATTTTAAGAGATTAGGTGGTAACCGCATAGGTTTTAATAGGTTAGCCTCCGGACCTAGAAACTCTGGTTTTCCCTTTTTCTCTTCTCACAAAAACGAGAAGAAGAAATAACGACAACTAGTAGTTCAAGTTAAGACTAATCCGCTCCTTTAGTCTTAATTCAATTTTTCCCAACAACAGTTGGGTGGCGACTCCAAAAATCAAACGAAATTCCTAATTCAAGTCGATGATCTAGATTAGATGAGCATAGGGTTTAGTTTAGATCGGATTAGGAATGGGAATCAAAAAATTAGACTCAACAATACTAAAGTAGTAAAATTGTTCAAAGGATTTAGGAAAAGGAACATATATCTGATTATACCTTTTGGTATGAATAATGACTATTGCTTTCTAACCATGAATGAAAATATACATGTTTGGCATAAAAAGCTTGGTCATGTGAATTTTAATTAACTAGAAAAACTTTTCGAAAAGAATCGTGTTGTTGGTTTGTCTGGAATTAGCATAAAACATGATATTAAATGTACAACTCGTTTAAAGAACAAAATGGTTTCAATTACACATAAAAGTGAAAATATGATTTCTATAAAAAGACTACTTGAATTCTTACATCTTAATCTGTTTGGACCTATAAGAACTTTAAGTTTAAGAGGAAATAAATTTGGATTGGTGATTGTTGATGATTTTTCAAGATACACGTGGGTATTCTTTCTAAAACATAAGTCTGATACTTTTGATATGTTTAAAAGTTTTGCTAAACAAATACAAAACGAGAAAGAATATTCTATTGTTTCTTTAAGAACTGATCATGGCAAAGAATTTGGTAA